>CANHQG010000005.1:600000-1115000 GCA_947462335.1 Harmothoe impar | reverse complement strand
ATAGCTGTCAAGTAAATACCATTACACATATATATATACACAGGCTTTCTTTGAGGTAGATTGAGGAGGAGAGAGTAAGAAACAAGATGATCAGTTTGGATCAGGTTTCAAATAATAATGCCTGTCCCACATGGCATTAATGAGATGGGTGGGAGCTGATCATTAGTCTCCTAATAAGCGGTAGTCATAGGCCTGTCCCACAGAGCATATGATATTTTACCTATGTGGTCCAGTTCTCATGTTTGAAAATGTAAGATTCTGTTGTCAAAATTTTGCTTTCAGATCATTTGTAGTTCATCTCTCCTCCTCCCTCTTTTTCATACCAATTTAAACATGAGGAAGGCTTATGCTTTAGTCTTTGTCTGTCTAGCACATCTCTAATGAAATTGCCTACAACTCCTTGGCCAAACACTCTTTAAGCATCTTTTACAATTGACAGATTCTCAGCCCACTCTTTGTAATAGCAGTATTTCAAAAATTACCTATTGTCCTACACACAAGTGAATCAAAAAATAATAATGCCATACAACAATCAATCAAGAAATCACTGTTATCTATACTGATTGTCTAGCCAACAATGCATGACCATATGATTAGCATGAACCAGCATAAATCTATACAATAATACACAGTGCATATGTACTAAAATGGCAAACTTATGTCCTGACTTTCTAAAATGACATCACATCACCTGTCATCATGAATTTTCATTAATCCGACACATTAGACTTTGGAGAGGACACAAACAAGCTAATCAAATCAATATATGAACAGATAACTCATGAATATAACCGTCAAGTAAATACCATTACACATATATATATACACAGGCTTTCTTTGAGGTAGATTGAGGAGGAGAGAGTAAGAAACAAGATGATCAGTTTGGATCAAGTTTCAAATAGTAATACCTGTCCCACAGGGCATTCATGAGATGGGAGGGAGCTGATCATAAGTCTCCTAATAAGCGGTAGTCATAGGCCTGTCCCACAGAGCATATGATATTTTACCTATGTGGTCCAGTTCTCATGATTGAAAATTTAAGATTCTGTTGTCAAAATTTTGCTTTCAGATCATTTGTAGTTCATCTGTCCTCCTCCCTCTTTTTCATACCAAATTAAACATGAGGAAGGCCTATGCTTTAGTCTTTGTCTGTCTAGCACATCTCTAATGAAATTGCCTACAACTCCTTGGCCAAACACTCTATAAGCATCTTTTAATTGACAGATTCTCAGCCCACTCTTTGTAATAGCAGTATTTCAAAAATTACCTATTGTCCTACACACAAGTGAATCAAAAAATAATAATGCCATACAACAATCAATCAAGAAATCACTGTTATCTATACTGATTGTCTAGCCAACAATACATGACCATATGATTAGCATGAACCAGCATGAATCTATACAATAATACACAGTGCATATGTACTAAAATGGCAAACTTATTCCTGATTTTCTAAAATGACATCATATCACATGTCATCATGAATTTTCATTAATCGCATCACATTAGACTTCGGAGGGGACAGAAACAAGCTAATCAAATCAATATATGAACAGATAACTTATGAATATAGCTGTCAAGTAAATACCATTACACATATATATATATATACACAGGCTTTCTTTGAGGTAGAATGAGGAGGAGAGAGTAAGAAACAAGATGATTTGTTTGGATCAAGTTTCAAATAATAATGCCTGTCCCACAGGGCATTCATGAGATGGGTGGGAGCTGATCATTAGTCTCCTAATAAGCGGTAGTCATAGGCCTGTCCCACAGAGCATATGATATTTTACCTATGTGGTCCAGTTCTCATGTTTGAAAATTTAAGATTCTGTTGTCAAAATTTTGCTTTCAGATCATTTGTAGTTCATCTCTCCTCCTCCCTCTTTTTCATACCAATTTAAACATGAGGAAGGCTTATGCTTTAGTCTTTGTCTGTCTAGCACATCTCTAATGAAATTGCCTACAACTCCTTGGCCAAACACTCTTTAAGCATCTTTTACAATTGACAGATTCTCAGCCCACTCTTCGTAATAGCAGTATTTCAAAAATTACCTATTGTCCTACACACAAGTGAATCAAAAAATGATAATGCCATACAACAATCAATCAAGAAATCACTGTTATCTATACTGCTTGTCTAGCCAACAATGCATGACCATATGATTAGCATGAACCAGCATAAATCTATACAATAATACACAGTGCATATGTACTAAAATGGCAAACTTGAGTCCTGACTTTCTAAAATGACATCACATCACCTGTCATCATGAATTTTCATTAATCGCAACACATTGGACTTTGGAGAGGTCAAAAACAAGCTCATCAAATCAATATATGAACAGATAACTCATGAATATAACTGTCAAGTAAACACCAGTACACATATACACAGGCTTTCTTTAAGGTAGATTGAGGAGGAGAGAGTAAGAAACAAGATGATCAGTTTTGATGAAGTTTCAAATAATAATGCCTGTCCCACAGGGCATTCATGAGATGGGTGGGAGCTGATCATTAGTCTCCTAATAAGCGGTAATCATAGGCCTGTCCCACAGAGCATATGATATTTTACCTATGTGGTCCAGTTCTCATGTTTGGAAATTTAAGATTCTGATGTCAAAATTTTGCTTTCAGATCATTTGTAGTTCATCTCTCCTCCTCCCTCTTTTTCATACCAATTTAAACATGAGGAACGCTTATGCTTTAGTCTTTGTCTGTCTAGTACATCTCTAATGAAATGGCCTACAACTCCTCGGCCAAACACTCTTTAGACATCTTTTAAAATTGACAGATTACAGTAGTAGTTTTTTTTCAGTTTAAGAAATCTCATCACCTAGTCTGTGAAAATCACACTCAAATAGCTTGGAACAGATGATTTGACAATTTCAATATTATGCTGGTTAATGTAATACCTCTGGCTAATAAGTCAATTGGCAAACAGATGATCTAAAATGTGTATCTCCATGCTTAGTGTTAAAGCATAGTAAATACAATTGAATAGGATTTTCTTGGCCTTTCCCAACAATGAAGGCAAGATGTAGAAAACTTCTCTCTAACAACAATTGTTTCTCTTTGACTTAATAAATACAAGCCTATATAGCACAATACACCTACCTGAGGAAGAAGAGAGACCCTGCTTCTGTGTAGATGGTGATGGTGGTTTAGGATGTTGTACTACACAACAACTCTGTGTGGTGGTCTGTGTGTAGGAGGTGAGTGGCTGACATCTCCTGCATCTCTGAAGTCTGGCTGCTGAGTGACTCAATGTGCTCTGAGCTCTGTGAAAGGTGGCAGAGAGGGGTCATTCATTATTGATGCAGGTATTGTTTGGAATTATTCCCCATAGAAAGCAATTCAACATAAAAGTGGCCAATGTTCCAATGATTATAGGAGTGTTGTTTGGTGAACCAAAAAAAACAACCCATGCAGCATTAATAAATTATGGACAAATGACCTTTGAAGACGACTATGAGTCAATGCTGGGGTCCAGACTGAGACCAAGTTACCACTCTTTACACCTAGCCTTGTCATTTTAACTATATATATTGTCATTTTAACTATATTGTAGGGAGAGAATAATTAGTGAGGCAGATAAATTATCCGATCAGAAGAAGGTACCGAACGAAGGATCATATTGCATCATCCGAGTAGGCACAGAGCATCAAATCAACATTAATAACCTAATATTGATTCAATTTTTTTTTTGATTTCTTTATTGACTTTCCTCATAGAGATTTTCAGGTCAAAAATACATCTAGATGTATGAAATATGTACATGTAATCAGTAATACCGTAAAGATCCAGGAAATGATGCATTGCAAGCTACACCAACCTATACAAGTATTGGGAAAAATAAATATTATTAGCTTATTCAATATATTAACAATTTTTTGTGGTCTTACCTATGTAGTATATTCACAATTTTGCAAAAATACATATCATAAATGCGGCATCTATTCTCGTAAGTACTCCTGCAGATATATTTGTGATACAGATAATTTGAAAAGTTAAGTCAATTAAGTGTTTATAAGTAAAGAGTTGATCATCACCATTATACATTCACCAAGATATCAAGACGCGCTCTGATTCTTCTCTGTCTATTAATATATTCTCTACTATTAATATAGAGTTTGCGCTTACCCTTCATATAAGTATTACATTCCTTTTTGAGTCTAAGCTTAAAAGAGATTTTCTTCTCTTGCAATTGTGTAGCTTCCGTTAAGCTATTCCAAATTGTTACACCTCTGTAATAAGGAGAATTAATATAGAAACCTGAACGTGGCCTTTTGAGGTAGAAATTGAACCTATGCACAGTTTTCATTTTCTTTGACTTTCTGAACATTAGTGATGCCAACAGTTCTTTCCTTCTATCTTTTAAGAAAGGTATCTCACACCTGAGATGTAGACCTTCCACTGTTTCATCCCTCATTTTGCATCTTAAGCAAATCCTCAAAGCTTGATTTTGCAACAACTGAATTTTGTGAATAGTAGTTTGTTTTTTGGCCGAGTCCAATATAAAAGAGCAATAATCCGCAAATGGTAAAATAGTTTGCCTATACACTGTAATGGCTGTGTATTCGTCCATCATATATCTGTAATTTGCAAGTTTAAAGATTTTGTTAGTAATTTTCCTACTAATATCTTCAGCAAAGCCAGTTAAATTTAATTCAGAGTCAAGATTAACACCCAAGTATTTGTAGCTGGCTACATCCTGTAAATTTTGGTTACCTATTTTCAACGTTAGCCTAGGAGCTAAGTGAATTTTTTGTGTAGAGGCAAACCACATACATTGAGTTTTTTTTATATTTATGGTCATGCTGTTCTTGTCACACCATGTGGCTATACTGTTCAAATCCATCTGTACAGCCCTCTCTGCTAGTCTATAGTTCGGATTATTATTGTACAGTACAATGTCATCCGCATACATAATTAGTTTAGAATTGGATGTACATAAAGATAAGTCGTTTATGAAAATGATGAATAACAGAGGGCCTAAGACAGAGCCTTGGGGAACACCAAAATTAATAGATTTCTTGCTCGAAATAATGCCATCTACTTTTGTTTGTTGTACTCTGTTTGACAAGTATGATTCTATCCATTTTAGAAAATTATAATGAATCCCAATTCTGGAAAGTTTTTTCAACAAGAGACCATGATGTATACTATCAAAGGCTTTTCTCATGTCAATGTATGTTACAGCTGTATAATGGCCAATGTCCCTGTACCTGAACAAATCATTTACCAAGTTGAAAACAGCTTCTCCAGTACTACAGTTTTTACGATAACCAAATTGACAATCATTCAGCAAATCATTACTTTCTAGATAATTCGCAAAGTAATTATGGGCTAATTTCTCTTGCAATTTTCCTATCAAGGGTAGTATACTAATAGGTCTAAGATTGGATACAGACGATGCGTCACCTTGTTTAGGAAGTGGAGTAATACATGCTACTGCCCATGTATCTGGGAAATCACTCTTATCAAATGAGTATTGAAACATATGTACAATTTGCGGTAAAATACATCTAAAGGCATCCTTTAGTATTTTTGATGTCACGTATTGCACACCTGAGGGTTTACCTATATCAATGTCATTGACAATTTGTTTTACATCACTGAATAATACTTAAATATTTTCTGAATTGTCATTATTATAACTCTGGGAATCAGGACTTTGGTACAGGGTATCATTTATATCTAGGCCACTGGCAACCTTTTCATCAAATAATTTTTTGCCAACATTTGAGAAAAAATTATTTATGTATTCAGGAGTTTCTGCATGCTCAATGTACTCTCTAGTATCCTCATCCTTTAATCTTGGCATTTGTACATCACATTTAGGTTTGAGCAGTCCATTTACTGTTCTCCAGAAGTTTTTTGGATTACCTTTATGCTCCTCCAATTTATCCAAAAATATTTTTGATTTTGCTTTTTTAATGGTTACAGAAATTAGTTGCCTGAGTAGCTTAGCTTCAGCCAAATATTTTGGATCTTCTGTGTGCCGGTAGTGCACTAGGTTATCCCTTCTTAAATTAATTAGATCTAAAATTTCAGCGTTAAACCAGTCATTATTGTAATCTTTGAATTTAATTTCTCTTAGAGGGCACATTTCATCTAAGTAATCAATAATAATGTCAATAATGAATTCCCACTTTTTGCTAGTCTCAGTTAGGTTATAAAATTGATCCCAGTCAGAATGTAACAATCTTTCTGCTAAATCATTGAAATTATAATTTTTGTACGATCTACCAATTGTTTCTCGCAAAGTAAAACTAATTTTTTCCTTTTTCTTTACTGCAAACACAGGTAAATGATCAGAAATTAACACATCAAGCACCCCTGATTCACTAACATGCTTACTATTAGTTATAATATTATCAATAGCAGAGCCAGCACCTCGCTTACCATTTTTCTTCTTTTTATACCTAGTGATTTGTGAGATTAGGGGTAGAGCACCAAATGGTTTACATTTTGCCAGAATACCTCTATAACAATCTGTGTCGGTTTTTCTAAAATCAATGTTATAATCACCACATAACCAAATTTCTTGATCCACATTCTCACCAATTAGTTGAATATGGTCACAAAGTACATTGATATCTTTACCTGGGGGCCTATAAATTGTTGATACAAGCATTCGTTTCCAATTAGGATAAGCAATATTTATAGTTAAACATTCCAAATTTGAATTTGAAAACGAGAGTTTTTTGTTGATTACACAATATGGCGCCAGAAAATTTGGAACTAGACACATTACACCTCCAGCATTTTTGTTAACCCTGTCCAGTCTAAATAAGGTTTTGCCTGACCAATGAATTGAAGAATTGTCATGTTTCTTTTTCAACCAAGTTTCAGATAAAGTAATTATGTCAAAGTTATTAAATAATTTTTTGATTTCATCTTTTTTGCCAAAATAACTCCTGCAGTTCATGTGTAGAACTCCTAACCCCTTAAAATCTTTAGCGTTCGTATCCATAATTCCAGATATGGATCACTCATGTTCCTAAACGCCAACAGACCACTTGTAATAAAAATGATTGGTTGAAAAATTGTAACATTAACAAGTTTAACTATATACATTGTAGTATTACTGCTATTCATGTTAACAGTGAACACCGGGTACAACAATGATGGACAATTAGATAGCCTAAGCTACAACAGTTAGCCCTAACCTTTAGTACCGTAAAAAACTTTTTTACAATATTTTACATTTTATCTTGAAGAAGATAGACAATAATATAAATGCTATGAATGCTCACATATATATGTTTGCAATCTTTTGAATATTTTATATACTTGACAATATCAGGAAAAAGGACTAGCAGATCTAAGTTTCCTATTTTGTAAATTTTGTAAATTACAAACAAGTTGACGTATGATTTTCAATTTAGAATGAAGAAGAGTAAAGTTGAAGAAAATATACCGGTAGTCCACTGAACAGACCGATATATCTCTATTTTCTTCATATAATACTTAGAGCTCTATTTCACGTTTTATGAGGACATGGATTTTACAAGTGATGTAAGATAAATTCTTAAGTATATTATATTATAACTACTGCAGCGCTGTTGTCATTTCTTGCAATTCTTGTATAACTTGCGCACTCTTTCTTGAAGTGACACGCTCCTAACACTGATGGTAGTCCACTGAACAGACCATAGTGAAGAACATGCACTGTTACTTGTACTGTTATATGTCCTCTAGATGGGGGGGAGACGATCCCACTGAGAGGTAAATCCAGGTTGATCAGTTAAGTGATTGTAGATGGAAATATGGAAATATTAGTAGTCCACTGAACAAACTAATACAGGCCATTTAATTAAACACTATTGACTCATAGTACCGGTAGTCCACTGAACAAACCAGCTCTTTCAGGTGAGATAAGCAGTGTCTAAGAACCCATGTAGTTTAGCGGTAATACAAGACTTATACTCATGTTAGTAGTCCACTGAACAGACTAAGATGAGCATTTTGAATGATGACTGATTTGCATAATCGGTAGTCCACTGAACAAACCAGACCATGTTAGAATCAATTGCTAACTTTTCAATATGCTGACCTGATGAACTTTAAATACTTTAAAATACTTTAAATAGTTTAAATAGGTAGTCCCCTGAACAAACCTAGTATGTGAGTCAGTCAATTGACATTCATATTTGTTGATTTCATGCAGTCGTTGCATTTATAGATGGTTTTGCATATGTACACCACAATACTCTCCACTGAGTCCCCATCCGGATGGCACCCGTCGTACAACCTTGAGTACTTGTCTGCCCCATTGGATGTGTGGATTATGGTGTCAAGTCGAAGTTTGATGCTTGTTTCCGCTGAGTTTGCTTTATGAATCATTGAGTTTGTCCATCTGACAGCCTCATTCAGAATTGTCTGCTTCTCATATGGAATTATGGGGGTGCCTTTTGGCATGTGCTTCACATTGTATCTACCAATGTCCATACCGTAGATACCTGCCAATATCACCCTGATATCAGATTGCACCCTTTTCACCCCTTGACGGAAGTTGTTGAGTTTGTGAAGAATTTCATCTGCTGTTGATTCTGGGGTACCACTGAACGAGGTAGTTATGTCACATATCCCTGATAACAGCAGGACAAAGTCAAAACTCTCATTCTTAAGTTTTTCTTCGCAGATATATCTAGCTTCATCTATGCTCAGGCCCATAGCGAAATTGAGAACAACTCTTGTATGTACATACTTAGGTAAATGCTGATAAACATCCATCAGCCTTGAGTCTCCTATGATGTAGATTGCAGCATCTCCCCCTCTCCAGTTTCCAAATGATGTCTCAAACACAGTTTTGTTTAGTAGCGGGTAGTGACATTCAGTTGTATTTTTAAATATTTTCTTATTTCTGACCCTAGATGCCATTGTTGATTCCTTGCACTTCAGATAAGCATAGGCCTGTTCAAGACACCTGTACTCCTTACTTACTCCTTCATGCACAAATGCAAACTTCGCTGGATAAAAGTTACTTAGGAATGCAGAAGCACCGTTGTAAACAAGTCCATGTTGTGTCCGCCGAATTCTCTCTTCCCTATTGCGCGATGTGACGTCATAACGTTGTTGCCTTGACTCCCGCCCCGCGCGCCCTCTTTCAGTAACTAGGTCATCATCATCGGCCGGGTTCGATAGGTCTTGCATGGTGACTGACAGTGGTAAATAATCAGCGGGAATGTCTTGTAGTCTATCAAAAGGATAATTCTCAGACCTAATCCTAATGTAGCCATCTTCTATCTTTGCATCCACGTCATTCTCAATGCAAAACTTGACTATTTTCCTGAGTTTATTTTTGAGAATTCTTAGCTTTTTTGGCTCGTCCTCGCAGATTGAGATCTGTGAATCTGGATTTATGTTGCGTAGTTTACCTTGTTGTTTGTAGATCTTAGATTTGATTGAGAGGCTACTTAAACAGAGCAATATTGGGACTTTTCTGCTCAGATCTGGTTTGTGATTTGGATTTCTCATACGCTGAGCACGTAGGATATCTCCCTGTTGCAACGTAACGCCTATGTCAGTAACCATGTTTTTGACATGAATGAAAACATTTTCTCCTAGCTTCTCAGGCACCCCATGTATAATGAGATTACGGGTTGCATGCTCATCACTATGCATGACAGAGTTGTAAGATTTAGTGGCACCCGCATACGATGTAGCTTCAGCCCCATGAATATCTTTGATTTGTTTTGTGAAATCATTTTTAAGCTTGCGCAGATAATTTTCTGTTTTGACTTTGAATTCATCCAGCTTTTTCTCCTGTTCAGAAAGGCCTTCCATTTTCACTTCAAGCTCCGCAATGTCTTTACTGAGAGTAGTGACTGCTGTTTTAGAAAATGTATCATTGACAGTAATATCATTCCTGAGGTCTTTTACTTCTCTGATTATTACTCCTTGGATTTTTTCCTCAAAATTTGCTATTTTACCAAAGAGGTTTTTGATTTGGGAGTTGAACACATCAAACTTACTGTTTTGTTTTTCCTCGAACTCAGCCATCTTGCAGTCATTTTGTTGAGCTTGACGCACCAACTCCTCGTCGACGTTAGCCATGACGTTGGATGTTAATGCTGCAGCGATGTTTTCAAAACTACTAGTTTCCAATTGTCGATCCAATTTGTTTTTCAAAGCGCAACCGTTTTCTTTGGAGATTACGTCATCAGACATACAAGTTACGTCATCAGATTTGTAAGTTACGTCATCTGTTTTGCGGTGCATGAAACAAATCTCATCATCTACGTCATCAGATTGAGAGACTCGGTCATTAAGTTGCGTTGACGTCATGTTGTTGCCATCAATAACAAACTCCCTAGCAACTACCGTAATTCCCTCAATTTCAGTAGAAATATTTTCTGAATTTGAAAATAAACTATCACACTTTGTAGATTTGGACATGGCGCAACTTTTTGTCGCGACATGTTTGGTACTAGGATCAATATTTTGTCCAGAATCATTGATTATCTGAATCTTCACCTCCTCAGTAGTTGACGTCATGGCGTGAGAAATTTGATACAAAATGTCAATTTGTCGATACAAAGTTACTCACAACTCTGTTAATATTTGCAATAAAGTTTCCAAACTTCTTGATACGGTTCCTTTCATATTCATGTAGATACTTCTTAAAAAATAAAACTTACACTAGTCCTTTTTCCTGCTTAAAGTGCTATTCTTCACGGAGCGTCATGTTGCGTGCTTGCTCTCCCGTTGCTCTCCCGTGATTCAACATTAATTCAATGTTGATCTGAATTGTGTGCCCACTTGGATCAGTTAGCAGAATGCCCAAAATGACTGATAGCCAGCATTCCTGTCTGTTTAGGGAAAACAAACATCAGTAATAAAGTCATGCTATGGACATTTTAAAGTTCACTGATTATGATCAAAGGACAAAGAGGTGTTCACTGAGAGGAGCAAGTTGAGTACCCAGACCTCCTGCCGTGATATGGGAGCTTTACTGGTGATTGATGCTACTGGTAGCAAATCTGATAAAATAATGAAACTCATAAACCATGCATCAGTGACAATTTGACCACCTTTGTACTTTTGGAGGCTGTGGGTGATTCATGAGTTTTGGTGGAGATCAGGTTGGATCAAAGGAGCAGCCTTATTGTATCTGGGATAAGAGTTCAATAATAATAAACTGATTCAAGCACATACCCTGGTTATCAACATAATGTTCTTGATGAAGGGAATATGTCAGTGCAAGGGTCAATTGATTGCAATCTCTCTATACCTAAGTACTGCACTTGTTTCTCTACACACAGAAAAGTAAAGGAGTCAACTGTGTCTCCCAGGTGGCTCTGGTAAAATGGAGTGTCAAACAGCTATTGCCTCTGCTTATAAGAAAGGTCAACACTGGATAGACACTGATAGTAGAGAGTCAACCCAATTTGACACTGATAGTAGAGAGTTAACTCAAGTTGGCAGTAGTACTTTGTTGTAATTTCATTAAGAAAGAGCCCATGTAAATAAAAGAGATAGAAAATACTGATTCTTCTGTGCCTATAATACCCTATGATTGGCTATTGCGTGGCCCTTAATTGGCTGTCATTGCATACAAGTATTGGTGTATATTACCAAGCAACCAATCAAGAGGTCATTAGAGTGGTGTCTAGACCAATCAATAGATATGGGCTGAGTGAGTCTGGGTGGGCTTTGTTCTCATGTGACATCATTTCTGACCTGGTTTGGTCAAATGTATTTCAGTTTTAAAGATACATGGTGCAGACTTTAATAGAATAAATATTCGAATACTCCTAATCAATGCTAGCACTACCAATAGAAGGGCATGTAAAATTACGCCGGTCTTTTCCTTTAAGAAATCTAATTCCCTAATCTGTGAAAATCACACTCAAATAACCTGGTAAAGATGGTGTGATGATTTCAATAATTTACTGCTTAATGTAATACCTAAAGCTACTTAAGGATACTGGCAAATAGAAAGTCTAAATATTTATCTTCATGCTAAGTGTTAAAAAATAGTCAAAATGACTGAAAAGGATATTCTTGGCCTCCCCTAACAATGAAGGCAAGATGGAAATAAAAAACTTCTCTCCAACAACAATTGTTTCTTTTTTACTTAATAAATACAAGCCTATATACCAAAATACACCTACCTGAGGAAGAAGAGAGGCCCTGCTTCTGTGTAGATGGTGACGGTGGTTCAGGATGTTGTACTACACAACAACTCTGTGTGGTGGTCTGTGTGTAGGAGGTGAATGGCTGTCAAGACCTGCCTCCCTCATGTCTGGCTGCTGAGTGACTCAATGTGCTCTGAGCTCTGTAGAAGGGGACAGAGAGAGGTCATTTATTATTAATGCTGTCATTGTTTAGAATTTTTCCCCCACAGAAAGCAATTTCACATGAAAGTGGCAAATGTACCGGTGACTCAGATGATTATGGGATTGTTGTTCAGTGAACCAAAAACAACAACCCATGCAGCATTAATAAATTATGGACAAATGAGCTTTGAAGATGACTATGAGTCAGTGCTGGGGTGCAGACTTCGACCAAGTAACCACTCTTTACACCTAGCCTTGTCATTTTAACTATATATATATATTTATATTCCCTACTACACAAAAAGGGCTAAAGGCAAATATGCAGGAAGAGTGAGGCACAGTCGAAGGGGGGGACTACACAAAGTAAGAGGGAATGGACAAACAGGAGCAAGAAGCAAACAGCACAACCCCCCCTCCCCTGTGTGATTAGGGCGGTACCAGGGGCAGTGGCTGAAAACAGAGGGGGAGGGCACAAGGGGAGGATGTGGACAAAAGAGGGGGACACAGGGGGGGGGGTTGAGACAGGGTAACACCGGGAGAGTGGATGGGCACAGGGGGTGAAAAGAGGGGAGACCAATGTGGAGGGGGTTGAAAGAGGGGTGGCACAGGGGAAGAGTGTAAATACAAGGGGGTAGACCCAGGTGACTAGTTGGAAAGAGGGGGCGGCAGACACAGGAGGAGGGGGGGGCAGAGGGGGGACAGAGGGATAGGGGGGGTAATAGTGGAAATAGGCATGTGGAGGTGGTGGACAGAGGGGGGGGAGACCGAGGGTGAAGGGTTGGGAAGTGGAGGGGGTGAAGACACAGGGGAAGGGGTTAGACAGTTGATGAGGGGCAGGGGCAGACTGGAGGGGGTGGACAGTGGAGCGGGGGGCATGTACGGGGTGGACAGTGGAGCGGGGGGGGGGGGGCACGGTAGAGGGGGTGGACACAGGTGGAGAGCTCAGACTCTCTGTCAGAGAGTCTAAGCAATTGTCCAGGCCATACATACAATTCCTATTTTTATATCCTGTTGGTTTTGTAGTGCCACTACGTGAGGTGGTATCTTATCATGTATACTCAATTCCCCCTGTGTCAATGTGACATCATCTCATATGAATTTACCCAATCCTCCCACTGTTTTCAAGTTACCATCAGGTTTAATGACATGTTCTACTGTTTATGGATATATCTATCCCTATACTTAGTCAATGTAGGACACTGCAGGACATGTCACACAATATCAATCATAGGTCTATAGACAATGATTACATCTCCTGCTGTTATGTAATTGAAGGGGTCTATTTTTCTGTATTGTAAATGTAGACTAAAGTATAATACATTACAAATGTACAGAGGTGTTTTCCAACCATTAAGAAGCAAGTATATATTGATCATTCTAGCTATTCATACAGCTATAAGTACATAGTTATATGTGCATTTTTCATGATGTGCAGGTCACTTTGAGAAATTCACTGAATTCATCCTTTGTGATCGAATGAGACCCATCATAATGCTAATTCTAAAGCGTATGAGCTTACAGGCCAACAAACACAGCAGCCTGTGATACCCAGCATGCATTCTGTGTGACTCATTCTGACCTTTATTTACAATGCACAGGTCAATATAATGTGGGCAGTCAACTGGTTCCTCTGACTTGAACGGGAGCCCGGACTGTAAATCAATCACCTCTCATGACATTGTTCTTGAACTGTAGCATTACGCTGCTGTCATTGTTTGATTATTCTCCAATGCAGATTGTTTCTACATGAATGGATAAAAATGATAGTGACATTGAGGAGAAAAATAATAGTATAATAGTATAATGGCATCAACAGTAATAAATGTCATAGTAATGATACTAAGATCATATCAACCGATGGATTTAAACCTTACATTTTACATTTTCAAAGACAAATAAACTATAAACGACTATAAACAACTATATTGTGAACGTTATTCTTCAAGATTCTTATTTACATACTTATATATATATATATATATATATTGGCACTTAATAACATCGGCTAGATGTCTATGCTACTTGTCAAGCAAAGGAATAATTCAAGAACAGTTTCATTTTTTGGTAGTGTATTTAATCTAGTCCAATATCATTCAAATATCATTCAATGTATCATTTAATTTTAGTAGTATACAAGGTTTGGTCCGCCATCTTTGTCTAATTATGTAGGATAGGATGTGACTGCTGGTTTTATCGACCGATAATGCCTAACAATCAATTTCCTATTATGTATCATCGTGTACTGACCGATCCATGACTGTCAATATGATTTTCTGGTTATAACTGTCCTAGAAACCATTATTACGACAGAATCAGGTCTCTCAACCCTACCCTGACAGCGTCCATGCCGCCATCATCATCTTCCTGATCCTCACTCACAGGTATATTAGCCATTGGGGCAATTGGTAGCATATCCTTGATTGTGTCCGCAATCTTTGTTGCCACCTTTAGTTTGAAGACAGAGTTAGGGTGGCAACCATCCTTCATGTGCTTCTTATCATAAAAGCATACAAAACGTCGCTTGGTGCCAATTTTACGATTTTTCCTACCCCTATTAGCCCGGTTGGAATGAAACAGATAATGTAATCTGCAAGTTGGTACTCCATTCATATAGTTTAAGTAAACTATGTCCCCTTTTATCAGTTTTATGCTGTCATCGACCATTTGCTGACTCGGGTCGATTGGATCTGTTTCATTAAATGCATTCAAGCTCATCCCGTAGATGGTTGCTATGGAGAACTTAGTGTTCTGAAATTTCCTTTGCAAGCTGCGTACCATGTTACATAATCTAACACTTACCACAGCTCGGCAGGTGGGTGCATCTGTAAGTGGGAAGTAAACGGTCCTACGACCTTGCACATATTTTCTAAGTGTGATGTCACAAAGTCCGGCCAAGATGATGACACCTTCATATGGACTACTTTGCAGTTCATCCTCTATTTTGGCTGTCACCTGCCCTATGTTCTGACCGCTCCTCCCTATATCCTTTGTCGAGTAGCCTTGGTCTTTTAGCTCTCGGTTCACCAACGGTCCGAGTCCGCCGGCCCTGGAGTCACCAGCCAATAGGATTCGCATCTATGACATTTAAAACAAAGGGCAATGTTATTTCCATCATTTAATAATTGAACATTCAATTTTCATCATTTAATTAATTGTATACTAATCCTCTGATGGTTAAACAATGGCCAATTAAATGGTCGACTCAATGACTACTATTAACAATAATATTGTATAATATTTTCAGTTATTTAACCAATTTCCTTACAATACAATTATGTCCTAAGTATAAACATGATAGTTTTTTTAGTTTTTTTAAATTAAGATTTCACAGTGATATATTTGACAAATTCTGTCATAAATTGAGATCGATTTTTGAATTGCATAAATTACAGATATGGCCAGGGGTTTATATCAAATGATCATGGGATATTTAGAATTTTTGAATGCAGTTGAGGGGGGAGATGTGGCCCTCAGGGCACTCCGGGTAACCACCACATTCAGGTAAATCACGCCTCTTCATGTTCAAAACCATCATTATACTGGTGGGATCATCCTCAAACATTTTCTTGATTTTCATCAATGTTTTGCCATGTAGGTTGTTACCCGCCAGCTTGTCTTCCGAATCATATCTCTTATCAGGCCACGCCCATCCTCCGCCCCATTTAGAGCTACCGGTGGCCTCTATTAAGACAGTGCCTGGTGGGATGTCTAAGAACTGGATCATCAGGGCTCTATCTTGCACACATTTCTGTGTGCATAATTTTTCCATCAAATCTGTCTCCTCTTTATTGAAAACGTGGTCAGGTGGAGTCGGGTATTTGTCACCCTCTTTTTTTATTTCATGCGGTTTTGACATGCTCAGGATTTTGTTGTCTGCTACCCTTCTATAGCCCAATTCACACAGCTTTATATGGTAGTAGGCCTGTTCAACCGAATTGTAAACAAGGGACCGACTGCCATATTCAATTTCAAGTTTGCATGGATACCAATTTGACAGAAATGCAGTCACTCCTTGGTACAGGCGGCCAAATGTGCAGTCTCGAATATGTACAGGTCTTGTTCCACTATCTGACATACCTTTGGTGTTGTTTTTATCCCTTCCTACTGTTGTCCAATCTGCAGATGGTGTTTTTTGACTGCTCTGGTCGTTTTCTTTCCTGACATTGTGGTTTACCGGCAGCCTGGTAGCACTGGTAGCGCCACCTGGGGCTCCGTGAGGGGTTTTTGGAACCGTGTCATCCTCGCTGAGGATAGGGCGGCTCTCTATGATTCCATCACTCAGAGATGATGGTACATTGTGAAGGTCGGTGTAGGGGTATCTAGAAGCGTCAATGATGATGGCATTTCTTTCCGCGGAAGCCGCATAACCCATTTCTAAAGCCCTTTCTACTATTGCTTTACCTTTCTGTCTTAATTCTCTTATCTCTTTTGGTTCGTCAGGGTTGAGATATACTCCTGCCATGCCATCAATGTGACGTAGGTTCCATCTACATCCCATTATTGCATCTCGTACACCAACGTTCCTACATGGAAGCAGTAAGGGCACCTTCAGTCTCTTTGGAGCTTCACCTGGCTTCAGTTGTTCGTGTTTGGTCAATCTTATAACCTAAAAAAAAATCTTCGTCGTAGGTGTAGTAGATCTTTAATTTCCGGAGTAGATTCTCCACTATCGGCCGTAGATTCTCATTTTGGTGGGTCTTGTAACCATATATCACAACATTTCTATCTGGGGATCTTGAACAGTGCTTTACTGTTCTCAACATGGAGAGTAACTCTAGGTAGTGCCTTTTACTGATTCCGTCCCCATTCATGGAGCCCAGTTCTTCCCTTGCCATTGCATTTTTCTCATCGCTTTCTAGCAGCATACGTTTTATGTCATCATGGTTACGGTCCACTTTTGACTCTAATTGACTAGTATTTTCCTTGACGAGATCTCTCATTTTTCCTTCCATTTGAGTCAATTCCTGTGCCTGAGCCGTTTTTAATAGTGTCATCTCGTCTCGTACTGCAGCCACTTCACGTTGCAGCTTCAGAGCTAACCGAGTTTCTAATTCCCCCAACAGATTTGTAATATCACTATGCCTGTCGTTGCAGGAATTTTCCACTGTTTGCTGATTTGTTTCCAAGGTACGTATTCTCATCTTGAAGTCTTCATTATCTTGGTCAAAGATTTCTAGTTTGTCTCTATTGAAGGTGATATCCTGCTCCATTGCTTCCATCCTGCCGCTGTCATTTGAGTTTTGGGCTGCTAATAACCCAGCAAACTCCTTAAGTAGAGAAGTTCTCAGATTCTCAATGTCCAGCGGTGTCGTAGTCAGGATGCTTGAATGCCGGTTGGTTGTTGTCACTACAAGTGGATCTTGATTAGTTTCCATCCTGTCATAGGAATCTAAGAAGTTATCCTCCTCCTCGTCATCACCCTCATTTACATTCACTGAGGTTCCTCCTGAGATCTCCGTGACATCACCAGTATTTGGACTGCCTGCTTCTATGTCAGTTCGGGGTGACAAGGGCTGTAGATGATCTATTTTCTTCATTAGACTAGTTAGGGGGGAGTCATCTTGTGCATCCTCCTCCTGACATGCGTGAGCATCAATAGCCTCAGTATCTGATGTATTATCCCCATCTTGTATTTCATTTATCTCCACCCCGTCTCTATCCCCCCCACCCCTCCCCCCACCCCCACTCCCCCGCCCACTCCCATCCCCTTGCTTAGTGTTAGATGTCTCTCTAACATTAGTCACATCGGGTGGCAGGCCCTCTGGTATTTGTGCATCCACACCAACTTGTATGGCAGTGGCTGTGACGGAGGTAGGTAGTATGGGTTGTGTTTCTATATCTCTATTATTACTACTAACAGTACCAGCTGTGGCAACAACAATCATTTCATTGTCCGAGTCAATCGTTTTTTCTTGTTTTCCAACATCCCTTACGAGCCCCAGTCCTCCCTCAGGAAGGGGTATCCCCACAGCACCCTGTGACGTCATAGGGGTATTCCTGCTACGTGAGAGCAAGGCTGCAGTTACGGGCGGTATCCCTGCGCCGTCCGATGGCGTCATTACTAACACTGGTGCTAAGGGGTTTCCCAGTCTTTCCCTGTCTTTATATTTGTTACTATCGTATGCATATCTATGATCTCTTTTGTCTCATCGACAGTCTTAGTGCAATTAAATGCCTCTACAATATGCTTTTTGGTTTGCGGGGGTAGATTACTAGAGGATTTGGAGCTGTCAGACTCGGGACTCAGAGGTCTCTTTTTGCTTTGTTTTGTTGTTGTTACCGGCGTCGACGTTGCTAAGGCCGGTCCGAGGAATATATTCCTAACAGCCTGCATTTCCATAGTGAATACGCTGTAAGTACTGATCTCAGGTATTTAAAGTTGTAACCTACCTCATCTCAACATTAACATTAACAAATCCTCTGCCATTGAAGGAATCCCCACAAGGATATTGAAAATAGCTTTCCAAAACTCCATCGACAAATTGGTCAAAATATTTAACCTCTCCTTCCAACAAGGTCTTGTCCCAAGGAAATGGAAAACCTCCAAGGTTACTCCAATCCCTAAGTCGGGCAACATGCGGTCAGTTAACAACTATAGGCCTATCTCTTTGTTACCACTTCCATGTAAGCTGATTGAACGTATTGTACACAACAGGGTTTATGGGTTTCTAGATAAGGAAAAGGTCCTGACCGACAAACAAGGTGGCTTCCGCCCAGGACATAGCACCGTTAATACTCTGTGTTGTTTTACAGATGAGCTATTAAGCAACATAAATGTGGCCCTAGAAACGGTTGCAGTGTTTATAGATTTAAGAAAAGCGTTCGACACCGTAGACCACAGTATACTGCTTGATAAACTTGAAAGATATGGCATAAGACTAGCAAACCTGAATTGGTTTTGCAGCTACCTGAGCAACCGTACACAAGTAGTCAATGCAAATGGAGTTACATCAAGCATGCTACCTGTGGTCTGCGGTGTCCCGCAGGGTTCCATTTTGGGCCCGCTCCTGTTCCTCCTATATGTGAACGACATGACAAAATGTGTTAAACATAGCTGTGTACGCCTCTACGCTGACGATACTGTCATATATATGAGTAATAATGAAAGGGAGTCTGCCAAAGACCTATTACAACAGGATTTGGAAAATTACTATACATGGTGTATTCAGAATAAACTATCTGTGAATGTGTCCAAGACCAAGGCAACGGTGTTTACTGCTTCTAACAGTCACCCAAACAGTATACAATTAGGCATGAAAATGAATGAAGAACTTCTTCAAGTGGTGAGTTCCTATAAGTATCTAGGAGTAATCCTGGATACTAACCTAACTTTTGAGAAACACATAAACTCTATACACAGTACTGTATCTTTTAGAACATATCAACTCGCTTGCCTGAGAGATTTCCTAACGGAGAAAATGGCATTGAACATTTTTAAGAACACAATTCTTCCTCATTTCGACTATGCGGACATTGTGTACATGAATGCCAATCTTGGACACATAGCTAAGCTACAGGTTGATCAAAATCGCTGCCTCAAAATATGTCTGAGGCTAGACAGGTTAACAAACACTGATCTTGTACATTTCAAAGCACAGATTCCCATGTTGGCTTCTGGGAGATACACACATCTGTTGAATTATATGTTTGTGCGATCGAGAAACCCAATATATGTGGATGGTCGTTCCATTGGGACAAGGGCTCACACTGGTCCGCTGGTCACAGTCACAAGATCACACTGCGCCTCCTTCGATCTTAGTGTAGGATACTATGGCGCACTGTGCTGGAATTCCCTGCCTCCAGTAAGAAAGAATGCTGAAGATATTAATGTTTTCAAATCCCAAAGTAGAATTGCACTAAAGGCACAAATCCCACTGGGGTAGGGAATCTACCAGCACACCCTCACCTTGGACCTATGTCACTGGAACACTACCCCCCCCTCTTTCTTTATACTTAAATCTATCCAACAACCCACTCCAATTCAGGCTATTACTGTAGAGTCATTAAGACCTACACACACCCCAAATCCCTCAATTTTAAACCTAGAGCCTAACCATAGGCTCCAGTTAACATTTATTCTAAATTGGAACCAGTGACCCTAAGGTCGGGGCGATGCCGTAACAGCAACCCAATACTCTATATGAGTAGGGATGAAGGCACTGCCTTTCATCTATTGTCGAATACATAGTTCAAATCTGTTAGTTCATAGGTGTGTCATTAGTCCCAGGATACTGTTCTCTCAATCTCTGTACTTGTTGAAGCGATCACATGAACTACTGATGACATCATCTTCTATATGTACACTCACATAACTTGTTTAAATGAGACAATAAATGATTAATAAACCCAAAAAATCTGTGTGTATCTACACAAACAATCTCTACTCCAGAGGGCTGTAGTCTGCCTGTAACCCATAAATTTCCACAATAATGCGGGAGCAGTTTTAAGAACGTCTACTCAGCCATGTTGCGCCCCAGATATGCTTAATGATAGCAAATACCGTAACGTCCGTCACGTTAACTCTCGATTAAAGGCACATTTCACGGACTACCATGAGGAGTAGAGTCTTTCTACAAGTTAAATGCTACGTTTTTATGGAAGTACACATATTGAAGGGAACACACAGCTATTTTGATGCTATACAAGGCATTTTTGAGAAAACTAGAGTAAAGTTAGTGATTACATGTAAAGAATTTATAATTTTCATGCCGCCCACAAAGTTTGTCGACTGATAAAACATAAAGTTCTTGGTTGATTGTCACCAAACTTGGTATTCTTATTCATATATATTGTGACTGCCTGTAAACAAAACTACAATTTACTGCATTGTTTACTATACATTCTATGCACGAGATAGTATTTTGACTGTAACGTCAGTCACGTTAACTCGGGGTTATCTTCGCCGGTCGATAAAAACTACACCCCTGGGAGTTAACGAGCGCATTTATGTTTTTCATGGACCTAAGATACTAGTCTTTCAAGGTAATAAACTTGTTTTAAGATGAATGGTGTTTGCTGGAATTTCATTCTGATCTCAAATATGACGAAAAACTGGCATTTTTCAAAATTCTGACCCATATCCTAGGGGGTAGAGTCCTAAGGGGATAAGTGCCAAAGGGGATAAAAGTCCTGGGGGTGGATGCCCTAGGCAGTACATTCCCAGGGGGTAGATGTCATGGGATAGATGGTGGATGTCCCTGGAGAAATCTACCCCCTCCACCTGATATGACTTATCATGGGCATTTGGAGGGGGTTGTGGAGTCCTAGAGGGTAAAGGGGGTAGATGTCCGAGGAGATTGTTGCCCTCGTGGGTAGAAGTTGTAAGGAGGTAAAAGTCCAGGGGATAGATGTCTAATGGGATTAAAGTCCTAGGGGGTGGATTTCCAGGGGTAGAAGTCCAGGTGTAAATGTTGTGGTAATGTTTAGCATGCTTAGCACATCTACCCCATTGGACATCCATCCCCTGGACATTTACCCCCTTACAACTTCTACCCCCAGAACATCCATCCCCTAGGGGGTAGATTCTCAAGGGGTAGATGTCCAGGGGAAGATGTCTGGTGGTAGATGTCCAGGGGTAGATGTCCAGGGGTAGATGTCCGGGGGTAGATGTCCGGGGGTAGATGTCTGGGGGAACCTGCCCTAGCATCATTGGATAAAGTAGATGACCATGGGCCATATGCCTGGCACACTATAACCCTTCACACAGTCTTCTGTATATTCTAGTCTGGAAGCCTAGAGATCCACACTTACATGATCAGAATTTGAACAAAACCACATTTATACTTCAATCAAAATTGAGAACGCATGTGTCCTATGATGCCTTAAGTAAATATACTCAACATTAACACAAGCGCTAATGCACAGGGAAATGTGTGAATGAGTAGTTTAGCTATAATGAGATGTGCCTACCTGAAGTCAGTTGAGCATTCAGTTTTGAATCCTAACAGTTTCCTGTGCTCACATTCCTCTGACATCATCAATTTGTGTGATCCTCATATAGTCACTCCTGACTATCATATGACTAATATGCGACTAACATATGTAATCACCTGACTACGGGGGTCAAAATATGGTGGTATAATCAGTACTAGTCAGGTAGGTTTTATTATCAGTGTAGCGAGGTATCCCGAACCATGCCGGAAGTGATTGGAAAATGTGTATTGGACCCCGAACCCGGTCTAAGGGGAAGAATTAGGTAGTAAATGAGATGTTTGAAATTTGTATGAATAATAACACCCCCACAATATCATCAGTAGCCTTGTAGAGTGTATGGTTGCCAAATAACCTGGGCTTTAACCTAGCCTGCCTTGGCACATTCTAAGCTAGACTGCCTTAGAACAGAAGGCAATCCCCGTTATATAGAGAGAGGTCACATCACTATCACCATTAGTGTCATCTAGTGGTTAGTACCCTCATTCCTGAATATAACCAACATTAAGCTTTTAGCTTTTTCATGGAAGTTATGGAACCGTCTTCATGGAAGTTATAAGTTCAATGAAAAAGTTAAAAGCTTAATGTTGGTATACAAACCAGCAATTAACTAGACCATATAATGTCTATATAGATAATAAACATGGTCAGTTTAAACAAGGTTTGAATAAACTTGTTGCAAAAACAGTAACACCCTTTGTAAAATATGACATCCATAACCAGAATAAATATACAATTGTAGAGTTTGCGGTTTTTCGAATAAACAACTCGGAAGATTCTTTATGATTTCTGGATGCAAAAGAGAGAGGTCTTTATTTCACGTTCCTAATACAGGCAAGCTAGAGTCGGTTCTATTCGGTATGAGACCGTGTCATGTCTGCCCACTTCTGAGCCTTCCCACCTTATATATCCCTCCCTACCCGATCGCAGTGCCCCCTTACCAACACTCGCGCCCTCTGTATACGAGTCACGAACCATTACATTACGGCGGCTTATGTAACTACGATCCGAGTGGGATTTGAGTCCCCTACATTACCCCCCCTAGACAAAACATACACTTCTTTTTTAAAACGGATACCCTTCAGGTATACACAAATATAAAAATGAAATTATGTCTAAAATATACATAGGGGTATGCACAGCATACAACTCGAATAAGATTATACACACATCATGAACAATGAACAAACGACAAAAGTTTACAAATATGAATGGCTTGACACATTTCATATTAACAGTAAGACTTACGCATTTACGTATAGATATATATTAACATGTGGACTGTACCAACAATATATTACTATTACACCTCTACTTTCTCTCCAGAATAACAATTTATACAATATGTACACTGTTCCCTGATCACATATACAGTTAGTGATCAAGCATGTCTGTCAAAAACAATTCGACAGCGGGTCCGTGGCGCTCTCCTCTTCAACAGCCTTCCTGATCATCGTTGGCTTTGATCAGGCACACCGAATAAGAACGAGTCTTATGGTGGGTGTAAAGGTGCTCTCCACTTCTTTTTTCGGTTCGTCGTAGCTGCATTACTCCATACCGTAGCGTCTTCCCTTTATTTAATTGTGTCGCCCCTGTCCCCTGATCGCGATGGATTTGATCAATCAGACACGCGTTCTGACTCTCGTCCGTCGGCAGGTATAGAGGTGTTCTCCTCTTCTCAGCTGTCCTGATCCAATTGGTATATTTAAGATCAGGCACGCTTCCAGACTTGCGTCCGTCAGCGGGTGTATAGGTGCTCTCCTCTTCTTTTCCTATTCGTCCAGTCCGATTCTAATACCCCCAACATTCCGATTCAACCCCAACATTCTATTCCTATCCATCCAAAGCATCCTTTTGTTCTAAGAGTTGAAGAGCAGATGCTCTGGTCCCGTCCCAATCATCCAAAAACACCCCGAAGCATTTGAGGAATTTTACATTCATCATTTCATTCTTAGCATCTAGATCAGACAGTTTCTTCCTTAGGAGAGCGGTACTCAAAGTCACGGTCTTACGGTCCTGCTCGAGTTTGGCTTTTTCTGCAGCCATCACCTTCTCCTTGTCGATGTATACCTGTTCTAATTGTGCTCGGGCCTCCTCTAGTGCTTTCTCATTCTCCTCTTTATAACGGTCCCGGTGGGTCTTTTGGACGGCCACCACAGAATCTGCAAAGAGGTTCAGAACTCCAGCTTTGTATCAGATCGCGAGTTCTTTCTGAGCGGTCTGGAACTCATCTACTAAACTTTGAGCCCCCTCACATTCTACGGTCTCGGATTCATCAAAATAATGAACTACGGGTTTGGTAGACATTCATAGCCGATTATCGGGTACAGTCGTCATCGAGGTGGCCGGCGGTTTCAGCAAGCTCTGGGCATGCTGTATATCCGGGTACTCAGACGAATCCTCTGTTAGCGGAGCCGAGGGCTGTGTCCATGCGAATGGTCCAGCCGGACTACCGCTAGGCTGAGTCGGGGTGGGCGGAGTCGGTTTGGGCCGTCCACGGTTAAAGGGTGACTGATACTTAGTAGTAGCAGCTCGGTTCTGGGGCACTCGGAACGTTGAAGGCGATTCGTCTCGACCCCTCTTGGCATCTCCTCGAGCCGGGCTTCGACTCTCTTGACGTTTTGTATCCCTCCGGCTCTTTGGTGGATCACCCCGATATTCGGCTACCTGATTCCACAAATCTTGAGGCATGTCGAATTTCCCCCGATCCAGTAGTAAGGCGGCTCCTGCACTCAACTTGCCGTTACAGGCGTCGGATACCTCACAGTGAGGGTTGATATCTTCTGGAAATCCTCCCTACCCATTCTGTCGTACCATTCCCGCCACAATCGGTGCAAATTATTGACTCGGGCCACGGCAGCACTCATACCCAGAGTATGGCAGTTCTTATAATGTCGAACCATATTCGCCCTCCTGGTCATTACACAGCCATCACATTTTTGATTTTCTCGGGTTGCCTCCGTTTTCTGACATTCATACACTACCGAGTGGTGCATATGGAACCTACGGGCGGTCGTGTAGTTTTTTGGTCTCAGATTCTTCAAGCATAATGAAAACGGGCAGGTTGTCTGTCGGTCAACCAGATACCATTTCTTATGGGCCCATCGGATCTTTCATCGATGGTCCCGGATATAATACGCATCCGAGTGATGCCGGATCTGATCGAACCACCATTCATAGTGGTCAGATGGTAACGGATCATTAACAGTCGGTCTCAGCCAGTCCTCGTCGTCCGATTTGCCCTCCATATTATACTCCGTGTGACAGCCATATTTTGACGGTCCCTTGGCACATACATTCCTCAAATGAGGCGGGTATGAAGAGACGGAATTCGGTGTTCAAGTTCTTATAAATCTCTTGCAGCCTCTCGAATTCTTCATCTGTCATGGATGGTCCCCCCTGTTTCGGATCACTCTTTTTTTCCGCTTTTGGTTCCCCCTCCTCCTCGCTTTCACTCATATCAATATCTGATTCCACTTTCCCCTTTAATTTAGTTTTCTCGATTATTGCTCCCACCCTCGCGCTTGCAGCTGCCTGCATAGCTTTCATCTGCCCAGGTGTCGGTTCCTTCTTTTTCAACCCCTCGGTTACTTTCTCTACAGTCTTCAGGCTCACAGTCAGGTCAACGATAGGGTAAAGGAACCCTGAGTCGGACAGACACCTTGAGTCGGACACTATTGGCTTTGAATTACATAATAAATATACACAATTCACATATCATGCCAACTAAATATGAAGATCTAGGCATTCCTCATTCTAACAAACCCAGTAGACCTCATGTAACTTACTTCCTACATGGTTCTATTACTGCTTGGACTTCACAACAGCATCAAATTGCACCTAGAGTCGGACACTAATTGAACCCTGAGTCGGACAATTATAACACACCATTTTATCAACAAATGTGATATAACCTTACTTAAATATACAAAAAAGAGTTAGTGATTAAATAATATGGATATCATCAATAACCCCAAAACATCAAATAGGACATAATGTCTTCATGTAGACTCCAATGCATAACACCACAGATATGAGATACCGTTTTATCGGTCACATTTATATTGTTTTATACTTTCTACATTTTTTTATTACAGAGATATTGTGCCTTTATCTCCTACATGAGATATGAAGTCAACAGGATACCAAAATATTGTTTTAACACAACAATGTATATGTGTCCCAAGCTAGTATTTGTATCAAAGGTACATTCACCGGTTCACAATTTCTACAAATACCTTTCTGTTATCCGATGCTCAACAACTTGTGTAGATAGTATAACAAGACCATGTCAATGCTAATTGTGTCCTTTAAATGGCATTACCCTGTTGATTATATACAGAATTAGAGCTAAACTACAGTGTCCGACTCAGGGTGCATTTATTCTGACTGGTGTCCGACTTTAGGTGCAATTCGCCTTTTATCATTCCTGATATTTGAGATAAGATACCACTCATATAAAAATCTCAGAGCATCATCTTTATTGTGTGTTTGTAGGGTGTCAGGAACCTGCTTTCCAACAGTAATACCTATGACCAGATAGGACATCATTAACTATATCTAACATCTCAGCAAAAAGTAGTTGCATATGAAAAGGCCAGGAGCGTCCGAAATGGGTGCCTTTACCCTAGTCGTTTTCGGATTCTTACTCTTCCCTCCTTTCTTGGCCGCTTTCCGTTCTTTTGGACCTTTTCAAAGTCTGACGAATCTGTGTTCGTATGACTTTCGAGACTTTCATCACTTTTACCCTTCTTTATTTTTGATTTGCGGAGCACTACCTTCCCTTTCGCTACAGCATCCTTCCTCAGTTTCTCCGCAATCCGTTCCTTCTCCTCTTCTTTGGACGGGTCTCTATTTAATTTCGGATCATACCCCTTTGTCTTCTTCCACTCCTGGATTAGAACACTTATGATTTCATCCCTGCGGGATGGATCATTGTCGCTCTGATCCATTCGGTCATACAGCTCATCGATATCGATGCTATACAATTTGGTCCTTCTCTTGCGGGCTGCCAACTTCTCCCAGCCCTCTACGGTTTGTGGTAGGATGGATTTTTCTGGCTGTCCAAAGTAGATGTCAGCCTGGATATCGAGTCCGGTTATGCCGACCCGAGTCGTTCCCGGAACACTGATTGGGATGACGGGCATCTTCTTGGCGCTGTACAAGACTTCACAGTCGAATACGGCCTTCCGGAATCCCTCATGCACATTCAAACCCTTCTGCAAGTCGGGAAAGAACAGCAGCCAATTTCCAGGCAACGTCTCATACACATTGGCTCCTAGAATAGCAATAAGACAGTCCCTCAGCTTGTCAGGAAGAGTTTTAGGAACTCCTCCCTCCGGGACTACGGTCAACTCTTTGGCCAAAAATAGTTCTCGGCCATCATAACGACTCACGAATCCTCGCAAGTTCGGTTCTACTAACTCGGTACTGACGGGTCTGAATACGGACTGACCATCATCATCATAATCACCGGATTCTTCCCCCATGCTGACACTGCCTAGCGCAGCTTCTTCGGTTCCAGTCACTGGAGACAACTGTTCGTTTTCAATCGGATTGTCAGTCATATCGATACAGTCTTCATCGGTGCGGCAAGAACTTGCCATGATTATCGGTTCTTTCTCGGTGTACGGTTCAATGTTCTATAGGTTCTTGGTCTTCACCGGGTGCCTGCCTACACAAGCAACCCGGGTCCTCCACTAACCTGGTTCTCCTGCTCTATTCTGCTTGAAAAAACAACCTTTGCTCGTCCGCTCGCTGTTGCCTTTGGCCCACCAAAAATCAATATGGCGACTCATCCACCCGGAACGACCTTCCGTGCATGCGCGTCACCCCACGAGATCCCGCCCGGGGCGTTACCTCTTGACCTCGTTCCAGATGTAAACAAAAAGGTTTTCGCGCCACTCATTAGGGTACTAATTGCTGTCTGTCGGAGTCTTTCATAGGTTCGGAATGAGCTCATCAGGAGTATAGGTAGATGTATTTACAGGTCGCATATGCTCAACCCGACGGATTATCCGTCCACCACCCTCAGGAACACTCTAATCCGGTTAATTAATCCCCTCCTCCAGTGCCCGGGTATCATTCCAACACATAGGACAGATGTACCCGGTCTGCTCCACCGGATAATCATATGACATAACATAAAACTGGATTACATTCATTGTGTTTCAGGCTAGGTAATTGCAGTCCCCGGGTTTAATCTAGGACTGCGTCTCACCCCTCCTGGGTGAGGTTTTAGGTACCTGGTGGCGACAAGGGCCTTTTGGACGGTGAGCGGGCCACACTCATCGTCTTCCCCCTGCGCTTCCCTTCGCCTGCCGAGACTTTGGATTTCTTACTCACTGATCGTGTTGGTGAGTTTTCGTCCTGCACCTTCTGTTTCTTCGGGCGTCCCACCCCACGTTTCACTGCCACATTCTTAATTTCCTTCTTTATCTGATTTAATTCATCCGTCCCCATTTTGAACATTTCCGCGGAGTACTCCCTTCCTTTCCTTGGTTTCAGCTGATCGACGTTGGATTTCTGATTCCTACCATGCGTATCCCTCATTAGCACCGTATTGTCACTAATCCACTGTGTGATCCGCCAAGGTCCATCCCAATTGTCACTTAATTTAATCCCTACTAGCGGTTCATGGTACCTTCCTACCAACTCTTCCACCTCGTATCTCCTTATCTTAAGATTCGTGTCATACCCGCCCTTCTGCCATTTAGCATTTTTCTGTAACTCCTGTCGTACCAATTCGTATGCATTTTTAAACTGTTCTTTCAGAGCCTCCACAAACATTATCTGACATGGTACCTCCGGGTTCATTCCTACTACCCCAAATACCAGATCCGCAGGCATGATCAGATCCTCCCCACACACTAGTAAGTTAGGGGAACAGTTAGTGCTAGCATGTACGGTGCTGTTATAGGCATGACACACAAAGTCACATTGTTCATCCCAGTCATCCATTATCTGATTCACTAGTCCCTTTAGTACTTGTATAAGGGTTCGATTAAACCTTTCTAGCTGTCCGTCACTCTGCGGTCGGTATGGATTAGTACGCGTCTTACAAATCGCCAACTCATGGCACATCTCCTGCCACAGATTCGATTCAAATTCCTGTCCCTGATCACTCTGTGACATTAGTGGTACTCCCAGATACAGGATCCAACCTTTCACCAGAGCTCGAGCGCATGCCTTAGGGTCTTTCATCGGAAACACTCGTGTATACTTCGTGTTATAATCCGTTACCGCCATCATACAAGTATTACCTTCTGGGGTCGTTACGAATCCGGTTAAATGTCCACAGCCACTCTCGCGAATCTTACCCCGAATAGTTCCTGAGTTAGAGGCATCTTACCCATTCCGCATCCGGTCTTACTAGTGCAACACTTAGGGCAGGTTTCTATCCATCTCAGTAGATCTGTACTCATCCCCGGCCAGTAATATTTCCTTCCTAACCGTTCTAGAGATCTCTTCTTACCGAAATGTCCGCTGGTCTGGTGTCCGTGGCAGAAGAACATTATATCCCTCCGCATGGCAGTTGGTATCACAATCTGCCGTATCCGGTTCCCTAACGCATTTATTTTCCAACGGTATAAGGTGTTCTGTACGATTTCAAGTTCCTCCCATTGTGCAATCAGTCTACAGATTTTTCTGTTTTCGATTGAAATCAAGGGTCTCACCGGTCTTCCCCCTGCCTCTAACAACTCCTTCATTTGCATACAATTCGGATCCTTCTCCTGAAATGCCCTAATCGATTCGTCTCCCCACTCTAATACACTAGGTTTCATATTCCTATAAGGATGTCTCACTCCGGCCAAAATAGCATTATGTGCCCCACAATCGGTACAATCGGTGTTCTGACACATCCTAATAGGTATCCGGGACAAAGCATCAGCATTGACATGCTTCGCACCCTTCCTATGTTGTATCTGACTGTGATCCAATCCAAATTCTGATAAATGGGCTAGCCATCGTCCGATCATTCCTTCCGCGTCCTTGAAGTTCAATAGCCACCTCAATGATGAATGATCCGTTCTCAAAGTAAAATCCGATCCCCACAAAAAGTGTTTGAACTTTTTCGTGTAAACGACCACTGCCAGTAATTCTCTCTTGGTCGTGCAATAATTCTGTTGCCCCTTATTCATTGTGTTACTTGCAAATGCTATGGGTACCTCCTCCCCGTCCTGTACCTGCGAGAGGGCTGCCTCTATACATTCATTACTGGCATCCGTGTCTAAAATAAAATGGCCATCCCGAGTCGGATATCTGAGTACCGGGGTCTCCTTAAAAAAGTTCTTTATCGCTCGAAAAGACTCCTCCTGCTGTAAACCCCACGGAAACAATTCTTTCCTTTTCCCCGGTGTCCAATGAGACAGACTTTGAATCGGATAACTCAGTTTTGAATATCCGGGCAAAAAATCCTGATAGTATGAACAAAAACCCAAGAAGGAGCGCACCTCCTTTGGACTTCTAGGTGCCGACCATTCCATTACCGTTCGAATCTTCTCCAGATCTGCCTTCACTCCATCCGGATATCTGAGTACCGGGGTCTCCTTAAAAAGGTTCTTTATCGCTCGAAAAGACTCCTCCTGCTGTAAACCCCACGGAAACAGTTCTTTCCTTTTCCCCGGTGTCCAATGTGACAGACTTTGAATCGGATAACTCAGTTTTGAATATCCGGGCAAAAAATCCTGATAGTATGAACAAAAAACCAAGAACGAGCGCACCTCCTTTGGACTTCTATGTGCCGACCATTCCATTACCGTTCGAATCTTCTCCAGATCTGCCTTCACTCCATCCGTGCAGATGATTCGTCCCAAATAGTTGATACTCTTATGAAACAAACTACATATCCTTGGTTTCAATTATAATTTATTCGATATGATCCGTTTCAATACAATCCGCAATTTCTCCAGACATTCTTCGAACGTTTTCCCGAATATTATTACATCATCCAAAAATACTAAACATTTCTTCCATAATATGTCACTCAATAACGTCTCCATCATCGCCTCGAACGTGGCCAGGGCATTACACAACCCAAAAGGCATCACACTATATTGGTACAAACCAATATGGCTCGAAAACGCGGTCTTTTCCATATCTTCTTCTTTCATTCCCACCTGCCAGTATCCGGATTGTAGATCAATCGTACAAAACCATTTGTTTCCTCCTAGGGAATCAATAGTCTCGTCTATCCGAGGGAGAGGATAGGAGTTCTTCTTGGTCAATCCATTCAACTTACGGTAATCAATACAGAATCTGATGCTTCCATCCTTCTTGGTTACCATACATACCGGGCTACTCCAAGGGCTGGTACTCTGGACAATCACCCCTTCTTTCAACATCTTTCCGATCTCTTCCTCAGCCACAACTTTCTTGGCTAAAGGCAGTCGGCGGTATGGTATTTTAAAAGGTTCCGCATCCCCAGTTTTTATACAATGCAATACTTTATCAGACCTCCCCAACGGTTCTCCTGGTTTCGCGAACGCTGTCGCACATTCCTCCAAGACTTTCCCTAATAACCCTTTCTGCTCGTCACCCTCCAACGCGGAATCTTTCAACAATTGATTCACTCCCTCTTCTAGTTCAGGTTTTTCACTTATACTGCATATGTCCATTCGACTACCTGTGACCGCCTCCGCGAGTACAACCTTGCCTATTACAGTAGCATTACCAAAGTGAAATTAGGAACATTTTATATCTTTATATTTTTTATATGTGTCGATGCGCCATGCCATCAGGATAGCAGAACTGTTTTAAGTTTGCCTCCAGCATGCCTAGAACCGGCAGAATTCAACTTTACATGCCGGAAATAATGGTCATCTATTGGAGGATTGTCCCATAGATAATTCCCCATTACATGGACCCCCTACTAGCCTAGGTGTGAGCGAGACCAAGCCGTGCATAGCTTTCACAGCTATGCACAGTCACTGGTAGTAGTACCACCCAGATATTCTAGTTGTTAATCCCTTGGTTGGATATTTACACATATATATGTTTTTGTAGTAAAAACGCAAATGAATGTTACTTGATTTTTTAAACTTACAAGTTATAATTTAGTGGGCCCATACACAGATTTTATGGGCCTGTTTAGGCCAGGTGTATTGGATGGCGATCTGACAACTTCCCCTTCCAAAATACGTCATATTCTTGTTATTAATTCCTAGACTTGGCCACATATGCGCATATATATATATGCTGTCTATTTGCAGTAGAAATTATATGACTGTCAATTAATTTTTTCAACCCACTAATCAGAATTTAGTGAGGACATACACCCAGTTTACGGGCCTGTTTGGGCTGTGTGTATTGGGCGGAAAGCATGACTAACCACCCCTCCAAAATACTTAATATTCTGAATATTGATTCCTAGGTCCGGATAAATATGCCTATATATGTTTTATATTTGCAGTAAAAGATAAACAATGGTTAATTGATTTTTCAATCCATGAGACCTAATTTAGTGAACCCATTTACGCACCACTCCCGTACCTACGGAAGGGAAGGGGCAGGGCAGTAGCACCCCCTCCCCCAGCCAGTCCCTTAGGACCACGGGGGTGCAAAGGTGTGAGGGGCGGCCTCCCAGCCCCTAGCACACCCAAAGAAACGAGCTACAAACAGTAACAAACCCGGAAAGCTTAACAACAAGTTACAAAGACCATCTTTATCTTAAATGAAAGGTTATCCTCTATATTTTCTATTCTAACCTTTATAAAGAGCCCGAAAGCAGAATCCTGTGAGTAGTGTGCAAAAATAAAACTTTTTCTACTTTGCCATTCCGTAGCTCAGCTCATGGCAAATCTACATGAAGAAGAAGCATATCTACATAGAGGTTGAAATTACCTCTAAATACCTAAAATGAGTAAAACGTTATATGACGTTATGGGGGTTTACAAGAGCAGGTAATTTGAAGGGTACCCCCTGACTAGGTGTTAAAGAAACGGCCCATGGGTGAGTGTGATAACAGTGGGGTTACACCTCCAATGACAAGGCCGGGGCTCTTTGGTAATGCTAATTACAGTGCCTTTATTTAGATATACAGTCTTCAAACCCGGATTGGTCACAGGAGTTACTGCCCATGAGGCATTTCCCACCAATGTGTCCGCTGATTCCAATCCCTTCTCTCTCAACAGTTCCATGTCCGGTTCGAATACTCCCGCTTGACCCCTAAATCATCTGATGGATGACATCAAGACATCACAGGCCGTACCGGGCGGTATTTTGACGGTTTGTGCTACACATGCCATTCCTTTACGGATGGTTCAACTTCAATTTGCCTGTAACCGGGTCCAATATAGCGCCATGTAATGACGCGAAGTCCATTCCTAAGATTCCAACATCCTCTATCTCCGCCAACGTCGGTGAAAATACGTATTCCCTTCCTCCTAGTACTACAATCATACAAGTCCTACCAAATGTCGGTATTTTGCTTCCGTCGGCCCCACATGCATTTACCCTTCTTGTGAGGTCCTCATCCATGTCGGACACCAAACCGAAGAACTTCTTGGAGATAACGGAGTGGCTAGCCCCATTATCTATCAAAAAATCTCCCAACCTGCCATTCACTGATACCGACACATACCATCTCTTCCCGTCCATCACAGACGGATTACTAGCGAATCTCTTGATATCTTTTTCCAACCCAAGATCGAATCCATGGTTCTTTAAATAATTCAGACACGGATGACCTCGGGGAAGGCGGATGCCACTTACTCTGGTCAACTCCTCTAGCCACCCTTCCTCTGTACTAGTGTCCGGTTTCCCGGTTCTGCTCCCCATGGCAATTCCTTCACTAGTCTCCCCATTCCCACACAATTCTGGCCCTTCTCCTTGACCCGTGCTGCTTGGCGAATGGTCGGAACCTAATTCAATAACATTCGCGTCGAAGGCACTTTGGCAACTCTCTACAGGGGCTATCGGCTTGCCGTTACTAATAACCCCCTCTAATTTTCCGATTCCTGTTCCTTACGTTCCCTCCATACGGGTTTCTCCGCGGTACAAGACGAGGCAAAATGCCCCATTTCTTGACATCTAAAACATTTAATCGTTGATCGGTCCGTTCTTGGTTTTCGTTTAACCTCCATCATATCTTTCATCTGTTTCATCATGGCCTCCATGATCTTACCCATACTCGTCTCCCCCAGAGCATTACTGCTGGATGATTCTACTTTGGGTTCCACAGGTTTCTCAACGGGTCTGCTGTGACTATCTGTTGGTGTAGACCTCTTCTTCCACCTACTTTTGTTTTTCCCGTCGACCTTGACCCCAGCAATGTATTCGTCTTCCGAGTTACTCGAGGAATCATCCTTGTCCTCCTCATGTACAGCATGTACCCGACTCTGAGGTACGAACCCTGCTAGTAGGCGATGTTTCTTTTCAAACTGGTCCAGTGAAACAAACATATCAACCATAGACTTGCCTCGAACCCATTCTTTCTGCACTAATTTGGCATGTGCCGGATCCCTCAAGCCTTTGATATAGTGCGTGAACAATTCGTCCAAAAAATATTCATCATCACGCCTCCAGTTCTGTCTTGTCTTCTGAAGTAATCGTTGCAGCTCGAGCCCATACATTTTCGGAGATTCTTTCGGTTTCTGTGTACGAGATTTGAACTCCTGCCACGGGTCAGTCGCTACTAGGGTGCCGAATAGATAAGTAGCCGAATTGACCAGCTGATTGTATGTACCGGCGTCTCCATATATCAAACGCCACTCATCAACAGCGATCCGTCCCGGTCCCCCGTTCAGCCATTTTATCAATGGTCCCAACAAAGCGTTCTTATCCCATCCGTGATATTTGTTATCGTCACAGAGGTCCTGATAACTCTCCTTCCAGTCCAGCCCATTAAATCTTTTCGTTTCACGAATCGGTTTCCTCGCAGCATTGGCACTCCAAACCAAGCGATCCGACTGCCTCTGACTCCAATCCATTATTTCCGCCGCCTCATCCTCCTTCCGGCTACAACAATCTACGCCCATGTTTTGGATACAAGGATCCGCGTCATAAATCGCTGCTGTCGCTGGGGACATCGAAGCATGCCTTGTAAGTCTACGTTTCTCGGCAACCGATCAGACATTCCCGCCACCACCACCTGTCGTGCCAGCAGTACCCGCAATGGTATCCTTCCTGGTGGTGCCAGGAGCGTTTCTCTGCGTATCATGTGTCGGACTAGGGTTCGTTGTCTGACCGGGGTTAACCGTATGTGCGCCCATCGGTGCTGCACCTGGCATCGCATACTGGTACGTGACGTTATATATCGGGGCTTCATTTGGCGGATAAGGACCACTTATCGTGTCATCGGCGAACAGGTTCAACGATCTGTAACTGTGCTCCACACGGTCATTTTGGACTTCTTGTGGTGTAATGTCCCTCGTGTCGCCTATTCCAGTCCTGGTCATTCTGATATCGGCCTCCCTTTACATTCGACATACCTTTATCACTAGTAAAAGGGTTGAAACCCTTCAGAATAGGCTTCGGAGTTGATTGGGCATCAACTTCCTGCTCCTTTCGTTCATATTCGAACGCCATCTGATAGGCCAGAAAAGAATTGGTCACCTCTTCCTTCCTTTTTCTCAACTCCTCCAACTCCTCTTTCGCCAACCTTCGCTCCTCTGCGATTCTCTCTTTCTCTACCTCGTAATCTTTAAAAAATTGCAGCGCTTCCGCCTCCTTCTCCTGTAGTTCCTTTATAATGGAATTCATCTTTACGGGCTGTCGGTTCACCTCAATTTTGTACTGATCTCTCAGACTTCTCGACTTCTTTGCCTCTTCCCTATCTTTCTCTAAAATGGATCGTTCCTGATCCATTCGTTTCCGAATGGAAACCTCCTCTCCTTTCTGTATAGCAAGAAGTCTCTGTTGTTCAGCTAGCTGGTCAGCGATGTAATTTTTATCACGGGATAACTGTTCTGTTCCTTCCCTCAAACCCATCGTGATCCTTCTATTTGATTCTATTTGCTCATCCCTATCTTTCATTAATTGTACCAACTCGTCATTCATGGCACTATACTTTTGCTGCATGATTCGCTGGTCAGCCCGTACCTTCTCCTGGTATATCCGATCCTCTTCCAGTCGTCTCTTCCTATCCCTATCTTCTGTCTTCCGACCGATGTCGAATATCCCAGGCGTAATCAGGCCTAATGAGTCCATCAGTTCACGTCTAGCGGTTCGTGTCTCGGTTGGGGTTCGCATTTTTGATGCCCTGGCCCACACTCGATCTATATTTCTTAAACTGCAGTCCAGTTCCCCATCCTCTAAGGATTCCTCAATCCTCGATTATCCCTCCCCCTCTTTTGGTGGGGCTTCCGCCAAGATGACCTGCTATCTCCACTGGTCACGGCACCAATGCAGAGTTTGCGGTTTTCGAATAAACAACTCGGAAGGTTCTTTATGATTTCTGGATGCAAAAGAGAGAGGTCTTTATTTCATGTTCCTAATACAGGCAAGCTAGAGTCGGTTCGATTCGGTATGAGACCGTGTCAGGTCTGTCCACTACTGAGCCTTCCGGCCTTATATATCCCTCCCTACCCGATCGCAGCACCCCCTTACCAACACTCGCGCCCTCTGTATACGGGTCACGAACCATTACATTACGGCGGCTTATGTAACTACGATCCGAGTGGGATTTGAGTCCCCTACACAATGACCATAACAGTATCAAAATATCCAATTATATTTATATTCTTTATTTGTAAACAGTTTTATAACATATCATCTTCATTTGGAAATAAAACATGCTCGGATCAAAGTGCAAACTGGGAATCCCTATCTTTTCAGCACAATTCAGATAATCCATCAAGTTGCCTAGCTCTACTGCCCATTTAACTGGACACAAATATAGCTCTGAAAATGTCCAATATGAATATATTATTCACACCCGATGAGTTGTATGTATCCCTCCTAAAGCAATGTTAGAACCAACCAACACGAAAGTTATAGTTATTGAAAACAGTTTCATTGACATTGCTTTGTCTGGCCATGAGCTGAAGACAGGACATGCTGCCGCTTAAAAAGGGCATTATTGAATCATTGGATGAAGATGTACTGCATGTTAAAGTCTCAACCCTTTCCCTTATTTTCAATACGTTACCAATGCTAACATTAAAATGAATCAATATTCTCAGCACCTGTACAAAGTATTCAATCATGAGAGCCTTGTGTTTAATATTTTTGGTATATGTCTTGTCCAACTTTTCTAAAAAGTAGATTGTTCTGATGATAATTTCATGCAAGCAAGATGAAGCCTGTTCCCTTCTATTCAGATACAAATTAATTGAAAATTCTACCAAGGCTAAAACTGCATTAAACAAATTGTCCGATGTACTGTTTTTGCAGATATCTTTAAGCAAGTTATAAGTGTCATGAAGACTTGTTCTCAGAGCTGTAGTTCTAGCAAATGTTTTTTTTGACCCGTGTGTGTACCCAGAAAGGACAGTGGGGATATTAATGAGACTCATACAAAAAGAAAAGCGATCAGCTGATGCATTAGTCCTTAGATATTTTATCTCAGCTTCTGAGTGAAGCGATTTCCATCTGGTTGACTGATTTCTATAAATATTGCCAGCGATTTCCGAAACTGCTACTTCTAACTGTGTCGTGTATTTTTCCTTATCAGTATAAAAGAAACACTTATATGCAGTTGGATAAATTCTCATATGCACTGACATTTCTTTCCCATAGTTCTCAAAGAATAAGGATGGTGCCTGTGTTAGATGTTCATCAAGAATCAGCTTATCAAGCTTTTCTATGAATGATATTATCGCAAAAAGACGAAGATTGAATCTGCTACTGGTGGACGGTTTTTGAGTATTGGAGATATTTGTTCTACTTCCAGGTGAGAGTCTAGCCACCCAGCCTGCACTTAGTATTGATATATTACTATTTCTAGTGATATAATTGAGATTTTTTTCCCATGGATACCATTTGTATGTATCCCATACACCTGGCAGATTAAGTTTCATCAATAAAGCTACTTTACTTCGCCTGCCATATGGGACATCTTCATCAAAACGTTCTTTTGAGTCTGATCTGGAATAGGAAGTGTTATGTGAATAAACCAGAATGAAGGATAGTCATGAGGTTACTCCTAATGACAAACATTTCATGAAGCAGTGGTCTGTGCTGAAGTGTTCGTGTTTTGATGTACCTTTAATAATGCATAGTTATCAAGGAAGGGAATTTGACAATTCGGATGAAGTCTGAACTGTTTCATTATCTAGCAATGTTTGATAATAACATCCATAGTAAGTTGAAACTGGGTTATAAAAGCTATTGTGACTCCATAATAATATTTGTTGAACATTTTTTGATTTTTTATTTCTCATATAAGATTCCGATGACTTTGGCAATGTATTACATACATGTGCAGCACTCCAAAAAAATAAATCTGATCAATATGTCTATAGTAAATATTATAGCAAGGAGTGCTGAAAATAAACAATAGCAGATATGAATCTATTTTGACAATAGAAAATGACAAACAAAGTTATGGGAATAGCATTATCAACAAAAAGTAGTATACCTCTGAATAGACAAGATGAAGCGACATGGTTTAACAATTTTAAATCTTATGGCTTCCCTCATAATAAAAATGACCATTAGCAACATGTTTACGTTAGTATAACTATATCAACAACAGCTGAGTATCCATCTTTGTTAGAGATATCCACTGCATCAGCAACTGTGGCGTAGCTTAACTTTTTAGCAGTGTCCTTAATGTCATTAATGCTTGTTTCTGGACGAGAACAGTCTGTCATACATCTTAAACGTCCCTCCAGGCGACAAATAGCACCAAGAGCCCGAATGCATTTTGAGGTGTTTCAATCATACTATTTTTTCCTCAGCTAGTTCTTCTAAAACTGACTTTGTCTCATCCTCTGGGGTAATTTAAACAAAGATATGACAATTGACAATTTTTGTCTATGATATTAAAACCGTGACATATCCCTGACAAAAAATAGATCATGTTTATCTCTGTCTAAGTCTCATGCTAACATTGCAGCACAACGACACGGTGACAGCTGTGTCTTCACTCAGTTCAGTTTGTATAGACAGTGACAATTGTCAATATAACTTACAGGATTGGCTGAAAATGACTGTGAAACATCCACCAATAAATAAACTTTTTTTGTCTTCCACGCGCCATCCTCGTCACTCAGTGTTTCCACTTCGGCTCGATAACTTAAATCTGTTTCACCGTCAGTATTAGAACTTGATCAACATACAACACTTTGTACATTATTAGGATCAAGAGGGGCACAATTATTTAAATTAACACTACATTCAACAGCATTATGACCAATTTGAATACTCTGGGTCCCGACTTCAGGAACACTTGGCAGGTGTCTTGAAACTCTGTGACTGTCATGGCGGACTGAGGCTTGAGAACTGCCGGATTTGACTAGCGTGAAAAGATAATCATCAGTTTGTAATAATACCGGGGGTAATTCACTAGAATCAATCACATCAACCGATGTGGGAGGATCCAAGCTGGGAATTGATCAAAGATATAGTCGTCTCATGTTTGGTGGTGATCCTCAAACTTATGCCTGGGCTGTGTCTGCAGTGGTTGTGGTATTTTATGCAGAACCGGCGGAAAGGCCTCCCTCCCCCCGCCGACCTGTTTTTATTATGATGCTGCTGCATGGGGGGTGCTGTCACTACCTAAACAAAGTCCCAGCAAATTAGTTTGACTTAGTTTCTGTAACGTGCACCCTGTCCTATGTAACTAATTGGCACAATATGACACCATACACTGTAGGATAAGAAGGCACATATTCACACACATTCACACAGCATTGTGAACCATGGCACACAAATGTATGTTTCAAACCATATTTTTCCACTTTTTCTGATTTTTAGAAAAATACCTGGAAATTCAGTTTGGTTTGTGATACTCATTATATGTAGGCACCATAGCAAGAATCAACTAGTGCACTCTCTGCTGTTTGTGTGCATGCTAATTTATTCCCCAACATCCTTACAACATGAGATTGTGTGCAATTCAGGCCAACCATTGAATATGCATATACATGGAGCTGAAGGTCAGATCTTTATCCAAATGAGATTACCAGAGGAAAGGTGTCCAAGATCTTTCCCTCTTATTGTCACTTTAATTATAATCATATGGCATGTATTTTAATATCTTATGAAACTTGATAGAATAAGAGGTGTATGGCCAGGTCATGTTTACGTGTTATTATGATTATACACAATGATAATGGTTCCCTTTTACCCATGAGAATATCAAGGAACAAAGAAGATGGCACCTGGTGTCAAAACCCTGCACTATTTCAAACTGACAAAGTGATAATGGTTATGTTTGAAAATGTGTGAGTGTGTGTGAGGAAAACTAGGTGACACTGCATCACACAAATACCTGCAATGTGTGACACCAGGTGTCATCAAAGTTGATTGTGCCCCTTTTCCTGGGTTAAGAGAACGTTTATCTTATTAAGATTCATGAGGTATATAAATACATGCCATGCCATTTTAATTGTGGACTCAATCTCATCTGGGCTTCGATCTGACGACCTGCAGTTACCCCGAGCCGTGCATGGTAGGACCTTCTGGCAGGTATGGTAAAAGCCTCCATGTTGGCCAGTAGAAATAGGTCCCCGCTTTGGATCAGACCGGATTTCCATATTTTTCAGGACAAACATTTCAAGCACATATCATTTGTGGAGTTAGTTTTTGGCATGTCGTGTGTTTAAAAAAAAAAAGCTATTTAAGGTGGACTCCAGGGTATCCCCAGAGGATTACGTAGATCACATGCATTTTATTTGCTTAAAACAGCTGTTGTCAGGCTTCACAGATAAGGCTTTGTCGGAGTATGAGAACAACATCACAACTATGGTCACGGAGGGCCAGATCCCAACATACCTGGCTGGTGACTACCCAACCATGACCACCTACTTGGGCGGGGAGCACACCAACAAGTTTGAGAAGGCCATGGCAGTTCTCTCGTCCAAGTCCCCATTCCAGGGGGAAGGGGGCGTCAAGAGCCGATGGGGGGAAGAAAGGTGGTCAGCGCCCCCTCAGGGTCTGTCCCGACGAGGTATGCACCAAGTACAATTACTCCTGGTGTGATCTACTACTGCTCCTAGTACCATCATTCTGCAGGGGTCAGCACAAAACAAAGGAGAAGCTGGACTGCATGGGGGCCTCTAAGCTGGGGTCCAAGTTTAGGCCCCCAAGGTACGCCCCCTTCAGCCATGTGTCTCAGCTGCAATATCAACAGGGCCACAACGGCAACAACATTATGCAGCACTGAACCGAGGCTTGGGTCCCCCAAGGGCGTGAGATCGGCCACCCTCGGTTCCCGAAGCAGTGTTGTTTTTACTCGGCACTTCCGCCCGAGCTTGAGCTGGTTTCTGCGGTTGCCGTTTATGCCAAGCTTCAGACCTGGCCATCGTCCCGCAACCTACGATTCTTTTTCAAAATGGCAGAGAGTAGTATATATTGTATTGGAACGGGACTATACACAGTACTAGGTTTTACTCACTACACATGCAGCCAATCAGAGAGCTCCCCTTTGGCGGGAAATTCAAAATCAGCCAATAAGAGGCCACCATTTGGGCGGGAAATTCAAATAGGTCACGTGACCTGTACCAGCCAATCAGAGGCCTTCATTGGGTCAAGTGACCCCCTCATTTGCATAATAGACCACACCCCCCTTTTGGTCACGTTACCTGGACCAGCCAATCAGAGACCTCCATTGGGTCATGTGACCCCCTCATTTGCATAATAGACCACACCCCCTTTTGGTCACGTGACCGGAAACACTCCTTATTATGAAAATAGACCACACCCCTTTGGTCACATGACCTATAGACCAACCAATCAGAGACCTCCATTTTGGTAGGGGGGTGCATAGAGGGGGTGCATAGGGGGGAAGGGAGGGGGGGCACTCTGGGGGAGCGGGGCACTTTTGGGGAGGGGGCACTCTGGGGGAGGGGCGGGTGCATAGGTTGGGGTGGGTAGGGTGGGTGGGGTGGGTGGGCCCTTTGGGAGAGGGGTGGGGGGCACTCTGGGGAGGTGAGGGGAGGGAAGGGGGGATCCTCAGGGAGAAGAGGGGTTGGGGGGCCCTCTTATGGTGCTAGTTGTGAAGAAAAAAATTAATTATTTAATTAAAGAGAATCACATCTCTTAATGTTTGACTACTATTATTTGATATTTAAAACAAAATGAATGATGGTGGAGGATGGCGTAATGAGATGAGACAAGGAGGGTGTCGGTAGGTCTGCTGTATGTCTCTGTGAGGACTGCGATATCACCTCTGACAATAAGCGTGAGTTCCTACTCTACAAACAGAGACACCCCGCTTCTACTCTGACGCGATTCTCTTTATATAGCTGATTCTCACGAATCTTTTCTAACTCAGCTGGTAGGGGATTGAAAAAAAAAATAGGTGTATAGTTTAAACCTTTTGTATCCATTCAGCACACAGGTTGGGGCATAGGCTGGATATATGAGGGTAGGTTAAATATCTATAGTAAATGTACAGCACAGGGGCAAAGTTGGATCCGCATATCGCGAGTGGAAACACCTGACTCCCTATTCCTATGTACTGGGAAAAAGCTTTCTCATATATTAGCGCAAAATTACCATGACCCAGTAAACTGGGGTGATGTATTGTCTGCTTGGGTCATCCATGTGTTGGGTCATAACTCACTGGGTCATCTTGGGTCATCTTCTGTCAGCCATACCCGGTATGACGCATCCTGACCCATCTCACAATAGTGGTCATGCATTGGCTCAGCATGAGTCACCTACAGTCTATCCTCACCCAGCATGACGCATTCTCACTCATTTCATAATAGTGGTCATAATTCATTGGGTCAGCATGAGTCACCTACAGTCTATCCTCACACAGTATGACATATTCTGACCCATCTCACAATAGTGGTTATAATAGAAGATGGTACTTTTGGCATCATAAAAAAGGTGGTCATGCACTGGGTATAATTCATTTCTTGTTATGTTATTAACTAGAAAGTGTAGTATCATCAAATTAAGGCATCCTTAAGGTTGATACACTCAAGTTATAGAAGTTATTTAACTAATTGAATGATTAGACTCTATATTTCAAAGAAGGTCCGATCGCCGGAAGTGGGCCCCGGAACTGTCAAAACGGACGTTGATTTCAGCTACGAGATTAATATATTTTAAAGCTTTTCTTTTCATAAATTATAACCCCTACAATCACTTCTCTATGTCTTACCCATACATGTTATATAAGTACCCAATATGACATACAGAGTGATTATGACACAGCTTGATCCTTGATTCCGAAGCAACAAAACTTTTAAAAAGAGAAATCTCAATAATAGTGATCACGCTCCTCCGCTGGATCTGTGAGTAACCAGCGTCCATGGAAAGCACTTGCGCGCCTCCCTCCTTTAAAACGTGAACTAAAACTTGGTGGCATTTTCGTATTTAACTCATTCAATTAATCTTATATACACTCAGTTAGCTCCATGCACGATCTCTATGAATCTAATTCACCTATGCTATGACCTCGTGAAGAGCAACTATGGCCATTTTGATGAATACTGGACGAGAAATGGGTGTGATGAGTACTACTTTGGGTTGCTAACAATGGTGCCATGACAACGACGTAGGGGTGATGACGTCACAATTAGCTCCGCCAGACGCTGGGAATAATGGGATGCAGTTTTCCCGCGCCGTAGTTCCAGTCACGTCACGCCAGTGATTGAGGCCCAGGGAGGGGCTGGGGTGGAAGGGGCTGGGGGGAGGGGTGTGGGTAACAGTACGTACCACGAGGCCTATAGGCCTACTTAGGCCCAGACTTATCCTATAGCCAAATTTGTTCTATTCCTATACATTTGTTTGCCAGTAGGCCTACCTAAGATTTTTCGCATGAAGTAGCCATTGTGTGTGGTCGGGAGGGGGGGGGGGGGTGCAAGTTTGTTTCGACCAAAGTGTGATGGCTTGGTGGGCTTTGAAAATGGGCCATATTTTTTTGACATAATTTATGGATGGCCCCATAGTCTGTATGCCTACCCAGTATCCCGGCCCCGAAGGGGCTGGTTATCTCATAAAATAGATATTTCCTGCACAATGCAGATCAAGTATACCCTATTTCCCTGTGTATTAGCCCGGGCTTATACAAGCACTAGGTGGTAAATTGACCAGACTTATAAACGGGGCAGCCCCCCCCCCCCCCCCCACACCAACCCCTGCCCTCCGCACATACACCCAGCTTGATGCTTCCCGCCATCCAGGTCAAGTGATGACGCCATCCAAGCGTGGGTGACACCATCTTGGACAATGGATTGGAGAGGTGAAGATGCTACCATGGGAGGAGGACGACCAGAGGCCGGGGAAGAAGACTGGAGAGGGACTGGAGGATGCTACCACGGGAGCAGGACGACTAGAGGCCGGGGAAGAAGACTGGAGAGGGACTGGAGGATGCTACCACGGGAGCAGGACGACTAGAGGCCGGGGAAGAAGACTGGAGAGGGACTGGAGGATGCTACCACGGGAGCAGGACGACCAGAGGCCGGGGAAGAAGACTGGAGAGGGACTGGAGGATGCTACCACGGGAGCAGGACGACCAGAGGCCGGGGAAGAAGACTGGAGAGGGACTGGAGGATGCTACCACGGGAGCAGGACGACCAGAGGCCGGGGAAGAAGACTGGAGAGGGACTGGAGGATGCTACCACGGGAGCAGGACGACCAGAGGCCGGGGAAGAAGACTGGAGAGGGACTGGAGGATGCTACCACGGGAGCAGGACGACCAGAGGCCGGGGAAGAAGACTGGAGAGGGACTGGAGGATGCTACCACGGGAGCAGGACGACCAGAGGCCGGGGAAGAAGACTGGAGAGGGACTGGAGGATGCTACCACGGGAGCAGGACGACCAGAGGCCGGGGAAGAAGACTGGAGAGGGACTGGAGGATGCTACCACGGGAGCAGGACGACTAGAGGCCGGGGAAGAAGACTGGAGAGGGACTGGAGGATGCTACCACGGGAGCAGGACGACTAGAGGCCGGGGAAGAAGACTGGAGAGGGACTGGAGGATGCTACCACGGGAGGAAGACGTGTACAGGCCCAAGAGGTGATTGGAGAGCTGCTGGATGATTCTACATCATGTAAAAAAATTAATGTGATGTTATGAATAAAAGCTTATTATGAAACAAATATCTCCCTGCCCCAACCTTTTTCACCACATTGTCATGATCCCTCTATGATGCTCACCCCTCCCCAATTGATGATAAAGATACCACCTGACTCCCCCTCAAACCCCGCTTCCCCCAAAAATGTATTTCAAAAATGAAAAAAGGGAAAATAAAAAGGGAAAGAGCTAACCATTTCAATTATCCTTGGGACATGACTAGGTGTGTCACCCTGGGTCAAGCTTGGCCATGACCAGTTGTGTCATCCTGGGTCAGGCTGGGTCATGAATGACACACTATGACCCATTTTCATTTCAACTAGCACATTGCGTCAGGGGCTGACACATGGTCACCCAAACTGACCTCGGTTTGCTGGGGAATACTGTGTGTTATAATTGAAGTAAACACCCTAACCTATGATAGGAATTACTTTGCATGTACATAGTATCTCACTTTACTGACTTTCTGTCCTGGGCAGCAGGATGGTATACCTAAGAAAGCCTTGAAATGTTGAAGGTACTTCTTGTCAAAGTAAATAATTCTGTGAAATTATAGGATACATGGTGTTTGTATCTTCTATGTATTAGTAATCTGCCATGTCAATGGCCTGGTATACAGATAATGGGGTCAGAAGTGATAAAACATGCACTAAACAAGGTATTTCCCATTTCAACCCTGTCTTGTGGAAACACCTGACTCCCTCACTAATGGCCTTTTGTACAGCACAGAATGATAACCAGTCACCCCAATTCAAATTGTGAGGGACCTACCATGTACACCATATGTTCTGACAGCATGGTCATATCACACTACTATTGTGTGTTTAGAATGGTCAAATGACATTTCCCTGAAGAAAAATCAATAATTTCTTAGGAAAAATCGAAACATGTTTACTCAACTGGGCTATAGCCACTCATATCAAGCAGAGGAATTGCACAGAATAGTGTCTCTATTAGTTGAGAACCCTAAACATCAATGCAATGGTGTATATAGAACACCACTCTTTATAGGTATTATATAACCTAGACCCCTGAACTAACATTGGCAGGGAGCCAGAACTCACTGGGTCACCTGCATACATTATACCTGTGTTGGTTGCTACCTGGATACAACCACAACACTCTCTCAGTGGACACAACATGCCACACTATCCCTCCACCCTAAGGAATTGGACTATTTTTTTTTGTGTCTGTTATTTATTAATAAATCTGGCATAAGCCCAGCCTCAGACATAAAAGGCCAAACTTATATCTATCATCGTTGTCTCTCTTTCATATAATAGATATATCTCATTCGGGTTCGCCCCTTTATAATATGGTAGATTACAGAGTAGGAGTCATATCCTATATCAACCCGATAAAGACAGTCATGTGGAAACACCTGACTCCCTCACTAACAGACTTCTACACAGTACAGAATGGTATTCAACCACTCCAAATTGAGTTGTTAGGGACCTCCCATGCACACCAGATATTCTGACAATATTTCTGATGATAAATAACACAATCATGGTGTTTAAAGAGCAATTAGATAATATTTCCCTGGAGAAAAAAAAATATTATGTTGAAAAAGCTGGGAAAAATTATTGCTATACCTAAGTGACTCATTTCATGCATAATAACTGTATAGGAATGAATTCCTATGAGTTGAGAACCCTAAAGACTAATGTTATGTGATAGGATACACTTTTAGCATCATTTTAACACTAAATAGTCAGGTGTTTCCACGGCGTCAGGTGTTTCCACATATGTAGATACATGGGTATAGTCTCTGCATGCACACAAAAACTACCCAAACCAACCTATGGAAAATCAAAGTCGCCTGGAGGACACTGTAATAGATATTCAGTCAATTCTTTTTCTATTTATGTATAAGTAGATGTTAAGCATTGCCATGGCATATCTAATTACTCTGTGTGCTATATTATCATCAAGCCAGGGACACATTGATTGGGAGTCAGGTGTTTCCACACAAAAAGATAGAAAAACTGCACAAGTACATTTCACCACGCAGTATCTACACAGCCATGCTAATATGTGCATGACTGGTCTTAAAAGGTTTTCCACTATGTGGGGGAACTAAAAAGTAAAAGAAAAAAACATATAGCTGTATTATTTCATCAATGCATGAGGTTGCAAGAATGGTCTTTCTGTTTTTTCTGTGAAAAAGGGCCATTTCTAGGTGTGATTGAGCTCCAGCTCCCTTATTTATGATCACAGGTGGGCAAAAGTATGGTTCCCCTTGAAGCTCTAACTAACCCAGACCAGAATACATAGAAAATACCAATACATCTCTTATATTGAACAATTTTTAGAGTGGAGAAAAAAGAATTTCTACTTAGAAACGATCCGTGGGAATCAGCCATTATATACTAATGCGTGAGACAGTACCCACATAAAAGGTGTGTAAAGCAGGGTCTTGGTCAGACGGGTCTGGTGTGGCCCAGTTCCCGACCCTCAAATAGCCCTATAGGTGTAAAATGACGATGTCTTACTGACCCAGATAAAAACCTAGACTGCTGACATGTAATCAACGACACAGCGTCATTAAAATTAGTGTGACGTCAGCCGATCTCAGCCGGTGAGTCAGACAACTTGTTAAAATGGCGAGGTGTGTCTGAAGGAGCGCTTACCGCCCAAAGTCCTTCAGATGATCAATGACTACTTGGCGTGAACTCCCTCTACTCCCTCTAACGGTCCTTTTCAGGACCAATCACTTTTCACAAAAGTTTAATCGATCTCAATATAATATATGCAATTTTTTATTAAAAAAAAAAAATCCACATTAGAGAACCCCTAATAGTCTCTACACTGAAAACTCCCTTGTCTTGCCCCCCATGACGTCCACATGCAGACCCCTGCAAAGGGTTACATAACAATAAGTAATAAATATAAATTCTGTCGCAACCCTCTTCTGTTTTCATGACAATACACGTTCATCTCATAGCCCAAGCACCCCTATAAATACAACTAAGTACTAGGTACCCCTGCGACTACTGTTGGACGGGTACCAAGATATACGCTTTTAAAAAACTAAGTAAAAATATCCTTCTACATGTCGATTTACATACAATGTCGATCAATTTTGACACTATAGTATGCTCCGTATCTGTATGCTGCATAAATGAATAGTACACATTTTTGCACACTCTTAAACTAAGGCTAACATGGGTGACCTATCTAGATACGGTACTCTTGTTTTCGGGGCTAGTAGAAATCAGGCGTCTAATACGGACGTTCTGGGTTCAAACCCTCACTAAGTTTAGTCAAAACACCCGGCCGCGTCGCGACGAAAACGCGTTAGGTTTTTTATAGGGTTCAAACCTGTTGGGCTTTCCTTGGGCACACGAAAAGCGCTTCAGGCTTGAAACCCTATAGGGAAGAAATTTTGGGTTTTTGGACTTTGGGCCTTAATTTGGGGATGATCCGGGGCTGCTAGAAAAATAATTCTTCGACGAGCGGACAGCTCTGGATCTCTTTTTATCTAAAACAGCAAAAAATTGATTATGGCTCTGACCCCAATTCATCCGTTGAGGGGTAATCACATCATCTCTTGCCAATAAAGGCAGTGTATTTTGACAGTGCGCAATCGCTTGCAGCCATCGGGGCTGGGCCTCTTGAGGTTCTCGGCATCTTAGTATGATTTGTGTGACCTACTTCGAGGCTCACACGGTGGGTGTGTGTCCGGCGTTTGGCGCGCTGATTGGCTACTGGTGGGAGGCACTGTGCTGTAGTTAGTCGGGGCGTTGGGATTTGTCGCTGTCCCGCTGTGGGGTATTAGGAACTTTGTATACTTGAGACGGTGTTTTGAGAGTGCTACGCTGCTAGTTTTATCTACGTTCAGACGCGGTCGCCGAGGGTTTCCCCGGTGGCTGTAACGTCATCACCACATCCTCACCACACTAGGGGATAGGGTGATTTATGATGAATAGCGACTGCGATTATAGTCCTAACAATACAGGAACGGGCGAGGGATTAGAGGTCTCATATGCTGTGTACCTATGGAGATATGAATAATACAGAGGCGCCTTGTACATTTGTGGCGACTTCTTATGGTTATATCAGTAAACAGGTTCTAGTTACTATACATGTAACTGAGCTATGTCGCTTGATTCAAGGCATGGAAATGGAGCCGTGGCTCCATTAGGGCCCTAGACGTGTAAATTTGACAAGGCGACAAGACCCTGTTGTATCCATTATGGACTAGGAACAAGGGAATGCTTACGGTTGGGGACAAGGGACACACCTGCTTCTTTAAATTGACAAGGGACAAGACCCATTTCTTAGGATCAACAAGGGACATTGACCTTTCTTAGGATCAACAAGTGACACAGCTACCCCTTGTCTGGGGCCCTTCTATTATTATCATTATCATTATTATTATTATATGACTCCTGTGGAGTCTGCTTCATAGTCTTGATCTCCAACGCCAGGGCAGTGTTTTATCAGAAACCCTCCTAATCTTACAGCCTTTGGAAATACTTGCTTGACAGCTTTTTGTCCAGCTGCTTACTGCACTTGTTAAGAAAAGCTAGGCCGTCAGGGAATAAGTTCAGCATTTTTCATACATGGACTAAAATAACAGTTCCACCAGCAGTGTTTGGAAAGAGGTCCGCTAGCATGGTCCAGCTACAACATATTCACCCTATCTTGTGTCTGTAAGAGCTCAGCTCCCAGCCCTTAAGAGTCCTCTTGTAAAGGAAAACTTAACTATATTCAAAAGTGCTAGTGACCTCACTTCAATCATGATGGTCAAGCTTTAAGGAGCGCACACAGCCTTGACCATGGTCTAGCTACAACATATTCACTCTATCTTGCGCCTGTAAGAGCTCAACTCCCAACCCTTAAGAGGCCCGACCTCACCTCAACCATGACGGTCAAGCTTTAAGGAGCGCACACAGCCAGGTAATGACCGGTAACACTAAACCACAAACTCCACTACTTATCATGACAAGTGTTTTCTATTTACCGTGATGCTAGGCATGATGAAGGACCAGACTTAGCTGTTGAAAAATAATGCTGTCCTGTCTCGTATAGGTTTGGTGCCTATGAGTATGCGTAGCAGCTCCTTCGAGGTGAGGTGTTGTAGTTACCCGCTATTCCGACAGGTGTCGCCACCATTCAATCTCTATACTTTCTCGTGAGGTTCGCGCACACATTGACTTATATTGAAGTACAAATATACAGAAACGACACTTCTAATATACAGTGGACATATATGAAATGTATATGAGATATGTTGGATTACTTTTCCTTGAGATAGAAACTAAGCTGGAGTAAGATTAAGCCGAGATTAAGGTAGCACACCTAAGCTAGGGGTTTTAAAAAAATTACATAGGATGAACACTATCAGCCATCTGTTGTCTGAGATAAGGCATGGTGGTATGTGCGTCCTCGTAGCCCTAGTAGGTTCGGATGGATAAGACCTTAGCTTTGTAGCTATGCTCTGTAACACATGTGTGATATATTACATTTGTGTTGGACAACATAAGCTGAGCCAACCCCAGTAGGGGTTGGTTGGTCTCTTTTAAGAGACCGCCTAATAAAAAAAGACCACTAACCTGAGAGTGACACGCCAGCCTTGGACCGCCTGTCACTACCCCTTCCTTACTAGTGCCCCATCCTGAACATTCACTTTTTGCTTAGAAAATTCCAACTGGTCCTGTGAGACATCATAACAATAACAGTGATAGCTCTCATTATTCATGCAGCAGTCCAGATAGTCCAAGGAGTAGTATTGTTTGTATCAGAATGGGACTATGCTTAAGTACTGTTTATTACTCATTGGATTTGCAGCCAATCAGAGGCCTCCATTTGACCTGAAGTGACCGTTGCCATGGTAATGTGACCTAGTTAGGCTCTCAGCCAATCAGATGCCAGCATTCTAGGTGACCTAATGACCTACTTAGGGACTCTCAGCGGATCAGAGGCCGGCATTCTGGTAACCATGGTAACATGACCTAATTAGTGACCATGTGACTGGTGACCTATTGACCTACTTAGAGACTGTAAACCAATCTGAGGCCAGCATTCTGGTAACTAGGTAACGTGACCTAATAAGCGACCATGTGACTCTTTTGTTGTAAATAACACCACGTGCTACGTGACATGTCACGTGACGTGTTTGTTAGTGAGAACACATGACTTTATTTTTAGTTTTGTAAACATAACGACGATGAGCTGATTAGTTTTAAATAACTTATGATGTATGAAAATAAAAACACAACAAAAAGTCATTTTCATTTTCTTTTATTCTCATTTTTTTCACACAAAAAACAAGTTCAGCAGCAGGAGCAACAACAGCAGCAGCAGCAGCAGCAACAGTAGGAGTCAGCGCCAGTTCTCCAGTCGTCGCGTTCAACTAGAGGCTTATGTGTGACAAATGACGGTTCTTTGTCGACACCAGCACCACCAACAGCACCAGTAGCAGTAGTAATATCAGCACCAACACCAGCACCACCACCAGCAGCAGCAGCAGCAGCAGCATCATCCCCAGCAGCAGCAGCAGCAGCAGCGGCCGCAGAAGCATGAGCAGCAGCAACAACAGCAGCAGTAGTAGCAACAGAGCGCACTCTAACAGCCTCAACAGTGGCAGCATCAGCAACAGCAGCAGTAGTAGCAGCATCAGCAGCAGCAGCAGTCACAGCAGCGGCAGCAACAACAATATCATCTCCATCACTAACTTGTGTAGTAAATGCAGAAGTTGCAAGACCCGCAGCACTAGCAGTAGCAGCAGCAGCAGCAACAGCAGTAGTTTGACATAAGCATGCCACATCATAAAACCCCATGCCACCGTTATCTGTGAGTTGATAGTCTGTAGTAGTAGTAGTAGTAGTAGTAGTAGTAGAGCGGTTGGTGCATTCGATGTTGAAGCTGGTGGAGGCGTGTGAGTGAGCCTTGGTTTCACTCTCCCTTATATACCCTACTCAGCGAGATAAATCCTCTTAAACCGATTTTCAGCTGCTAACTCATCCTCACAGTAGGAGGAGGAGATTAACTCGGTCAATTAAGATTTTGTTTAGCCTTAAGTCGCTTACCACACGCACACCTCTTTCAACACTCCTCCCCTGTAGTTTTTTGTATACACACTCACTCCCTACGATCCCATAATCCTTTATACAGCTGATGCGCATTAAACCAATTCCCAGTGGGCATAGAACATTGAATCAACATTGATAGATCGTTGTCGATGTTGATCCAATGATGAATCAATGTTGATTCAACATGGAACTAAATTTTGTGCCCACTGGGTTACACAAATTATCACAGCCGGTGCTCTGTTTGAACCACCCCTCTCATGTCGATGTATCAGAGGTGGAGGGATCCAGGTGAAACTGGGATCTTACCACACACACGTGCACACTTCTCCGGGGAGGGGAGAGGGGAGAGGGGTTAGTTACACTCATCACCCCCTGTAGTTTATTGTATACACACTCACACCCATGATCCCATAATCCTTTATACAGCCGATGTGCATTACACCAATTATCACAGTTAGGACACTCCTCTCATGTCGATCGATCAGAGGTGGAGGGATCCAAGTGAAAGTGGGATTGGGGTTTTGTTTCTCTTTCGTCGTCATACATCAGGTGAAAACAGGATTAGATTGTGCTCTCATTACTCATATAAAAGGGCGGACATTTACTTTCTTTCCACACACAATTTCACCACCACTACTACTACTACTACTACTACTACAATCACCACGACCGTCACCGCTACCACCACACCGTCGCCGCTGTTTGTTTGTTTGTTTGTACTTCATTTATTTAATCTGCTTTCTTTAGACACACTTTCACCACTACTACTACTACTACAACCACCACCATCATCATCACAACCACTACCACCACCACTGCCGCCGCTGCCGCCGCCGCCGCAGCCGTCGCCACCGCCGTCACTTACACTCCAGGAGGAAATCCGAGCTGAGTCCACTCTTTTTTTCTTATTTTTCTTTTTCATTCTATTTTCTCTCATTTTTTTTGGAGAGAAAAAATATGGCACTCGAGAAGACGCACAGACAAGTCTCTCCTCCTCCCTCTCCTCCTCCTCCTTCTCCACCCCTCGTCTCCCTAGCATTTTTTTTGTCTGAAAGTAGTGAACGTCACATACTTCAGAATCACGCTTGTCTTGAAGCGTATGAGATTCTCATGAAAAGCAAACGCGCAGGAGGCGTAAGAAGAGCAGAAAAGGAAAACATAGAGAAATGGCCGAGAGCTGTCTTTAGTCCGGCAATGTTTGTAAGCCACCCTCAGCGAACCCACTCGTTGGGCGTTTAATGAAAACAAAGCGCACTCCTCCTCCCCCTACGATAATACTGTGAGAATAGGTGCTATGAAACGATTCAACTACCACATCGGTTTTTTGGGGGTGACCGCGGCTCCCACTCGGTGGGTGCGTGTGGTGGTCGATGTGAACACGATCTCAAAACGTTTCGAATTGTCACTTGTTATCCTGCGTATTACAGTGTAATTGAATTGAAGAAGAAAGGAACTCATCCGTTTAAAGCATACACTCCAATTTGTGATTGTCACCACCGCATTTGCTAGTACCACTGGTGCTTCTGCTAGCACTTCTACTGCTCCAAGTGTTCCTCTTCTTCCTGATGAGCGCAGTGAAACCCTCTCTAACACCACCACCACCACCACCGCTGCCACCGCAACAGCACTACTTGTGAACTGAGCAGTAAGCATGTGCAGTGGTAACTCTGTAGTAGTAGTTTCGGGATGCTCAAATGTGTTAGTAGTTGGTGTTTCCATGCTGAAGGTGGTAGAAGAAGTGTTTGGGGATCAATGTTTAACTCTCTTTTATGGACCATGTTCTAAGATAAGCCTCTTAACAGATCAAAAGGATTAAAAAAGAACTTGAGCCAATTATCACAGTGACTTTCGCTAGGTAGGATATCTGTCTACTTTTGTGTTCGACTCCCAGAGGAATAGATGACAAAAAAAATCTTTAAAGGACTCAAATCCGCAGACATAGAGTCCTCAGTAGGGAGCTATTAGTCTGATTTTCACCTGCTACCCCGCATGAATAGCTTCGCTTTGTAGATCTTGAATTTGAAGCCTGCGTCAGCGGCGCACATAAGATAGAAAGAGGGAGCCGCCTGTTTGAGAGTGAGATTGATTTCCTTCTCTCCAACGATCAACTTCGGTTGATGAGCTAGGTCAAAGTGGAGTCACGCCATCAGCGAAAAGCGACCGTTGGAGATTAGCTTTCTGGGCGCAGTGAACCCGGCATTCTCATCAGTTAACTTGTGCAATTGACTGGGTGTATCTTGATGCCAGCCCTGGACGCTCATGAAACCGTCCTTCACGTTTTTGTAGTTGAGTAACCCTTCCAGGTGAGCCCGGTAAGGGTAGGTCTCGGTGTTACCAGACACTTTGAAACCACTGATGGAGACTTGGGCGTCTTTGAAGAGCCAGTAAGCCAAGTTGTTTTAATCGGAGCAAGTTTGTCGGTAGCCTGTAGTGCGTCGCCCCTCGCTTTCACCACCTCGCATTCTAGATAAAGGTAATTCTCGTTGAGGTCTGTGTACTCTTGCGACTTGTTGATGGTGAAATTGATGTTACCCCCATCCTCTAAAAAGTTTTTTGTTTCTATCCCTAAAGACGACTTTAGGATAGTTGTCTGAGTCAGCGCTACGGTGTGTAGGTCGAGCTCAGAGAGCGCGCACTCGTTACTGCTTTTGTGTACGTAAGCCATTGTGCTCTCTCTTCACGACAATGATGGACTGACGCCGATGTCCTCTAGGTCTTTTTGTTTATAGGTCGTCTGCCTGTCTACCGGTCAAAGATGTCCCCTTGACACCTCTTGCAAGAGGCACCAACCGTCTGAGGAGAGCGCCAGCGTCGCTTGGCGATCCCTGCTTTTTTCTTCGTGGGTGTGGTGGTGTTTGTTTTTCCTCTAGAGAACGCCATACTCGCCAATCTCTTGAGAGCGCTTACTCCTCGCTCTTTCACGCTGCTCTTCAAAGTTTGCCCCTCCATCACATCTTTAGCCAAGCCCACGCCAGCGCGGAAGAGAGTTTTGCCTACCTTCTTCAACAGAGTAGTAGCCGAGCGCATCAACCCTAATAGAGCACCACCAAAACCGCTGTACACATTTATGCAGTTGCCCAGCTGCCCGTTGTAGTAATCGCTGAACCCTTGGCTGGTGGTGCGCTTTTGTTGAAAGTACGGAACGTGTTGAAGTATCATTTTTTTAACGCTCAACAGGTCTCAGATGAAATGTCACGGTCACCTCGCCTCTACTGAATGGTATGGGGCGCCCGGATCTGTCTCTTAAGTAGACGCCGACCTCGTCCAACCTCTTGGATTTCAAGGGGAAATAATCAAAATGCAGAAAACTTATAGCCCTCATCCCACGTTGATTCTTTCCAGTCCTGTCCACCGCGACGCAGCGTAACAGAGGCACTTGCATGTCACCCACACATCTCTCCTCGATGATGTCGGTGTACACATACACAGAGTACACGTCTCCGAAGGGGGTCCATCATGTAGACGCCGGTGGTCTTCGCATCAAAAATGAGTCTTCGCCCCGAAGCCTAGGATGTCCGCCAGATAGTCAGTGAGGAGGACGCAAGTGTGTCTCGGCGGGTGGACGGTGACGCGTCTCGTCATCCCGTCGTACGAAAAGATGGATTTGTCGAGAATCAGGAAGCTATCACCCACTAGTCTATCCGTCATGATCTTATTCAAGCGCTGGACGAAGTGGGCATTGTTTCCGGTGAAAATAGGGGTTAAAAGGGACATGTTCGGCAGAAAGGAGCACACATTCATTTTAAGCTCCATGTGTTCAACCATACTTTTTGCCTGGGTGCTCGTTTCCTCCTGCTTGCGGGTGGCGGACAGGAACTGCTTGTATACGGTGTTCGTCTGTTTCAAGTCAACGTCTCTTTTGAACTTTTTTTCTTCCCCCTTTCACTCACTGCTCTTGCGCCGTGTCTGGCGTCTTTTCCATGACATAACGCGCCTCTGTCTCATTTAGCGTGTTAGTGCTCAAGAGCAACCTCTCCAGACCGATCAGTTGGTTCACTTTGGCTCAGTCCACCTGGGGGGGTTCTCTTTTGCCGTGTTTCTTCTTATCCAAAACTCTTTTCGCCTCAGCCAGTGAACCCTTTGTGCGCAGGGGAACAACCATGATCATATCGTCGTCTTGCACGTTGCTCGGTTCTGTGGGGAGGATGATCTCACTCAGAGCCGCTTTGTACGGTTTGGTCAGAAGGAGTGGCAAGTCGAAGTGAGTTCGGAAAGACGTCAAGCTGTTGTCAGGGTAATACTCCATAGAGCTGTTGCTAGGTAGGGTGAAAGGAGCGCGGTTGTCTCTCCGCAGACATAATTTGGAAGGCCTCGGTGACAGCCGTGCCGTTTTTGGATTTGGTGGGAGCGGCCCACGCATACCTTTAGAAAACGTTGATCGCCATCACCACGTATCGGAAGCCACCTTTGTGAGATGCCAAAGCTTGCATGTCCATCAGATCTAACTGCCACCGCTGATCGATTGCGCTGGTTGAAGTTTGCTTGGCGACTGCGCGGTTTCTTTTTCTTTCTTCGATCACCCGTCCTGCTGGTGGAGGGGGGAGTATACTGCTCCAGGTAATAGCGCGACAGCAGCGTATTTGATGGTGATGATCTGTTGGTAGCCGGAGTTTTGGAAATCGTCGTTGTCGCTTTCGTCGGAAGCGCCACCAAAGTGGAAGGGGGTGGCCACCCCACCGTACTCTGCTGATGTTTCTTCTTCCGTGTCAGAGCTGACTCGTTTCTCTCCTCTGTCGCCAGCTCTTATGTTCGAAGGACTATTGAGACTGCTCGCTTTATACAAAGGGTTACCGATGAAGGAGCCTGCGGGATCTTCCGCGCGTAGCACCTGTTTGAACGGGGTGTAGCCTACCGGTCTCTCCACCCTCTTCCTAAGCCTACTAACGTCGTTCAGTAAGTCCACTATGTTAATTCCAAGGGCGGGATCTGTTCTTTTACCCATCATCACGCGCACCGTACCATCCTCGTTCCACTTGGCGTTTTGCAATCTCTTATACAGCTTGGTGGTGGGGATATGTTTCTTCTGCGGAACTTAGCGGAGCAAATCCTCTAGCAGGGAGACGTGGTGTTTTACCAGTCTGATGAGGTGGTGGCGAGGGGGAGTAGGATGTCGGGATGTTGTGGTTGTTGGGATTCGCAAGAAAAAATTGCAACCTATTCAACAACTTTCGGTATTTCAACATTTTCTCTCGCGATTCCAAAGTAGGATCGTTCTACACTAAGTCCAAGTCCCTGTAGATAAACTGTAGCACCTGGTGTAATGCTGTGTTGGAATGAAGGGATTATTCTGCCTGTCTGTAGTAATATTGGAAGGTAGACCTGCTGCTGCTGCTGTGGCGGGAGCGGCTGCAGCAGTGGTGGTGGTGGTGTTAGAGAGGTTTCAGTACGCTCATCAAGAAGAGGAGGAACACTTGGAGCAGTAGAAGTAGTACTAGCAGCAACAGCAGCAGTAGCAGCAGCAGGAGTTGTGACGAGACCATGACGAAGCGGTGCTGGTGGTGGTGGTGGTGGTGACGCTTTTGCTTTCGAGAGAGTGTCAGGATCCATGAGCGCCAAGCGTTTGTAGTGTTGTTGCTGCTCTGAGTCCGTCATGGGGGTAGCGGTGGTGGTGCAGAAATGAGGTGTCTCATATACGGAGAACGCTTTTTATAAGCGGAAGGCCTTCCCTATGAGAGCGGGAATGAGGAAACCTCCCCGTTGTACCAAGACGCTTCTCTTTCTTTTGAAGGAAGTAGATTTTTTGCTAACCTCCCTAAGCACGTCGGCAGATTCTCGAAGACTCTCCAGTTGTTTGTCGCTGAGCGGAATGTTTCCTTCCAGTAAATTCTGACAGATCTGGCTCAACGCCTTGATCAAATCATTGATTCCCGAGCCTATTAAATGCTCGCAATCCTCTGGCGAGCACTTAGCTAAGTGCTTAAGAGTGCCATAGTGTCTTCTGAGTCAATGAGAAGTCATTGCTACTGCTTTCTCTTTCTCTTTTTTTTGTCTAGCGGTACGAATACCAGCTGATCGTAAATGGATGTCAAAGAGGAGCGTATTCTCAGATCGTCGGGTGTTGTCTGCTTGAAGTCCATAAGGAGGTATGAGTGAGGATGCTTGAGTTTGTGCCTAAATATACTACCTCGCCAGTCTGGGTAACCCACTTTAGTTTCCCTGACTTCTCACGACCGGCTTCTCCACCTTACATTTAGCGGCAAAATGTCACTTGACAACGGTAACAGTGTTACGATGCGTTCTTCTCATTCATAAGAGTTATCATGGACTCCATTAGGGTAACCAATGAAGCATCTTACTCATTTGTTTTATCCGAAGGAGCCTTCTCCGGGTTTTTGTTTTGATTGGTAGTTCCAGAGAGCGTTTCTCTTGTGTTTACTTTCAGAGTAGTTTCTTGTTGTGCCATACCAATCGGAAACTTCCCTGTATTACTTGAGCGTGGATGTCTTTTAAATTTCAGAGCGTCTGCCCTCTCCTCCCCTTCAGATTCTTTTGCAGAAGAGTCATTCTCATCTTCAATTTTCAATTCCCGAGACCCGCTGACTCCTGTTAGCAGGAATCATCCCTGCTAACAATATCTTCTTTTTATCATGCTGATCTATGGCCATAAAAAGATCTGCCATGGAAAAACCAGCCTTCCAAGGTCTCTATGTAACTTTAACGTGATCAGGGTCACTGAGTCGACGAATGAACTGTACAAATAGAGACTCAATATAATATTTGGCAACCCTGCTCCATTCTGGACAAGCCTGCCATAATAATCTTTGCAATTCCAGTCCATATATTTTTGCAGATTCTTTTGGCTTCTATGTTCTCTTCTGGAATAATATTGAATGATCATTGGTGACCATCCTCCCAAAAGTGTTACAAGCCAATCTTTCCAGTTGGTCATAGGTAGCCTTTAGCCCATGAGTGTCCTTGCAGTCTTCCACCACTATTTTACCTGGACCATCACTCAACCAAATGACAAAGGCACCCAAGGATTCTTCCTTACTCCAACATTTATACTTGAAATCATCAAGTAACGTTTGGTATTCCTCCTTCCATGGTCTATTGCCCTTATAGGGTTTAGTGACCGCGTAGCCAGAATATACCAATTGACCTGAAGCCCTCCGGCTCCATTCCAGTAGATCAGATCCTTCTTGTCCTCTACTGTAACAGTCCAGCCCTATATTACCAATGGCTGGGTCTGTATCGTGCAATCGTTGGATTGCCGGGGTCATAGTCATCCTTCTGTTTAGTGAACTCCTGATTAGGACCTTGACGCTATCCTAATGAATCATCAAACCTCGGTCCTTGGTACCTGGTTAAGTCTATTTTTGAGGCATTGTTCTTATTTACCGCACTTGAAGCCTGTGCTTCATTTCCGTTATTCGGAAATCTCACCTTATCCCTGCTTGCTACTTCTGCAGGTGCAGACTTAACATTAGGAGGTGATTAAGTGTACCGGGCATCAGGGCAATATTTAAAATATTTCCTTGTCATTATAGCTACCCAGGGCCCCACTTTAAGCAGAGTCTGTCGGGCCCTTGCACCACAAATTTGCCACTAACTCTCAAAAAGAAAGCAAACCACGGGCCACTATACCACAAAAGTGGCATTAAAGCACAAATGCACTTATGCCACAAATGCCCTTACGCAACAAATGTCATTAGGTCACAAATGCCCTTACACCACAAACAGTGTTTGAGACATAAGGGCAATTTGATAGTTTACTGCAGTTAAGTACATTAGCTGACTATATAGTGTTTGAGGCATAAGGGTATTTTAGGGCAGTTCAGTAAATTACGTAACTATATAGTGTTTGAGGCATAAGGGCAGGTGGATATTTTAGGGCAGTTTAGTACAGGAGCTGACTATATAGCGTTTGAGGCATAAGGGCAAGTTGTATTTAAGGCCTATTTGGTATATACTATATAGTGTTTAAGGCAAAAGGGCACGTGGATATTTTGGGGCAGTTCGGTAGATTATCTGACTATATAGCTTTTGAGGCATAAGGGCAAGTGGTTTTTTAGACCTATTTGGTATATCCGTACACTATAGAGCGTTTGAGGCATAAGGGCAGGTGGATATTTTAGGGCAGTTTAGTACATAAGCTGACTATATATTTTTTGAGGCATAAGGGCAAGTTGTTTTTAAGGCCTGTTTGGTATATTGGCATACTATATAGTGTTTGAGGGATAAGGGCAGGTGGATATTTTAGGGCAGTTTAGTACATACTATATAGCTTTCACCTCGGTGGTACAGACAGTTAAGATACCTCCAGGACAGACATATGATGTTCTGTTTTGGATTCACAGTATCTGCCGGGACCCAATGGCAGTAGTCGAACCAGATGTGGTGAGATTAGCTGCTATTGGCCTGGAAAGTGCAGATACTTTTGTAGGCAGTGGCAGCAGGAATTTAATTCCTATTTCGAATCCTGGAGGTGAGGTAAGATATCTACAGATACTCCCATTAGGCAGGTGATCCTTGCACAGGCAAGCACCACTATACTTTCAGAAGATACCACACTGAATCCTCGAAGGATATTTGATTTACATCTGGAATTGAGAAAATTGGTGGACTATTCAAGCTCGGTGACGGGGGAGGAAAAAGAACAGTTGAGCTAGTTGTTGAGGTATGATGTAGCATTCGGGGAACCCACTGGGTTGGGTCGAACAGATATGGTGCTACACTCAATCTACACTGCAGAAGCTGCACCTTTAAAGATCCTCTATAGACGACTACCTTTGAAGAAGAAATTGATGGCCGAGAAGGAGATCGCTGAGCAGCTGTGATTAGGGGTATTTGTTCCAAGCACTAGCCCTAGGTCCTTTCCTGTTCAGATGGAGACCAAGAAAGATGGCACAATTCACTTCTGTATAGACTATAGAAAATTGAAAGAAAAACTCTTATCCTCTACCATGTATAGATGACAATTGATTCCCTTGGCGGAAATCAGTGGTTTTGTATGTTTGATCTCCAGTCAGGTTACTGGCAAGTTGGTATGACAGAGGAGGATCGACACAAAACAGCCTTTTCGAGCCATGTTGGTCTTTTCCAATACAATGTAATGCTGTTTGGCAAGAGATGCAAATCATGTCTGGCTAGTCTAGCCAATATATTCCAGAGGCGGAAAATCAAGAGTTTGAAACTGAAACAGAAGAAATTTAACCTATTTAGGACATCAATTAACTATCTCGGTCAGATGATATTCACTGACGGTGTTAAAGCTGATCCTGTGAAGTTAGATGTTGTGTCAGAATTGGAGAAGACTGAAGGACATAAGGTCTTTTCTTCTGTTCTTTAGCTACTACAGGGACTTCGTACTGAGTTATGCCAGAACAGCTCAGCCTTTACAGGCTTAAGCTCATTGGACCCCGGGTAGAAGGAAGGAGGCTTTCCCATGGGGTTCTGAACAAGATCTAGCAAATCTGTGAAGAGCCTATTCCGTACAACTCCAGTTTCAAATCAACCTCAGAGCAATTACTGTACTACCAAACAAGAGTTATTGGCTGTTGTAGTATACACAAAAGAGTTTAAACACCTCCTGTAGGAAGGTGATTTCACTTTACGTACAGATCATTTGTCTTTTGAGGAAGCTGAGGGAATGATTGGAAGACGGTTAACCCATCCGTCTGAGTTTGGGTTTGAAAACAGCCAAATCCAAAACCAGGCAGGGAGTGAGCATATCAATGCTGACGCCCTGTTGAAAGTGTTCTAGAGTAGACTGCTGTAGCTGTTGGCTATTCTAAGATAGGCATTAGCTATGAAAAACTCCAGATTCAAAAATAGGTTGCTTAGAAATTACTCTTTATTCATTCTGACATACAGCTCGTAATCATACAGACGGATAGTGCTATTCAAATATTCTTTCCAACAACAGGTGTAACATGAACATACAGGAGTGATACGCTCACGGTCTAGTCAATAATTCCCTAATGTCCAAGGCTCTCTGCGATCAAGGTAAACTCCATATGAGCCGGACTACTCAGTGGGAGGTGGACCCAGAGTTATCTACCAATGCGTCTATCTCCACTGTTCCCCCAGAGGGTGGAACGGAGAGAGACGCAGCGTCACTAGGCGGAAAAGTACAACAGAGTTCTAGGAATCTCTGTTCAGGAACAACCAAGCTGGCCGAAGTGCACAGCAAGACTGAGTCCCCAAGTAGAAGAACCCAGGGGTTTATATACCGAGAACTATACAACTCCACTCCATTACTCATAAACACTTGAGTTCCCGAGGAATTCCGGGTAACCTGAAACTGGTTTCTCCGGGCCGCCACGGTACCCGGGTTATGTCGGGTGACAAGTGGCGGTCCCGGCTCGGTGCGTATTACCAGGTCACACTCCACCAACCCTCAGGCGCCGGATTATGTAATCACATACCGGAGACCAGACAGGAGTGCGGCCCGGATACGCTACAGTAAACACAATCAAATAACCCGATCCGGTTCTATAGAAATAGTACAGCCTCCCACTACACTGCAATGACTGTGGAGCCCATAATGCCGTAGTGGCCGGAGTTGGGATGCCATTTGATGTTGGACATTTCAAGGCTATGGAATGGTCTACAGAGACAATAAAACAATTCCAAAAAGGTGATCCAGTCATTTCAAGGCTCGTAGAACAGGTTTCCGTGGAATCCGACCCCAGATACCATTCTTTTGCTTAAGAATAGAGATATGAGACAACTACTGGCACAGTTGTCAATGGTATTTTGTGTAGGTGGAAAAAATACTGTGCACACTGTGCTTTAATAGATGTAAATACCCGGTATTTAACACTCAGAAAGGTTAATAGAGCTGTCTGTGGTTTAATACATGTAAATACCCGGTAGTGACTTTAAATAAAAGGCCATGGTTCTTAAGAAGTTTAAAGTTCTTTTTCTGCCATTTTATATGTAAATTCTTATATTTTCCAGTGAACATGAGCAGTACGAGCAGGGGTCGGACAAACGGGAGGCACGGGAGCGGGAGTCGCCGGAGTCGCAGGAGCAGGAGCCTTGGCCACGTGGACTCAGCACTCAGAACCTTGATCAGGGGCCACAAGTGTAGGGGCTCCACAACACGCCTAGGGGCTCCACAACACGCCTAGGGGCTCCACAACACGTGTTGGGGCTCCATACCACGCCTAGGGGCTCCACACGACGTGTAGGGGCTCTACAACACGTGTAGGGGCTCCATACCACACCTAGGGGCTCCACACCATGACTAGGGGCTCCATACCACGCCTAGGGGCTCCTCAACATGACTAGGGGCTCCACAACACGTGTAGGGGCTCCACAACACGTGTAGGGGCTCCATACCACGCCTAGGGGCTCCTCAACATGACTAGGGGCTCCACAACACGTGTAGGGGCTCTACAACACGTGTAGGGGCTCCATACCACACCTAGGGGCTCCGTAACATGACTAGGGGCTCCACAACACGTGTAGGAGCTCCACAACACGTGTAGGGGCTCCATACCATGTCTAGGGGCTCCCCAACACTCATACTAGCCCTTTAAATATGGACTTCATGTGAGGGAATTTCAGATACAAGTCAGGCATGAAACCCATCTGGAAACTGTTCCACATATCTAAGAAACTCATCCACATGTTTAGGAACTCTTCAACATGTGTATCTAAACTCATCAATGGGTCTAGAAACTCTATATCTAGGAATTCCACTACACATTTAGAAAGTCTAGGAACTCTTCAATATATCCATCTTCACCCAAGTCAATTCATTGCTGCCCTTTTAATTATTAATAAAATCAGTTTCTATTATAACAGAAGGAATTTCTTTGTTGCCATTTATAACCTCATCAAGTAAACAAATTTCCTTATTAACTTTGAAATGAATCCCAAACACACCTCCAAATGCCTAAACGACCCTGCATAAATATTAAATCCAGTATCACACCCAGGGGCTCCACAACACGTGTAGGGGCTCCACAACACGTGTAGGGGCTCCATACCACGCCTAGGGGCTCCACAACATGACTAGGGGCCCCACAACACTCATACTAGCCCTTTAAATATGGACTTCATGAGAGGGAATTTCAGATACAAGTCAGGCATGAAACCCATCTGGAAACTGTTCCACATATCTAAGAAACTCATCCACATGTTTAGGAACTCTTCAACATGTGTATCTAAACTCATCAATGGGTCTAGAAACTCTATATCTAGGAATTCCACTAGACATTTAGAAAGTCTAGGAACTCTTCAATATATCAATCTTCATCCAAGTCAATTGATTGCTGCCCTTTTAATTATTAATAAAATCAGTTTCCATTATAACAGAAGGAATTCCTTTGTTGTCATTTATAACCTCTATGTCATCAAGTAAACAAATTTCCTCACCAGTTCTGAAATAAATCCCAAACACACCTCCAAATGCCTAATGCCTCTCCAAACACAAACCTGCATAAATATTAGATCCAGTATCTTCTCAAACAAGTAAGGGCTAGCCCTCACTTGTCACCTTTTACATGTATACTAACATACTTTTATGGGATCGTAACTATGTGATGTAACTCATGCAGATATGTTCAGACCTACCTGAATATCACTTGGGGTTCATCTGTTGCATTAGCATCGCCTTTAGACAGTAATGCATCATTAGCTGTTATTCGCTCCATATATGAAACAAAATATTGTCTTTGTAATCCAAATACTGTCAACCGGCTGGTTATTGTACTCCATGATGTCTTTGTAACAAAACAGTTCCCATCCCAGGGGAATATCCATCGAAATCCCCGGCGAACTCCCAGGTTAAGTGCATAATTCCTTGTTCCATTATTATTCATAACATATACATTTTTTGTTTTATAGGCATAGCTTAAATTTGTCTTCATTTCACCACTTAAACTCATAATCAAGGGCATAGTCATAGTTTTTCTCAGTATGTCAGTCACAAATTCAGAGTCAAAATTGATTTGAGAATACTTTTTTCCAATAAATTTTATAATAAAATATGTATGGGAATGTGTATCCAGGATATGAGATAAGGTTGCTAATACTTTGTGATCTAATATTCTGTTCAGAATCCAAATTCTTGAGACATTTGGGTCTTCTTCCTCATTTTCCAACATAAAAGATAGATTCAATATCCCCTGGTCACCCGAATGCAAAGGTTGAAGTGCATTTCCAATGATTCTGATATACACAATCATTGGATAGCTAATCCGAAGTGATCTTTTATGGAAAGATATTACTTCATTTTTAACAGCATAATTATAGATGCAGAAAAAGATAAGTATTATAATTGTGTTACGATATTGTTTCCAGTCATTCAACAAAGCCATGACTTTGATTTTAGGTGTAAGAATACCGTTGAAAATTGTGAGGAGAGTCAATGAATCTGATACAAATGGAGCATAACCTGTTCAGCTCTTTTACACCAACAAGAAACTAAAAGAGCATATCATGTATAAATCATTGGTGTTATATTTATATTATAATCAAAGGCATAGCACTGCTTCACCTGAGATTCAAGAGTTACCGAGGACAGATTTTGGCCTCAATAATTATGGGCATATACAAGTGAGGGCGCAAACAGATTCCATCTGTTTGCTAGCCCTCACTTGTTTGAGAAGATACTGGATTTACTATTTTGGAAGGGGTTGTGTTTGGAAACACATTAGACATTTGGAGGTGTGTTTGGGATTTATTTCAAAGATAGTGAGGAAATTTGTTTACTTGATGACATAGAGGTTATAAATGACAACAAAGGAATTCCTGCTTTTATAATGGAAACCAATTTTATTAATAATTAGAAGGGCAGCAATGACTTGCATGAAGATTGATATATTGAAGAGTTCCTAGACTTTCTAAATGTCTAGTGGAATTCCTAGATATAGTTTCTAGACCCATTGATGAGTTTAGATACACATGTTGAAGAGTTCCTAAACATGTGGATGAGTTTCCTAGATATGTGGAACAGTTTCCAGATGCCTGACTTGTATCTGAAATTCCCTCTCATGAAATCCATATTTAAAGGGCTAGTATGAGTGTTGGGGAGCCCCTAAGCGTGGTATGGAGCCCCTACACATGTTGTGGAGCCGCTACATGTGTTGTAGAGCCCCTAGTCATGTTGTGGAGCCCCTAGGTGTGGTATGGAGCCCCTACATGTGTTGTAGAGCTCCTACACGTGTTGTAGAGTCCCTACACATGTTGTAGAGCCCCTAGTCATGTTGTGGAGCCCCTAGGTGTGGTATGGAGCCCCTACATGTGTTGTAGAGCTCCTACACTTGTTGTAGAGCCCCTACACATGTTGTAGAGCCCCTAGTCATGTTGTGGAGCCCCTAGGCGTGGTATGGAGCCCCTAGTCGTGGTGTGGAGCCCCTAGGCGTGGTATGGAGCCCCTACACGTGTTGTGGAGCCCCTACACGTGTTGTGGGGCCCCTGATCAAGGTTCTGAGTGCTGTGTCCACGTGGCAAAGGCTCCCGCTCCTGCGACTCCGGCGACTCCAGCTCCCGTGGCTCCCGTCTGTGCGACTCCCGCTTGTACATCACGTTCACTGGAAAATATAAGAATTTACATATAAAATGGCAGAAAAAGACTTTTCACTTCTGAAGAACCATGGCCTCTTATTTAAAGTCACTACTGGGTATTTACACGTATTAAACCACAGACAGCTCTATTAACCTTTCTAAGCCTCTGTGTTAAATACAGGGTATCATTAGAAAGGCCTAACACAGGAGAGTTCAGAAAAAAATATTTTGGGGCTCCCCCCCCCCTTGTACAATATTTTAGAGCAGCTGTCATGTTTGCAATGAGCCACTGTCAGTCAGCGCAGATAGACTCGCTATGTTAAAGCACTTTTTGGGTCAGGAAAAAAATAGGTGGTACTTCAGCATGTCTTCTTTACTATTATCTGAGGCTCAGAAATGTTTGGGCCCCAAAATATCCATAAATCCAAAAAAGCAAACTCAAGTTGATCAGCCACGAGACAGTATATAGGATTTCAACAGGGTTGGGATGGTGAATTGACCCAAACTCAGGGGGGGCTTGGGGGGTCATAAAGAATTTTTCTTTCAATGGGATAGCGGAAACTTGGATATTCAACATGTCTTCTTTGCCACATATTAAGGGCAGATCCCAAAAATTGCTCTAACCCCCCCAAAAAAGGACTTGTCGTTGAGCAATTTTTCAAGTTATTCTAGTAGTATTCATGTTTGAGGATCCTGCCAATATTGGTTTAGTCACTTCTATTTGTTGGATTTCTTAAAGAATCGTATCATTAGAAAGGCCTAATACAGGGGAGTTCAAAAGAAAATATTTTGGGGCTGCCCCCCCTTGTATTCAATTTTAGATCTTTTCAGTTTGGATCGGGCCACTGTCAGTCGGCGCGGATAGACTCGCTATGTTAAAGCACTACCGGGTAGAGTCTCGCCTGCTCTATTTGGGTCAAAAGTGGGTCTTTTTGGGTCAGGAAAAAAATAGGTGGTACTTCATCATGTCTACTTTACTATTATCTGAGGCTCAGAAATGTTTGGGGCCCCAAAATATCCATAAATCCAAAAAAGCAAACTCAAGTTGATCAGCCATGAGACCGTATATAGGATTTCAACAGGGTTGGGATGGTGAATTGACCCAAACTCAGGGGGGGCTTGGGGGGTCATAAAGAATTTTTCTTTCAATGGGATAGCGGAAACTTGGATATTCAACATGTCTTCTTTGCCACATATTAAGGGCAGATCCCAAAAATTGCTCTAACCCCCCCAAAAAAGGGCTTGTCGTTGAGCAATTTTTCAAGTTATTCTAGAAGTATTCATGTTTGAGGATCCTGCCGCTATTGGTTTAGTCACTTCTATTTGTTGGATTTCTTAATGAATCGTATCATTAGAAAGGCCTAATACAGGAGAGTTCAGAAAAAAATATTTTGGGGCTCCCCCCCCCTTGTACAATTTTTAAGAGCAGTTTTCATGTTTGCATCGAGCCACTGACTGGCACTGTCACTCGGCGCCCATAGACTCCCTATGTTAAAGCACTACCGGGTAGCGTCTCGACCCTGAAACCTGACAACGGGGAGGGGGGGCTCAATTTTTTTTTGCTTCAAGGGGGTGCCCTGCCCCAAACCAAATGTTAGTCATAGACCCGTATCTATGGAACTAAACATGATAGAGAGCCAAATTTTACATTTCTGAAATCCTCTCGCCGAGACGCTTCGTTTGGCGCTATCCCGAGGACTCTAAGTCGAAGCGTTCTACTCGCCAAAATTCCTAAACAAAGTCAAATATCACAAAAATTAGGGGGGATGGAGGCCTGACACACTAGGGCCTAATAAAGATGACATTTCTGCATCTAACGAGCCTAATAAGGTGAATATTGGTTGAGATTTACCTTCGATATGAGCCATTTTCAAGAAATTTGAATCAAGTTGAGAAATGACAGTCCGGTCTGCGACGGTTTCAAGTCACCCCCAACCACACAAGGCTAAAGTGATATCGGGCCTGGGGGTATCACGAAACTGCTTAGGGCCGATCAGCTGATCGTTGACCCACATTGGTTTAGTCACTTCTACAGGTTGGATTTCTTAATGAATCGTATCATTAGAAAGGCCCAATACTGGGGCTTTCAGGAAAAAAAAAGTAGGGCTCCCCCCCCCCTGTGTACAATTTTAGGGCATATTTTCAGTTTGGATCGGGCCACTGTCAGTCCGCGCCCATAGACTCGCTATGTTAAAGCCTTGTCGAAGTCTAAGTCGAAGCGTTCTACTCGCCAAAATTTGTCATTTTTCGGAATAACCCGGCTACTGAGCTGTCAGCAATTTCACCCCCCAAATGGAGGGAGCCTAATCTATCAATGAAAACAAAAATTGCAGACTTACCTTGTATATTTGAGCTGTAATCCATGATTTCACTAAATTCTGAAGCGTGTCATCGTCCCTCGGCGTTCCACTGCCCGCCATGTTGGATTTAGATACTGGAGATTGCCGAAGCGCTCGATAAACAAATTTTTTTTTTATCAAGACGGTTATACTGTCCAAAATGTCCGCAACTGCCTAGATATTACCTGTAGGAGTAATAATATTACCTTGAAAGTCCGCAATATGCTCTATTTCGGAAGATAAAGATGTTCGTGCCGACCCCCGAGTAAACCGGATGTCATTTTTTATGTCGTAAAAAAATGGACAAATTTCAAGAATACGACGAGTCAAGTTTTGGCGACTTAACTTGGCCGAAAATCAATCAATCCTCCTTAATTTGGCCATGTAAGTAGTAAATTATTGCGGATTATCAAAGAATAATATGTTTTCTTTACGTTGTCAGCTTTTAAGGCAGGAGAAACAATGATAAGTCGTGGAAAATGGACTTCAAGCGAGACGAGTCAGTGAACTCGCTGACTCGCCTGTAAATTAGTCAACTTCGAGGACGGTTAATATTGTAATCTGTTAAATTATTATTCGTCCCATCTATTTTCATACTCATTACTACTCTTATCTTATCTCCCAATGTATGCACTGGCAACTGCTGTTAGTACTTTCTGGAGGCGCACTGCTATAGTGTATTGTTTCCAATGCGAACACAAAACCTTGGCTTTTAGGGGGTCCATTTTATTATACACATTGGCCTGCTTTGGCAGTGGTAAGGATATAATGTGTAGTTGTGTCTCTACTTTATTGTAACTCAGAGAAACATTATGTTTATCATAATTGTTAAAGCCCCTATTTATATCAATAGATAAGAACAAGTCAACACAGTTTGAATCAGGATGTTGATTGCTAGTTATATTTTGCCAGGATAATCCAGCTACAATCCTTCATCCCATCCAGCATATAAAGGACTTGAGTAATATCCTGACAATCTTTATCATGTAGAAATGTCAATGACTTTTTTGCCATTTCTTTCATGTTTTGCTAAGGTAATGTGACTTTTGCATCATTTATTAAGCTCTATAGCTAGTAGACCAAAGCAAAGTCTAAGCTAGACTTATTTCTGAGGCAAACCAGTCCTCTTTGTATATGGAGATGGACATGAGACATCTAGAGGTTGGTAGTCATGTTCCAGAGTATAACTGTATGAAATGACGATACAAATCTTGAGTATTGAATAAAATTGTTTACAAAAAAACTCATAAATAGTTTACCCTGGCATTATCATTTGTATAAGATATACATGAATCATATCCGTATTTATAACAACCCACTATAGTTTATTTTCTATTTGCTACTCATGTGCCAGATTTTTACTATTATATTTGACTTTTAGATACCCATACACTTTGCTTTCGCTCTCTTCTTTTTTAAATATAGTTTATTGAAAGATCCACTGCAGAAGCTGTGATAATAAATACAGTCAATTAAAGTGGTCACATGGGTAATGGCTATTTTTATTTACAGATATTATTTTTATTTACAGAGATTTACATAGTGAAGCCATGCTGCTTACTTTAATTGAATGTGAAAACTACAATTGTGAATAGAATGCATTGGAAATAGTTATGAAAGGCTTATCCAAAATGTTAATGGTGTAAGGGAAGTGGTTTTTTTAAAATTTGATTTATCTTTCTTTATTTCGTGTTCATCAAAGTATCATAGATTACATCTCGCTCAAAATACATTTCATAATCTTTATGGTCAATATCATGGTCATTATCATGACTTCATGTCAAAAAGTTGATGAACACTAAAAGAACTGCTGCCTTTTACTCTGTTCGAGTAGTTTGGGTATTTAGCAGCCTTACCTATTATGTTGATTATACTGTGGTAGATTTGGCTCACACAGCCAGAAGAACAAATTATCATCAGAAACGTTCATCATAGGGTTGCATAATCAACAGCAACCAACATTGTTGAAAATAACGAACTCAACATTTCATATCATTTGAGATAAAAACCATTTGTAAGAACACAAAGTGGTGACAGAGGTGATATTAAAGAAAAAAATACTTAGAATTTAACTTTAAAAAGATACTTATAAAAGAGGTACAAGTGAGGGCGCAAACAGATTCCATCTGTTTGCTAGCCTTCACTTGTTTGAGAAGATACTGGATTTAATATTTATGCAGGGTTGTGGTTGGAAACATTTTGTTGTTGCAGGTCTGATATTTGGGCACCCCCCAAACACACACACCCCTGTCACTAATAAGTGAACACTGCCTAATGATACCTGGATTTGATAATGGTGCAGGCATTTAGGGAGTGTTCATTTATTAATTACAGGGGGAGTGGTGAGATTTCGTGCGGAATGGCAAAACATTTTTACACCCCCCCTCGAGAGTGGGTGGAACGTTTTGCGCCCCCCCTCACCGAAGGCGCCGAAAATTTTTCGCCCCCCCCCTTTGAACTATAGTAACGCGCGGGCTTTTTTGCTAAAAAGGGGCTTTTTGCTAAAAAGGGAATTTTTACGCCCCCCCCAAACCCACCACCCCCCCCCCTGTAAATAATAAATGAACACTCCCTTATTTCTTGAAGATCTATAGTTAAGGACAGGGGATTTCTTGACTTGATAACATAACAAATTTATGGACTTGAGTAAGGATTGTTATAGGAGAGTGATTTTTATTTTTTTCGGTCGGCCTAAACTCAATAGTCTAGGCCTTAAAAAAAAAAAAATTACCTATCTGCTACAAAGCCATCCTGGTAAGTGGTTAAATGAATGACCACAAATATGAGGATGGGTATGTCATCATGCAGTGGGCGGTGAGGCACCAGGTAAGTAACCAAACTGACACTGCTTGCCTTTCTTATTGATAACAAAAACCCACAGGAGAGGTGTAAAGGCAGTGCGTCAACTGAATGACTGATTTTCAGTTAACTCTGACACTAACCAAGTGTTATTGTCTATGATAGCAGTGCAGTAGAAAAATTGGTGGATTTTGATACTAAGTGTAGGGCCAACATGTGAATTGTTAGGTATTGTGATGCTGTTTTAGCAGTAGACGTGTAAACGCAAACACAAAGTAAACAAAACACACCAGAAGTGCCACCTGGTGTGGAAACTGGTGTTGATACCAATATTTGCCACATGGTGGCGAGACTTGTATATTTTGAGCTCTTGTGTCCCGGGTTGAACCATACTGACGCGCAGACCTTTTTGCTAGAAAGGGGATTAAATTTTAATCCCCCCCCCCAGGGAAGGGTGAATAAATTTTTGCCCCCACCCCAAAACACACACTCCCCTGTAACTAATGAATAAACAAATTTATTGACTTGAGTAAGGATTGTAATAGGAGAGTTAGTTTTATTTTTCTGGTCGGCCTAAACTCAACAGTCTAGGCCTTGAAAAAAATTAGCTCTCTGTCCCGCAAGACATCAACTATCTTGATGGGGAAGCGCCTATAGGTGACAAAGCCATCCTGGTAAGTAGACAAGAAATCACCACAAATGTGATGAAGGAGGTGGGCGGTGAGGCCCACCAGGTAAGTAACCAAACTGACACTGCTTGCCTTTCTTATTGATAACAAAAACCCACAGGAGAGGTGTAAAAAGCAGTGCGTCAACTGAATGCCTGATTTTCAGTTAACTCTGACACTAACCAAGTGTTCTTGTCTACGATAGCAGTGCAGTAGAGAAAATGATGTATTTTGATACTAAATGTAGGACCAACATGTGAATTGTTAGGTATTGTGATGCTGTTTTAGCAGAAGACGTGCAAACGCAAACACAAAGTAAACCAAAACGCACAAGATGTGCCACCTGGTGTGGAAACTGGGGTTGATACCAATTTTTGCCACATGGTGGCGACAGGTATATTTTGAGCTCCACGCGGGAAATATGACTGGCAAGTTGCATCTACATCAGAAAACGTCTGGTATTTGCGGAAATAAAGTTCACAAGACCTGATGTATTTTATCAAAAAGAACACCATGTACTGCTCTTTGATTCTGTTGGACTGTTGTTGAAACAGGAACTAAAAATACACTGAAAATCCTAGCTTTTGTGCGTGCCTGATGTAAATCACCCCATGTCTGGATGTTGCCAGAAGATATAGGACCGGACACCACCAACACTCGGCAAGCTCCAACTCACATTGCATGTTGTGAGCTGGGCTCCACCTCACATTGCATGTTTTGTAGGTGGAGCATGCTGATTCTGCGCCTGTTCCTCGCACTCTTGGCGATATTGGTCCACCGATGGTGAGCCAAGTCGACTTGAGGCGGAGACAATTTTTGCAAGCTGAATTCTGCTGGTCAGATTTCAGCCAAAAATTCCAATAGAAGAGAGTTGCGTTGGGCGTGTCATACGCAGGCAAGGCGCAAGTATCCGGCACACACAACCAAGCACTGGTCTTGATACAAAGATCTACCTTGACGCCATACCACCACCACGACGGCAACTCAATTAGCGTGTGTAGTCCCTCTCTTTATATACTACAGTGTCATTCAAATTCCACAGAAAAGGTGTGCAAGCTGTCGGCCACAGTAGAAACCCCTTCCCTTTCTTCTGTTTCATTTTTTCCCCGAATCACAAACATATGTCCTTGTATTGCAGTTAATTCTTGTATGGTTTTTGAAATATATAGGACATTTTCGCAGTAAATAACACTGAAAACGAGGTGAAACGAAGGTAACTGTTTTCAGCAGATCACCAGTGAGAGCAGGAGGTGGCAAAGGTGCAGGAGGAGGTGCTGGATGAGCCTATCCGTGAGCTGACGGATCAACTCATCAGAGAGACCGTCGAGAGGACCAAGATTGACGTCTGTATGGAGGAAGAGATACCCGCTGAAGTCCTACAGATGCTTGAGGAGTACTCGACGTGAGCTCTCCCACCTCACCCACTCTACTAACGGCCCTTTTCAGGGCCAACCATTTGTCACAAAAGTTTAAGTTATCTCAAACTAACATATGCAATTTTTTATTTTATATCCGGGGGGGGGGGGGCACTTCATATATTTTGTATACACAGGTGTGCGGCTGGGAAGGGCATTTTTTGAGCAAAAACCCCCTCACCAAGGGTCTGCTTTTCACCAAAATCCCCCTCACCAAGGGTCAATTTTAACCAAGATCCCCCTCACCAAGGGTCACTTTTCGGAGATTTCAACAAAATCCCCCCAAAAAGGGTCACTTTTTGCCAAATTTTTTTGCAACAGGGTCACTTTTGACCAAAATTCTTACACCAAGGCCGACTCCTCGGGGAAAATTGCTAAAACCTAGGCACTTTTGTCCAAAATCCCCCTCAGCAAGGGTCACTTTTGACCAGAATCCCCCTCACCAAGGGTCACTTCTGACCAAAATCCCCCTGACCAAGGGTAAGGGTTGTCAAAGGGCCAGCTGCACACCCCTGTCAAAAAAAAATTGAGTACCCCCCCGGGTTTTATATATTTAAAAATCCACATGAGAAAACCCCTTATAGTCTCCACACTGAAAAAAACCCTCTCGTCTTGCTACACCACCCTCCTCCTCCCATATTGTCCCCCAGTGCAGACCCACCACCCTCCACAAAAGGGTTAACTCATAACAAAATTATATCTTGAGATTTTACATAGGCAATGCTACTGGCTGATATGTATTGTTGATGTGGTGCCCCCTATACTATACAGAGCACACTATGCCCACTTTGTATATAGACTATAGTACTGGCCAGAATTGCACGATGGTCCCATGTGGTTACCTAGCTAATATACATTGGATTTTGATAAAAAAATAAATAAAAGTACTTTTTATATAGGCAATGCTACTAAGCCAAAAAGATTGTTGGTTGGAACGGCATATATAAGTAAACCTTGCTCCCAGTGGGTCCTGCTTATGAGTAACCTGCCGATGCTTTACTTTGTTGAAATGTTATCTATGAGCAAAAGAACAATTGAACAATGAACTATATCAAACAACTTTTCTCTTCAAAGTTAACAAATTTATTGATGATTTTTATTTGAATACAAATATGACAGATTTCTTGATTATTTTAATTTGAATATATTAAATAAATAGATATGTGAGAGACATGATTTCTCTGAAAATTACGTTACGCAGAGACACTGGGACTCAAACCCGGGGCCTTCCACTTGAAGAGGATGCTCTACCACTGAGCTACATCCCCCGTCACATTATATATATAGAGCTTAGAATACATATGATATTATCTACATATATTATATTATACCCCTGTCATGCGGTAAGCATCTAAACCACCAATGTTTACCATGTCAAGTGCTGACCCTGCACAAAGTTAGTAAGTCATACTTTTATAGCCAAAACAAAGATGATTGATCCTACATCAAAGAGGAATGTGCCAGACAATCAATAGAAGCCACGTCCCCCTATACAGTTGGATGAATAGGTGGGTATGCAGGGTGCTGGTGGTGGGCGTGGGGGTATTAAGTAACATACCACAAAGGTAAAGCTGAACTGCTAAAAGTGGCATGGTCCGATTTTTTTCTTATTTTAATTTCTTCTTGAATGTACTCAAAATGACATGACACTATCATATTTGGGGAATGGGGGACAAAAAAATATTATTGATGGACAGAAAGATGCAAATTAAGTGGGTCCAATGAACACAGGTATAGCCATTTTACAATGTATTTTCAATGGGTGGACTTATGACGTGCACTCAAAAAGTCTTGAATTGAGGGGAAAATGATAATTATCTGAAATCTAAGCTGAATCCGGGCAATAATTTTTAATGAAGTAGGTAGGATGTAGAGTATAGCCATATTGAACATTCTGGTTCACTTTTAGCAAAAAATATTAGAACGTGAATGTGTCACTTGGTCCCAGACATGGGGGTGATATAAACTAGAGAGACATGGGTCTGTCCAGTCTACTGTATCCCCACGTCTGTGACCAAGTGACACATTCACGTTCTACTATTGGTTATGTATTAGCTAAGAATGATTATGGTATTTTTATGGTATTTAAATATTAAATATAACATAAATTATATAAAATTTAGTCTACTGGTGATTGGGCTCCAATATAATATGATTACAAACTTCCTTTACACTGCACCATCCACAGAGCGATGACGTAGGAAGCAGGCTGATCTAATCACCATGGAAACTTTTAATTAGGCCCAACAGGGAACCAGCTGCCATCATGTAATTAGTCATGTTACGGGAACCTGCGCATGCACAGAACCTTGAACTTGTTCCTCCTCCTCTATTAAAACGTTTGTGCACTTAAATTCTTCCCTGTGCTACTCTGGTGATACTTCACCACCACAACATTAATCACTTTTGTTACAACAGTTTTGGACCATCATAGTGCCCAACAATATTGGGTCCTGATCCAAATCTAATGATCCCCTCTGAAACTATGGGCTACAAACTGGTCTCTGTATTTTTCTAATATGAAATGCTCTTCTGAAGATGTAGAACTAGAAGGAAAATAATGAGATACGGGAACAATGCTATGTTCACCCACTTTGAGCTGGATTTACATTATGTATGAAAGCATAGGATTAATGTGTGGGCACAGACAGTAGGAATATCAGAATGATTGTCATATTTATTGTGTCAATTTTACAGGCTTTTTACCTCATCTAATTGAGGGACATGTACAATCACCTTATTATTATGAAGTATATCATATAATTAACTTATTCATCAAGTATAACTTATTCACAAGGGTGAGCGTCTTTTGCAGCTTCGACCTGGTCTGGTTGATAGTTATTAAGGCAGTCCTCCCAGTCAACTTTCCCGCTACAGCTTTCAAGCAATGTGTGACTCAATAAAGGTCCAGAGGATACTTCTGGGGGCTGTAGTCCAGCCCTAGATACTTCAGTGTCAGCATGTCCCTGGGGTGGATCCTTGGCCCGGTCTGCTGGACTGACTGAGTGGCTGAGGCTGCGGGATGTGATGACATGTACAATGGGATGAATGTGCTGATACGGGAAAACCTGAAATAGGTAAAATGAAATAGTTTATTACAGTGTAACCATGGCATAACCAGAAAAAGATGAGACAGAATTGCTTGATTTTTGACTCGGGGGCTGGGGGGAGAGAAATTTGGTATTTTCGTCCGACCGTAAACTCCACAGTACTGCCTGAGCGTCCAATGTGATCAAAAGTAATCTTTTTTTTTCAGGAGGTTAGCCCAAATTCTAAAAACTGCCACTTACACACATGTAAATATAGACCATAAATTTAGGTTTAAAAGTATTCCTAGCTCATTTGGTTAATTTTTTGACTCAGGGGATATGGGTAGAGAAATGTGGTATCTCTGTGCAGAATTGAACTCCTAAGTACTGCCTTAGACTGCAATTTGACCAAAAGTAAACTTACTTTTTGAGGGAGTTAGCCCAAATTATAAAAACTGCCACTTACACACACGTAAATATAGACCCTCAATTAATGTTTAAAAATATTCCTAGCTCATTTGCTTAATTTTCTAACTCAGGGAGTGGGGGGGAGAGAAATTTGGTATTTCTGTCCAGCATTGAACTCCACATTACAGTTACAGGGGGGGAGGGTGGTGAGATTTCATGCGGAAGGGGGAAAAAATATTTACGCCCCCACCCTTCGAGAGCACGTGTAATGTTTCGCGCCTCCCTAGCCGAACCCCCCCCCTTTGAACTATAGTAACGGGCGGGCTTCTTGGCTAAAAAGGGAATTAATTTTTTACGCCCCCCCCCTCAAGAGGGTTAAGAATTGTTTACCCCCCCCCCCTCAGAAGGGGTCGGAAATGTTTACGCCCCCCCCCAAACCCACCAACCACCCACCCCCCCCCCTGTAAATAATAAATGAACACTCCCTTAGAGGATAAATCAGTAGTGTGGAGTTCATAATGAATTATTCTATTGAAAAAAACCTACCTTAGTTGTTGCCATTAAGGAGCTGGGGGGTTGGCCCCCAGGCAAACCGGGGCAAGCCAAAAGGGCCCCATGGGCCCATGGCCTGGGCCTGGGGAGGGTGGGCAGGCAGGTGGTTTCCCTGCTGTGCCCACACGCAGGCCGGGGTCACCAGGACCTCAACACTGTAGAAAAGTCTGTGGAAAGTGGAGAGAAAAATAGGTGATTTAGTACATGCATTACAATTGAATAAAAGAAAAAGAATAAAGTCAAGTTTCTTTCTTTTTCCAAACAGCACCCCCCCCCCAAATAGGGTTGGCTTTCCGTTTTTTTACACCCCTTTAGGTGGGGGGGGGGAATTTGAACCCCTTTACCGGGGGGGGGGAAATCCCGCGGAAGAACACCGCCCCCCCCTGTTGTTAAAAAATGATCACTTCCTTAAAGGTATATAATGGAAGGGCCCATTGAAGCATAGTGACACATGCACATTTCCAAAGAAAAAAGGTGAATACCACAATTCAAGCATTCCTGAAAAACTGGACACGTAGGTAATTATAAGAGTTATTTTTTACCCCTCTGCAGGCACCTTTATAACACTGTTAGAAATATAGGAGGGATTACTGGGTGGGTGCTGGTCTTTAAAAATGGCCGACTTTTTATGACATAGCCATAGGGCAAATTTGTCGACGGCGCCCATAAAATACTGATTGTCTAGTTGTTATATGATACTTACGTCCCAGTGTTTAACTCCTGGTACCGGTGGAGCACTCTATAAATGCCCCCTGGTGACCCCGGCCATGGGTGGACCACTGGCCTGTACACTGCCAGGTTACCCATTACAAACACCTCACAAGTGTGGAACGCCATCTTTTGTGAAAAAATATGATGACTTGAGATGCCTTTCATGACGTCACAAAGCTGACCGGATAACAGCGTTTTACCATAGCAGACAGAAAGCCGTCAAATGCAATACATGTGTTTCTTCTAGGTAGCGACTGGCGTGGGCCAGCACGTTATTAGATTTCTATGTTATTTATACTGTTTTGTTGCATTAGTTTAGTTTCTTTGGTTAAGTATTCATGCTAGACGACTACTCAAAAACATGAAAAAAAGGAGTCGGGAAAAGTTCAGTTGGGACGCTGGGCCCGCTGTTATTTCAACCCGGGTACCAGCGCGACTGTCACTTCCGATTTCTAACCGCTTCAAGTAAACAACACGATTAGGCCATATCCATTTTAAACAGTTATTTACTAAGTATATTTGAATTAGTATGAGTGCAAGATTGACGTTACAGCATGATTTAACAACAGAGACAGGACTTACTTAGTTCAACTAACCGTAAGTGCAGTTTATTACTCTATATGATGCACCAATTTGGCGCTCCAATATCCCCGCCCACAGCCTGGATCTAATATGAGTGGGAATACTAAATTTCTCAATTTCCAGTGAGCCCCCGGGGGGGGGGGGCACTCCCTATGTCATCTATAGTAACTATATGCGTACACAAAATACCGGGAAAGGGGTGCTTTTTGAGCCCCACTGGCCGGTACGGGCCGACCCGCCATTATGGGTCCTTTTTCAGCCATTTTTGAGCGAAAAGGGATATGTTTTTAGGCCTGGAATATCCACCCAAAATGTCCCACAGTTTCTGTTAAATAAGGGGTTGATTTTGGCAAATTTGGGGTGATGTCCCATGAAAAAGGTCCTGATTTTTGCACATTTCTGGGAGTTATGCCGCCAAAAGGGTAGTGTTGTTTGTGGATTTTGTCCCGGTAAAAGGGGTCTAAATTAAGGGTGATGTACACACATGGTATCTATAAATGTGAGAGTGCCCCCCCCCCCGGAGTTAGCCCGAATGAGCCATGTGTTAAACCTTTGACCTTTTTTCTTTTATAACTTTTCTAGACCTAGGATTTTTTTGGGAATTTTATTTTTTTTCCGTTTTCTGATCTATATTCAATGTGTGGCAAAGAAGGCAACAAAGTCTTTGAGTTCAATATAATTTAAGAATTTATTTTATTTCCATTATTCTGATAATTTTTCTGGCTGACATTAGCTGATATATATACATAGATTAAATACAATATATAAATAGATGAAAAGATATAAGATGTATGGTACTGATATATATACATAGGTGTGGAGAAGATAACTTATTATATATTATATACATGACGGTTTTGATTGCAGCTCAATGGCTCATCGTGACTTATTCACAGCTCTGTACCCTAGTAGAACGTGGCCTACAATAAAGAGAAAGTGAACCACAGGTAAGTTTAACATTGTGATGTTTCACATTAAACAATGGGAGGATATACCACATAACGGTGCATAGTGACAATGTATTAAATGATTTAATGTATTAAATGATTAATATTGAATGGACGATTCTATTTGTCACATTAAACACCCTTCCATACCATAATACTTCAAAATGAATTTAAAAAAAGAAAGACACCACTTGCGCTTACTCAATAAGTTTGTAAAAGAACTTACATTTTCAATCACAATTGTTGGTTTGGCTGAATGCGGCAGCGGCGCAGGAACTGGAACTGCCACTGGACGCGCAACTGACTGAACTGGCCCTGGATGCGCAACGGAGTGAACTGGCCCTGCACCACGACTTCCCAGGACCCGCTTGTGGTTGGCGCCACCATATCCAGCATGACCACTACGAGTTGGCAGGACCCGACCACCACGAGCACCACGAGCATGTCGCCTCTTGTGGTTCTGGCGTTTATGTACGCCACCCCACTGTAAAGAAAACCAAAGTAAGTCCAAAAGCACTGTACGTGTAAACTGACCCTGTATGACAAAGAGCAACTGCATACAGAAGTAAAGAACTGTAATGCATGTTATACACGTTCACAAATAACAAACAAAGTAAACCAAAGAAGTTCTATGTGTGAGATACTTACTGATTTGTGGCCGAGTCGGCTCCTGATGATACCCCGTCCTCCCCTCTTAGCATCTGACCAACCCGTGCTGCTCTGTCTCCACCTACCTGACTGGTCTGAATTGATTTTTTTGAGTATGAGATGATGTAAATACACCAATTTCGTTTATTTTATCCTGGTGTACAGAAAGAACTTGTTCAGCTCGGAAATATCCGACACCAGCATTATTTAAATACAACACTTCGCTTAGCTATTATAGTAAATGTCAAAGTATAACATATATATATCAACAATTTATCAGACAAATATTTGGATTTCACAATTCTTTTTAGCTAACTTACGACATATATATATCGATACAGAAATGTATATAAGGGCGTATGAGAGGCATTGAAGTACCCACATTAACATATCACTCGCTAAGCCTAAAGCCTGCTCCATGCATACGCATGTGTTAATACTATCAATAAACCAATATAACCGAACCTCATGAGCTTAAACTGCTACTTTTTGTTGTGCGTTAACTAGATGCAGGAGAGGGCTACTCCTGTACCTCTGGTTTCAACATTCCACACTGGAGAAAAACCTCAATTGTGCAAAATTCTATTCTGCTGTAATATATAACAAATACTTATAATTCAATCAGGTAGTAATTGATACTGACTCGTTTCAATATGCAACAGGAAAATATGACGATGTAATTACATAATTATGGATAATTGGTGCTGCCCAGCCATTTCTTCCTGTTGAGCTTAAATTTCTCATAATCATCAATTAATCTAATATTTACAGGCAAGTTATTCCACAGTAAGGCACCTCTATACAATACACTTTTTTTGGTAGTTTCATTTTTTGGCTTAATTGTAGTAAATAGTAGGGCATCATGCGCTCTGGTATGTACCTGTCTATGGTTAACAATCTCATTATTATCCTGCTGTTTAAACATAAAGTTTACAATATGCATTATCCTACGAGGAGCCAGGGGTGAGATAGCAGCCTCTTGGTGTGTTAATATAGTAGGATATCTATGATCAACCCCTAGACACATCCTTAGAGCCTTGTTTTCAGCAGTTTGGATTTTATCCAAAATAAATTTACCCGCAACATCATACAAAATATCGCCATAATCAATATGTGGCAGGATCATGGTCTTATACATTTTTAACCTAATATCAACAGTCATTGCATCCTTCAAAAAAGCCAGTTGATAAATCTTATATACAATTTTCCTAAATATCCCTTCTGCATGCTTATTAAAATTCAGAACTGGATCTAAAGTGATACCTAGGTACTTGATGCTATTTACTCTCTCTATGGGTGTTGTGCCAAATAGGAGGGAGTGGTGATGGATTTCTTTCAGTTTTGCTCTAAGTCCAAAAATCATATAATTAGTTTTCTTTGCGTTTAACGTTAATTTATTTTTCTTGAACCATATATCTAAATTCACCAAATCCTCTTCCATATCATCAGTTAACCTCCCTATGTCATGACCAGTCCTAGATATCACCGTATCATCAGCATATAAATATAGCGAACAATTTTTTATTATTTTTCCTTGGTCATTTATATACACCAAAAACAGAGTAGGCCCCAATATAGATCCCTGCGGGACACCACAAGTGACCAACCCCTCACTAGAGATTAGGTCATTTGCTGATGTGCGTTGCTTTCTGTTATTTAAATAGCAGGCAAGCCATTTGTGAAGAAGACCTCCGACACCACATTTCGACAATTTATCTAGTAAAATGGAATGATTTACTGTGATAACAAATAGCAACAAATATACACACAACTGTATGAAAAGAACAGCACAGGAAACAATAGATGACCTTTTTACCGGTGAAAAATGAGCATGCAGCATTTCAACTATTATGAGATAAGAAACATGTGCCTTGTAGTGCTGTTTGACCATTTAGTTAATTCAGTGTTACTGTATGAAGCATTAAAAACATAGATTTATAGTTACCTCTTAAACCTGGTCGAACCACCCATCGTCTACCCCTACTGCCACCCCATTGTCGGCTTCCATGGGCACCTCAGCCTCCTCTTTGGCTGCCTCCGGCTTGTCAGCCATGCTTAGAGGCTGGTGGCAGAAAATCTGTAGACTTAATAATACATGGCAGAAATAGATGGTAGAATGAAGTTTATACTATTCATATAGATCAATGCTACTTTTATTATTATGTCTGCTTATTTTTTATTATTTTTATAAAATAAAAATAACAGTTTTCACTATTGTGCAAAATTTGGCATTTGTTCTTTAAATGATTCAATGCTATAGTGCTTAAGACTCACCTTAACCACATCACTCACTGCTTTCTCGATTCGGACTAGACCCGCCCGCAATGGATGGATGCGGTCGTTGCGGAACAGCTGAAACTCGGGCAGGGCACGGTCCAAGTCAATCCTCCTGCCCTCAAAGTGGGAACGGATGCGTCTGAAAATTCAGATATTGTTAAGGTGAGTCAGTTATTATACTTAGCGTTTCATTTACTACACCAAATTTCAAGGCAATGAAATGTTGATGTGTTGAAAGTGAACACCAACTTTCTTAAAGATAATTTAATTTCTTGACCAATTGCATTTTTCTTTAAAAAAAAAAACAAACTACTGGCAACACAGACATGTACGCATTCCTAGAGTAAACTGTATTCCATGTTTCATATTTGACCGACTTGAAAAACATTGCACTCACTTGTTCAGAGTCTTCCGCACGAAGGGTTTGAGCTGTCGGCGCCGTGGCAGAGAACATATTAAAACTTCATTGAAAAGCCTGCTGACCTAAAAATATTGATAATCATATTATTCACAAACTGATTCTGGTAAAGATTGCATTTCCCCCCCCCCCCCCCCCCCCCGCAACATCTCTCACCGAATAAAGTTTTTTGTAAATTATGATATTTGGTACTCGATAGTCGTAGTCCGCATAGCCACGACACAAAATATTCAAAGTGAAAATTTTCCCGCTTAGGCTTGCCCCTGCCCTACACCAAAATTTCACGGTCACAAACAGAGACATGTGGAAATAACAAACCGTGTCTGCTGAATATTCCATATTTTTTAACCCTTTATCATAAAAAATCTAGTTTTTCGTAAATTATCAGGCCGCTACTACTTTGTACGATACATTACCCATGACTTATATTATTATATTATAGGATAGTAGTATTATTATTAGATTATAGTATTTTAACGTATAATACTGTGAAGACTAGATAGTTACCTCATTTTTGAACTCAATTAAATGTGATACCACATCCTGGTAACTTGATCCGTCCGCCAGGTTGTTGGACCCGCAACATACCACGAGGCAGTTTCCAATCTCCTTACGAACTTTCTGCAGATTGCATCTTAACTGTGCGCTCATTGCCACTGGAATGTACACAAAGCCCGGGAGCTCGGCCCACCTCAGCAGGGAGTCGCCCACCACCACCCCTCGCACATGTCCAAGGTCTGCAGCCGTACACACGTCACTCATCTGCCATTCAACACAAGCAGACTTTAAGAATATGGTAAGACATTGTGGAATAAAAGAAAACAAACCTTGACTTCAGCAATTCAGGCATTTTAGACAATTACAGCTACCGATAACTTATTAGTAGCTGTAGTAGTAGTATTAATACAATGAATATCAAGATAAAACATTCTTACACAATTGACAGATAAATACGGCTAAGATATCAGCAAATGAAATATTTCTTTTTTTTAATAACATTTGTGCGTATTTCAAATGAGCGTTTATTATGAATAGTAAATAAATAAATAAACGGTAAGACTTATTTGATTTTTTACCCACCTAGATGAAAGATGTCTGTGGCGATGCTTAGATTTTTGTTATGGTTTATACTGTATGCACAATCTGGTTGACATTAGTCGTATGCCACACCAGGACTGCAGCTGCAAAAACTGACCACACAAATTGAACTGTGTTTTCGGCCAGGACTGCATTGATCATGCACAAACACACCGTTTGACATAGGTGAGGACTGCAGTTTTTAATTGGTTTAAAAATATTTTTGAGTGGCTGACTACATATACACAATGACTGTTCCAGACGTGCTACTCTACATCAGGCAGCAGTGCCATTTTGTAACAACGAGTGAAATGTGTGCCCTGACCTTCAACCTGTTCATTATAGATAACAGGAGTGTAATGCTGTGGCAGGGCGGGGACAATCCTGTCGTCCAGTGCCACCAACGGAGAGACCACGTGCCAAACCAAGTCACCTTTTGGATTGAGTTTAAGTACTCGGATGTCACAACCCAGCATGCCCGCCACAGCATAGCAGTTTGCGCTATACACCCATGTCCTGTCTTCGTAATGCCTATCTACATAGTCAGCAGCATCCTGTCGACTTATCAACACATCAGGATTACGCAGCAGATGTTGGATGGCCATGTCATCAGTAATAACAGGCATATGGACGTCTAGATGGAGCTGCAGAAAGTGAATGGCATGCAACCTTATAACGTGGTGGTATTCCTGTGTGCCAAACAAGTCCTTAGATATCGCTCTGTAGAAGCAGTTTCCATCACCTTTTATCACGTCAAGTCCCATGCCAGCATCATTGAGAGATGTAACATGACTTTGGGGCACCATAGAAGGAAACCGGTCGACTGGTATGAGGGGAGTACGATGACAGTCCTCGTTCAGCATGTGGTTAGCGAGAGACTTCTTCCACATGAACACTTCTGGGGCGTCAGAAAGGGGACCGGCCCTGGCTTGGTAACACACTATGCCTCCTTGTCGCACCTTGGGAATAGTTCGACAAACACCTTTGGAAACAGGCGGAGAGTGGCAGCATTCCCTAGCTTGACCAGATTCAGGTATTGGCTGCTCTGCGGCATTATCATGACCAGCCTCGTCGGCAACCTTAGTAGGAGGAGGATCCGACGCCCTCTTTCGCTTATTTGGGTTGCTTGGACTTGAACTTGGAGCTGGCCTTTTCGACGTCTTTGATTTTTTGCTTGGACTTGAACTTGGAGCTGGCCTTTTTGACGTCTTTGGTTTTTTGCTAGGACTTGAACTTGGAGCTGGCCTTTTCGACGTTTTGGATTTATTCCTTGGATTTGAAACTGGAATTCCATTGGCCCTCTTGACAGAGTCATTGATAAACTTTTTGAATTTCTTACTTTGGGCCTGCTTTTTCAGCTCTTTTTCTGGGTCATACGGTGTACTTTTTATGAGATTCACCGGAGCCCTCATCTCTTTACTCTTGATGTCTTTGGCGTCAGGAGAAAGGACATTAGTAGACTCCATATATTGCAGCACTAAGGCATGTCGCAGGCTGAGACGTACTGCCACTGGTTGGAAGGCAAACAGAGTGAGATCAGAACACCGTCGGACTCTGCTCAGTGCGGTGTACGCCTGACCACTGGCAAAGAATTTACCCTCCATTTTAACAAACGCCCGATCCAGTGTCATACCTTGGACCTTGTGAGTTGTAAGACACCATCCCAGTATAATAGGCAGCTGGTTCCTCATTAGCGAGCCAGTTCCATGCTCGTATGCGACATCTTGTTCGACACGTCCCAACAACAACTCCGTACCGTCAACCAGATGACATATGATAATACAGTTCTGGCTGACGATTCGCACAACCTCAGCCCTAGTGCCATTGACCCATCCGGCCTCTATTTCCATGTTTTTCAGGAGAATGACCCGAGCTCCAACCTTGAGACGTATCTCTCGCGGGAAAGCACTTTTCAATGTCAATGTTTTTTTACTCCTCTGCCGTGGCAGGATTGCCTTGCTTATTGAGGTTGATGGCCTTAAAAACTGTTTCCTCTCCCTCCATGTTCTCAAGTATGGCGTTGTTTATTGAATCCCTGTCTACACGATGAGACACGATGACTGCATCATTTATGCCATAATCTGCTGCATGTTTCGGGTAGGAAGAAGGAGGGACTACACGTTTTCGGCGTGTGGCCAAAGATGTTTGATTGAGGTTACCACGCCTGACGTCCTGTAACATGGCCAGGAACTCTGGGTCGTCTTGACGCATGACCTGATTCAGTATAATAGATTTGAAGAAACCGTTCCACGTCCAAATGCCATAAATATCCAAATCAATGGCTGGCAGCTGGGCCGGATCCCCCAACAATACCACATGTCTGTGACCGAATGATGTATGGTATACTTGCCACAGGACATGCCCTTCATGACGTTATCTATTTCAATCATGACTTTCGCCTCCAACAGCGAGAACTCGTCAATGATAAAGACATCAGTTTCCCTCATCATTTTGGCAATAACTCTGCCCTTGTACAGAAGGGATTGGGCTTTTATATCCATTTTAAAAGCACTGTGAACAGTACAGCCTCCTATCAGATGAGCTGCTATCCCTGTACTGGCCATAACCTTGAAAGTGAGATGGTGTTGCTGTCGGCAGCATGCAATAAATGTTTTCAGCAAGAAGGACTTCCCAGTGCCGGCAGCACCAACTACGTTGACGAGTAACTGTCTTTCTGCAGCTATTTCACCATTCATGTAGTCCAGAGCTCGCCTTTGGTCGGCATTCAACTGAGCTTTCAAAGCATCTATGTCCTCCATAGGTGGCGCTCTCACTCCCACCTGTCCCATATCAAATTCATCCTCGTCGTCCACCTCAACCTGCTTATGTCTTTCGACCACTGGAGGACAGTTTTCCTCAATTTCCCCAAGCAATGCGTCAGTCTCCTCCGTGGTCATCCACTCCTTGTCCACCATATGCTGAGCTATGGTCTTAATGAATCGCATATCGAATCCACGGACGGCAGCCTCACGCAACATAGTCTCAGTGTCTGACTGCTTGTCAATGAGGTCACGGATATCACACTCCTCCTGATAAGTCTTTGACACATTATCGGGTGAAATGATGCTGCCGATTGTGTCTGTAGTCCAAGGGAACCTTTGGACGAGAATTTGCTCATAGTACGCCTCCTGAGATTCAACATAAGGCAGACAGAACCGCCAGCGCGGGACGGCTTCTTTGCCTTGCTTGCGTCTCTTGAGTAACCGTCCCTTGGCATCTTTCAGTGGAGGAGCGTCATCTTCAAACTCTGGATGATACTCTTCCTGTTCCTCATGTAGATCGGACGTTGCACTCGCTACTAATCTGTAACACTTGACATATTCTGCATACAGCATGTCCTTCAACTGGGAAGGACGATCCAGATACTTCATCAATCCATTGTCGTAGTAGATGTCGGTTGAGTCGGGATCTCCTGTAAGGTGAATATTTCTCTTCATGCACCGCATGTTCGGATTGATGGAGGTCGGACAGAAGACAACCTCACGGCTGCAGTGACACATGTTGTACCCCAGAAGTATGCAGTCAGCTTCCAATCTGCCAATGAGACATGTGCGCAGGAACCTCTCCACCTCGCTTGTCTCCTCGGGTAAGAGCATGTCAAAGGACGGCTCGGCTTTACTGATGTACTTGGCTAAGTACATCTCCCAACCAGAATGGATCACTCGCTGAATGTTCATATGTGCCTGCCAAGTCAAAAGAATAGACAGGTTGTACGACGATACCCTGACGTCTTCCTCATGCAGTCTCTTGTAGTTGTAGCGGATGCCACCCTCGGCAGGCCCATCCTCGTCTGTCAGTTCAAATGGGAATCTGTACTTACACTTTCTGATGATTTTGCCTCCACTCGAGGGAAACATATTGCAAACCCCTTCCAGGGTCCAGAGGGACAGCCCATGCTACTGATTCATCGTTAAGGTGTTCACATATAGGGTGGCCTCGAGCATCTGGACAGTCTGTCTCAGTGGGAAGTAGATCTATGTCGGCATGCCGGTACAGTGTCCATCAGCCACCGGAGCGTTGACGTCTTCCTGCTCATGGTCGTCTTCAACATCTTCGTCCTCATCAAAAACAACTGGACCTTTTGTCTTTCGCTTGTATTTGACCGGGGGATCGACCTCCTCTTCTGCAGAAACGTCTACACCAACCACATTTGAATGTTGTTGCAGAAAGGGCTCGTGCAAAACAAAGTCAACATCCATGTCAGATGTTCTACGCTTAGCCTGTTCCTGAGATTGGTCCTCAGATTGGGAAGATTCATAATAACATACTGTAGGTTTTCCCCTTCTATTGCCCTTCTTGTCTTAGTTGAAATAATCCACGCCATCTGTACACCCGTCTCCACCTGGTCCTTTGGGCAACAGAGGAACGTCTGACTGCTCTTCTGACCCCGCATCTGCACCTGGACCATGAGAACGAATGGCTGCGTCTCTTTTTGCGAACCATTCAGCGTCGCGTGGGAACTGTACCGATCCCCTGAGCTCTGCATTCTCCCTGAGCTTTTGGTAACGCCTTACGAGTGCCGTGCACGACTGCTTGGAGTCTGGGTAAATTTTCTTCCATTGCACCAACATCAGGTTACGTAAAATTGGCCTAGATTCCTCCGTAAACCTCAACTCTGCTTGGATTTTCAACGCTGCCGCACCACACATTTCCAGGTTTTCAGTCATGGCCTCGGTCCACTTTGTCTTTTTCTTCTCTGGCGGCTCTTTCTTGACACATTCTGAATAGGCTGGTGATCTGATATTAAAGTAAGCAGGGGTTTTCTCCTCTAACAGGTGGTAAATACGAATTAAGGAGAGGCCATTGATGGGACTATCAGGATACATTACGTTCCATTGATCTTCCATCATGGCTGATAACTCGGCTGGACTGAGCGCTAAATTTATGCGTTCTACCACTTCCGCATAGACATTACGGAGGACTCCACACATATCGGCAGTCCACTTTTCACCATTTTCCTGAGAAGATTGCTCATGGAACACTCCAGACTCCATAGCAACTGTAGTACTGGTATTGTATGGCTAATTATGTTGCGTTGCACAACGCAGAGAAGGCTGCAAGAAAGAGCAGAGAAATTATTTTAATTTATATTGTCGCTGTTGTACACACCATACAACAGTTCACAACACTGTTGAGATAACCCTCTAGAAGACGGGGAAAATAATACTTCCCCCGTGGAAAGGAAGGTCATTTTGTGGAGTATAGTAGTCCATCTGGAGACTTCCAACTGCTCTTCTATGTTTTCCTCTACTTCACCCCATCCTTCGCTTTCAGGGTACATAGCTGAGTTGCCAATTTGAAAAGCCTCCGCAGGTAATGAACCCCAATCACAGGCCTGCCAGACAGACTCATCCATGTTGACAATTTGGTTCAGATACTGCTCCAATTCTCTGTCCTCAAACTCCACTACCATATTCGGTGGCAGACTACCTGGAGATTCGGGAGTGGGGAACATGTCCACGCAATAGTCCGCCGACTGAATTGAACTCAGATCACTCTCTGAACACTCCCCCTCCCTCTGCCTTGTGCCATCATCGGTGAAGTAGCCATATTGAACAGAGATGTACTCTGACACAGCATACTGGGGGATGGACGTTTTAAATCCAAGGGTGAACATTTCAGCAACAATTTCTCGCGGTCGCAAAAGGCTGGAATCATAGTACACCTCCACCATGTATCCACAGGCCTCAGTCTGTACAGACTTGTCCGTGTGGCCGTAAGATATTATATTGTCTTCCTTGTTGTACTCAGCCAGTTGACAGACAACATCTATGCCAGGAGACAAACAAAAATATACCCCCAATTCAAATGCTGTAGACTTGACCTGAAGGTGTTGAGGTAGGGCAATTTTTACAGGTGCAAAGATGGGCTGCTTGACCACTGCCAAAATTGTTTTGGTATGAAAGGGATTGGAGGCCACAAGCAGAGGAGACATTTTCAACCCGTTATCCACCACAGCATTTAATGCCAACAGTTTCAGTGTGGGGAAAACAGGCATGACTTTTATCTGAAAAATGGAAGAGGAAAGAATCGACATATGTTCATTCTTCGTCCGCACTCTTTGAAAACCACAGGTCTTCGGATATGGATGTTTCGACACAGGTTACAGAGACATCGTTCAGGGGTATTATTCGTATGGTGTGCTTGACCACAGAACTATACTCTGCACTTCTCAGCACTGTAGCTTGCTGCAGACGAAGGGTGACAGCTTCAGTCATGGGGAATAAGTGGAGGTCAGTGGACTTGAGAAAGTCATCTCCCGAAACAAAACCGACCGTATGTACACCTGAATGAACATTGCAACGTCGTCCTGGCACATGTTTGAAATTGTTTTAGAATGAAAATGATATTCACACTGCGGGAAAAGATAGGTCACATCCTCGTTCAGAGAGACAAAACACCCGACCCCATAGGCAAGAGGACTAATAGGAAGTGGACCATTGACATGAAGCTCTGTAGACGGTCGCTCGATCTCCACAACCTGCAATTCATCGGCGAAAACATCGGCGTACAGACGCTTAGTAAGCCAGTGATCCTGCTGACATACAGGAAGAGCTGTAGCAGCAAGGTCTCTCAATATGGGAAACATGTCGTGACTGTGACTGTAAGTTTTGAGAAAAGAAGACAGTAGACCGTGTTAGGTGTTACCCACCAGAACACACGAACAACAATACAACTTACCTACCCAGTTGACTTAAAAGTTCCCCATCGCGACTGTGCTGCCTGTCTCCATGACATAAAATTCTCCGTTGTCTTGCATGGGCTCAAACATGTAAGCAGTCTCCCTTGACAGGGAGCTGAGATAACTCAGACCGCAGCTGTCCATTAGTGTCCACTTATGGAACAATGGACAGAAACGATCTTGAAATATTATGTGGATACAACCCCAACCTTTCTCCATGTCAGACAGGAGGCAAGTGCTGTCTTTGTGGATAGCTACTTGGTTAAACACTCCCTCCTTCTGCAGAGTATTTATAATGTTGTTGATAGCACAATACCAATACTGACACTCAGTATTGTAACTCTGGAAAGGTTCCCCTTCTTTTTGTCCCTTTGAGATGAACTCCCATATCTCTTGCGCATATGTAATTTCAATATGTGCTCTCACAGTAAACAGGTATAAATCATCGCAGCTCATATTGACACCTGTAAAGGGAATTATTTTTATAAAAAGAATGTCTTTACTTTTATACTTTTCGATGAATTGTATACAGCCATAGAATGAAATATATAATTATTATTTTTAGTATTAGTATTAACGCCATGTTTAATTGAATTTCTCTTGTTATTATAGATGGAACACCCACCCACAGAAGACTAAAATGACCTGCCGACCTTCACATATGCAGTATATGACACAACCCTAACCATACTGGCCTGCGACGTCATCAAAAGCATCTCAAGTCAGCATGAGTTTATTCAAGAAGGTCTTGCTCAGTATCCCATCAAGGAGATGTTGACCGAGCAGATGTGTGTATGCAATTCAGCCAGGTCAAAAGACCACGTCCATTACTACCCACCTTGAAAGCCATTAATTAACACATCAAGGAGATGTTACATTAAGATGAAATTTTTGGCAGTGGGATATGAGTGTGTTCTCCATGATAGTGTTTTAGACCCACCTTGAAAGCCAGCTATAATCACATGAAATGATTGTGAAAGTGAACACTTCTGTGTTTGGCAGTGGGTAATACATGTGGTGATATGTGATAAAAAGGCCCACCTGCAAGCCATAACTCACATTAAAGGTAAATAAACACACTTGCAAAGTGCTAAAGGAAATAAGCCTGTGAGTTACTGGCAGTGGCAGTGGCATGTGAAATGTGTGAGATGGCATGGATTCACAAGAGAGTGGCAGGGACATTAACTGTGAGTACACCCAGTTTACCATGTACCTACTCACATAACCTTGGTTTAAGACCAACTCGGGATTTACTTTCTTACTAACATAAAACTAAGGAAGATATTTCAAACAACTCAGGAACACTACGCTTGATTCAATACACAACCCAACAACACTGCATTTCAATTGATACAGCACAGTTATCACTTTAGGGACTTGAATGAACTAAAGGACATGTCAACCAAGCAGACAACTGTTATTAGTTTAGTTGTTAGTTATTATTTCTGAAAGATGGATACAACCTTGATATTTTCAGAGTAACTGGACTGTTACATTTGTGACGATGGCAGACCAAAATATTGTTGAATAGAACCATCCATAGTTACATGACTTATATATTGAATTTCTACATATGCAAGGCTACTGGCTGACATGTGTACTTATAGTTTCAGCGTGCTAGAAATACGTCCCCTGTGTGACTGAAATACACTGTAAAATTATATTTTCAGTTCTTAAATAGGCAATAGTACTGGCTGATAGGTGTTGTTGGGGTGGCACCCCCTGTACCATACAAATACGCCCTGTGTGTGACTGAAATAGCCTGTGAAATTATATCTTGAGATTTTACATAGGCAATGCTAGTGCCTGATATGTATTCTTGACATGGCGCCCCCTATACTATACAGGGCACACTACGCCCACTTTTTTTTTTTTTACATATAGACTATGGCACTGGCCAGAATGAGAATGTTGCTTCACATGCCAGTTACACATACACATTTCTAGAAATGCATTTATGCATAAATTGATGCATAATGAGGGCAAAAAGGATGATACATAAATAGATGATGCCACCCCTGAACAGTTAAGTAGTGTACTAAGGTATGTGCAAGTTGCATGAATAGGTCTTCTGAAATATAAATACCCATTTTATATAGGCAATGCTACTAACAGAAACACGTTCTTGGTGGAAACGGCATTTATAAGTGGACCTTGCTACCATTTATCCTCTATTAGGCTTGACCTGTACACGCCTAATTTTAAATAGGCATAAATACAGATATGTGAAATGTGACACACCAATGTTGGTAAAGAGGCTAGCATTTTTGATGAGTTCTCTAGCGTCCCAGTTTTAATAATGGAAATTATGATACCGGTACTTATGTGTAGAGTGTAAAATTTGAGTGGAGAATTTGTTAATTTAGGATTGACCTATAAATATATCATATAAAGGGTTAGGCCTATATCTCCAATATGACACCTGCACACATTCTAATATAGACCTTGAAATTATAGAAAAAAATATTTCCAGGAAAATGGGTCAATTTGTTACTTCAGGGGGGGGTTGGGGAATTTCGAAACCTGAGCACAACTTAAACTACACAGTACCGGTATGGACTCACAGACCAATGTGACCCAAACTAAAGTGCCCATTTCGGGGGGTTAGGCCTATTTCTCAAATATGACACTTGCACACAATCTAATATAGACCTTGAAATTATAGAAAAAAATATTTCCAGGAAAATGGGTCAATTTGTTACTTCAGTGGGGGGTTTGGGGAATTTTGAAATCTGAGAATTTTGAAATTATAGAGATCATAATAATACCGCTAGAACATGCTTGCCATAAATTCTTTATAGATTATTTCAAGTAACAAATTAAAAAAACATAATAATACACTTGTTAACCCTTTAAGACAGCAGAGTGCTTTAACCCTTAAGGATGGCATGTCACTGAAAGCTAACATATGATGGAATGATGCACCAATGCAGCCCCAACCCCAGCGAGTGTTATGACGCAGACCCGGAGTGTCTCAACCATGTAGGGTTGGCATGGTGCTTGAATGCACGCCTCACGAGTTACTTGCTGCATTCATGCATAATGACGACAAAGGGGATGATAGATTGGGCCATGATGCTGTCATTCAAGGGTTGATGGAGTATGCCCTTTCTTTGCCAAGTGACATGAACTCGTGAGGACTGCATTAATGCATGATACCAATGCTATGGGATTGATACACTCTCAAAACTTTCGTCATGATATGTGCATAAACACCACTATCCAATGATCATAAACTGTGGTCTGGTAAGACCTAGTCTTGACCTTGTGAGTCAGTGCATTTTGGCGACTTCGTACGTGAATACATGTTACATGACACCAGAAAATGATATGCACATGAAAACATAAAACAAACAACTTGAGATGGTGTAAAAGCAAACACACTGCACTAAATTTACGGTAGATTTTTTTAAAAGACTAATTTGCAAACAGGTGGCTCCATTTTACAACAGAATATGAATTTATTCTTATTCATCAGTTAGCCATATTATACTTCTCAACTTTAAGCCCAGAAGAAGGATATACAGACTAAATGATTAACAAAATGGGGACAATTTTTTGAAAAGTGTTTGCTTTAAACCAACAACTCAATAACCCTAATATAGGACAGGAACTGTCAGATGTGACGTCTTAGCATGTGCCCCCCCCAACTCACACACACACAGTTACTGTCCTATTTCTTTGTATATGGAAGAAAACAACTTACAGTGATTGACGTGGAGTGTCTTGATATTGATATACTTTCTCAGATCTTGTACTTGACTTGACTTGACACAGTGATTGACGTGGAGTGTCTTGATCTCAGAACTTGAACTTGAAATTGACTTGATGATTATGATGATGTTGAACTCTGAATTGACTGCGTGACGACTTGGAGAATGCACAGGCTGTATTCTAGGAACTGGGTGTCCAAGAAAAAAGAAAGAATGTGTGAATGAATGAATGAACCACATATGTGTTTAATTAACATTATTTACCGAAGAATATTCACATTAAAATAACCGTAGGTAGCACAAATTTGTTGTCAATTGAATTTTACGTGAATTTCACAAAATTTACTTGAGATTTACATGACATTTCCACAGCAAAAATAATAGCCAACAGTGCGCACGTCTTGACACTCACCTTGAAAGAACTCAGAATGCCTTCAAACTTGTCTGAAGCGCTCTCTTATAGTCCGATGTCAACAAACCAGAAGTGGGGGTGACGGTCTATAAATTGCTCGTTTCAACAACTTTCCCTCAAAAATAACCATTGAAAAGCGAAAATAAGAGTTATTTTAGGATGTAATATGCATTGACACGTATATTTTGATGAAAAATAGTTTTATTTCTTCAAAAGTACACTTTGGTGAGCCTCAGGCGGTGAAACTTTGTCGCTACTTCTCTGACGTCACTGACACGTCAACCAATGAGCGTGCGGCAGTGTCCTGTGATTGATGGGCGTCCACTGGATGGCGTGCCATATTTGGAGATGTGGGCGGGGCTTAATGATACCGCACGACTCTTGATGTTTTCTTTCCTACTCAATGGCCGGTTTGCACCCAGTTTTACTATTACGATTGTATTTGGATGAACAACAGAGCAATTAATATATTCGAGAAATAAAGCATAATGTAAATAGGAATTCAAATATTGAGACATGAATACAGATAAGATTATTTTAAACGTGTATGGCATAGCACAAGATGGATTAGTTGAAGGTTGTCAACTGAAGTCGACTGGGTCTTGCAAGCTGTGCTTGTTTATAAATGAAATACCTAATATTATCAATAATATTTAATGTTATGTGTTCTAATTTGAGTTTGCTATTTACTGTTAGAATAAAATATACCACATTCATGTTATTATAAGTTTACGTTAGTACTTTATGTGTAGCTTATGGCCAACATTATATTAACATGACCACAACCATCAAAGCTCCATGGAATTAATGTCTAAATAACTTTAACAAAGACGATAAATTTTTTAATTTTTTTTTTGCATACATACATGAAACTTATGATGTATTTTATGTACTTCAAATGGTACATTATTGAGGACACAACACAGTGCAACATATCAAATTGTGCTCCGCAAGAAACACAACTTTAGGTTATGTCAGGTTCAGTAAAAAAGAAATTGGGAGGAGAGAGGGGGGAGTACACAGACGTCCGCGCTCATAGACGCTAGGCCTATGAAAGCACATTCCACACAAACCCAAGTGTCATTTGGTGACTTGCGTCAGTATGCACGATTTCCTGAAAAAAGTATTAGACGACGGTGTAGTAGGAGAGCTAGGATATTTACCACCCTGGCTAGATACTAGCTATGAGTATGGGTGGCATGAGCCAGACATGGATAGGGAAATGGAGGAGCGCAGACTAGTGAGGTTGGAAAGGTAGGCAGCCATGATAAGAGAGAGGGAGGAGGTGAGGAAGTTCAAGGAAGAGAAGAGAAAGGACATGGAAAAGATCAAGGAAGAAGAAAGGAAGGAGAAGGAAAGGAAGGAAAGAATTCTGCAGTTTGCAAAGAAAATAAAGAAGCATATGGATGATGAGTTAGAAAGGAGGGAGAGTGCCTTGAAAGACTTTCAAAACAGAGGTAGAGGAGCATACTGTCCTGACTGTCCTGACTGTGTGTCCAAAAAAAATTGACTGAAGAGTAACCCCCCCCCCCCACCAACAAAGGTCCTTTTAAGGACCCCCAATCTATACTAAAGGTTCAGATGCAACATCTCTAATTTATTTTTCATTAACCACCCCAGTTTAACCCCCCCCCCTACTTGCAAATAAGCCCCCCATAAATTTTGGTTGAAGCGTTTTTAAACAGGGGAGCACAGCCACGCTGTCATTTTACAACTTCTATCATTTTATGATTGGCTCTGTTTTTTTTGGTCTTGGCAAGTTTAAAGGCCGGTCTTCTTCATTTTTGTGGAATAAACCGGCTACTAGCTATATTGATGTGTGTGTAAGTAGGCCTAATTCCATAAAAAAAAGATGTTTTGGTGACATTCCACAATATGAGACTAGCTGACTGACTGTCTGAAAAATTCAATTCGTAGGCCTAGACCGGCTCCCTAGACCAAGAGACAACTTCTCATGCCAGGGGTTGCCCAAGCCAATAAAAACAACTGGATTTGACGTATGCTTTATAAAACTATATTCCCCATGACTTGGCAACAGTTGAATGTAGTCTTTTGGTCCAGTATATAAATTATAGTTAATTCCCTGGAAGGAAACGATCGGGTTTTGGCTTTGAAAATTGCCGGGCTGAGATTGAAAGCATTGTTTACGTTTTAGCACAGACACCGGGTTTGCAGAATGATAGATAACAGACGTTTCTTTATTGTTTTTAGTCTCAAAAGCACACACCACTTGCAGAACAGAGGTAAATAGATATACTGGGTGTATTTATACATTGCCATTAGACTGAAATACATGGATAATACATTTAGAAAGTGAGACGCCGGCGACTCTTTCAGAACTGACAGCGACGGTAGTTGATGCCCATCCAGTCTGCGCAGGATATTGACCTACTTAAGGCGGCCGGGAGCGACCGCGGGGAGCATACGTTGCGTATGTCTTCCCCGACCGACAAATTAATAATAGTTTTCGTCCACTTGAATCATTTTAACCTATTTTGAAACAATAATATAGAAAGAATACCACTTTTATTTTATTTTGGATACCTTATTGATGATAACAACACGTTGTTGACAGAGAAGAACGCTAAGACATTTTGTAAACAATGATTCTCCCTCGGCCAGGTTAATTTATGCAAGTCACCTTGACAACATGACGATTAACGTATAATACTGTCGTGAATATTGTGATAAATACATAAAACATAATATTATAGCGTTTCCCTGTTACATCCATCATATCAGATGTCATTTTGATAATAAAGTGGCAAAAATGACAAAAAAAACAACTCGATTGTGACCCCTTTGCGGTTGTCGTCGAACGGGAAACCTTTTCTCAAGAATCCGACGAGTCAAGTTTCGGCGACTAAACTTTGTCGAAAATCAATCAATCCTCTTCTATTTGGACATTTAAGTTGAAATTTATTGCGGATTATCAAAGAATAATATGTTTTCTTTAAGTTGTCAGCTTTTAAGGCAGGAGAAACAATGATAAGTCGTGGAAAATGGACTTCAACCGAGACGAGTCAGTGAACTCGCTGACTCGCCTGCAAATTAGTGAAAAGTTGACAACTAGGAATCTGTAAAATCAGGTGTAGCTTCATTTGTATGATTTTGACCATAGCTTATCTTAAGTGGGAGAGGGGTGGGTTACCCGTAGATACATGGCTGTTGTAATTTGGGTTTTTTGACGTCTAGTTTTATTTTCTGGGTTAGCATAAATGAGTCAAGAGTTTCTGAATTTCGTTCTGGAGGGTCCAAACTGTTCCAACGATTAGTAATTTTATGTTCTAAACTTCCTGTATAAGCTGCTCCATTGGGGGGTGACATTTCAATATCGGCCTGTCCCAGGCTGTTATGTGGAGATTTCTATTATCTCTGTATTTATCTAGTCCTGCTCTTCTATATGCTTCTTTCATTTGACGATACTCAACTCTGTCGCTAGGCCTGGAAAATCCCGGAACTTCTCCACTACAGGTATATCACCCCACAAGGGAGGATTTCCCAGCAAGGGGAGATTCTTCCTTACTTACTGCAGCTCTGTGGCGGGCACCCAGCCCCTATCTATACAGAGATAAGGGCCGCCGGTCGAGATTACGGTCGCCGGTAGAGATAAGGGCCGCCGCCAGCCCGCCCCACCATTGGGGAATCTCCCAGTGCTGTATCTTATCCAGGTAGGGTATGGAGGGAAGGGTGAGGAGGGGAGGGGATCCACATAAAAATATACCTTATTTCAGCTGTATTTTGTCATTTAAATCATTATATTTCACGAAATACAAAACCGTCATACTCACCCATTCACATATACCCAGATGATCACATTGTTTACCTGCACATAGGTTAATCATTTTCAGCAAATAATGTTCAGATAGTAGCAAATTGGATGTTCTGGTTGAACCTAAAATGACATGTATGTTGACCGAAAATCAAGGGAAGAAACCCCCTCATTCTGTTTTCTCCCGGCATGGTATGCAATGTAGGATTTCCCCGACCTGGTCACTCAACAAGTTTAGATTTGCTTCAGCATGTACATCATATTTTGTGCCTTTTGTAACCTTCTATTTAACTCCTTTTTTATACCTGCGTATAAGATGTCAGCATATTCCAGAATTGGCAAAATATATGTCTTATATAATAGTCTGATATTGGTTTGTTAATCACAGCATTTAGACGTGTCAGTTGGTATGTTCTGAAACCGGTAGTTTGTAACTGGTTGTTTGCAAACTTCTCATAAGTTAAAGCTTCATCTAGGGTTATTCCCAAATACTTATAACTGGAAACTCCAAATATCTTGTTTCCATTTACATTCAACTTACAATCTTTCCTCTTCACATGCTGCATAATTTTATCTACCTTGTTTACATATAATAGAAACAAAAGCGGTCCCAAGATGGATCCTTGTGGAACTCCATAGCTAATTTTCAAGAGTGGCGACTTAACGATGTTTGCTAATGTGCACTTTCACATTTTTTTAATCAAAGTTTGTGGTGGACTGTATCGAATGCTTTCTTTAAATCAAAAAATACTGCTAACGATTCACTACCCACATTTCTTTCCCTTACTATATTGTCAGTTAATTCCCCAATTGTTTGTACTGTTGAACATTTTTTTCTATACCCGCCTCACTCAAAATGTGCTCCCAGTCCAAAAATTCCATGATATTTCTATGTGCTATTTTCTCTAATAATTTTTAGGGTAGTGGGAGTAATGAGATGGGTCTATAGTTTTCTACTTGTGTCAAATTGCCATCCTTGGGTATCGGTATTATAACTGCTTCTTAGAGCCAGTGTCAAGTGAGGTCTTAAAGATATGTGTTACCTGTTCACTTAAAAACATAAATGCATCCTTCAATACACTAGTACTCAGACCATCCACTGCTGAGGTCTTGTGTGTGTTTTATACATTTAATAAGCTTAATGACCTCTTCTTCATTTGTACTCTAGTTATTCATGTCAGCTTCTTTCCTCCCACACTTCAGTGTTTCCACTAGCCAACTTTGCACCTATGTTTTTGAAGTAATCATTGATGTAATTTGGTACTTCGGGATCATCAAGTAGATTTTTGGTCTGCTGATCTATCAATTTGATAAAAGCCTTAGATTTTTTCCCAGGCATAACTTATTGAGCTCAAACCAAAATTGTTTGGGGTAATTTTTATGTTCCTCCAATAATTTCAAAACAAATTCCCTTTTACATTTTAACCCTTCTCTATTATAAACTCGGTTTCTATCAGCTTTGGCAGTTTTAATTCTGGCTAAAACAAGGAAGCAATTGGTCCAACGACTTAGTGATTTCTGGCCTTAAGGAAAGGCTTGAGGACCTGGAGGAGCACAGAGGTAAATCCACCATATATTGTAGGCAACTTGAATTCGATAATTCTAGACTCCAACACAGGCTGGAGAAGTTATCCTTAAGAGTACGACAAAACGATGAGATGTTAAAACGCCATAACATTATCATTGAGGGGGTACCTGAGAAGCAGGGAGACACACCCAAGAAGATTCTCATTGATTTAATGTCAGATATAGGAGCATTAAAAGGGAACGAGAGAGTCTATCTTGATGGGGCCTATAGGATAGGCAAGCCAAAGGCAAACCAGACCAGACCCAGGAACATTCTGATCCGATTTAAAGACCTTGACTTTAAAATGTGACTTTTCCAAGAAATAGGAAATATGAAGCACAAGAAACGCTGGGAAAATGTATATGTGTCTGATGACTTGAGTGTGGAACAGCAAAATGAAAGAAAAGAGCTGAGGTGCCTATCCAAGGTGGCAAAATCCAATGGGTATGAAACCATGTTGAAGGGTGGTAAGCTTGAAATATTGAAGTTTTGACAATTAACCTACAAGGATCTGTACCAATTGCCTGCCGACGTTACCATGGAAGCAGCCAAATTAGTAGAAATACCTGATGGCACATGCTTCCAGTCCCACCACGCCTTCCTATTGAACATGTTCCAATGTAAAATTGAGTTTGAAGGGGTGATCTGGCACAGTGCAGTGCAGTTATTTTGGCATAAAATAGCCACGTACAACAACAATGACGAGATGGCAAGGAGGATTTTGCTGAGTGTTGACGGGTATGAGGCCAAGAAGTTGTCTCATCAAATAAAGATTACCAAAATCGACACAAGCACAGTCAGGTTCACTATCATGAAAGAGGTTTCAGAGCTGAAATACCTGCAGAATGAGGATCTGGGACTGAGTTGAAGGCGACTAAGAGGGGGAAATTTGAGTGTACATTAGAAAAACCCTGGGGATGCGGGTACAACATCTCACAGGTAAAAGACATTACAAAGAAGTCATGATCAGTAAAACAGGATGGAAAAAATCCTGGTGGAGCTGAGGGAAAAATAAATTGGTTAAAAGCTAAAGTGTATAAGCCTTACCGCTACTAAAATGTAGAAAGTTTGATTTAAGTATCTTTTTTTTTCTGTTTAAAAACATATTTTTTAAACTACCTGAATGTATTAATCTAGATGTTATCTTAGTCAGCTGAACTTTAATAAGGTTCCTACCAAACCCTTGTCAATAGTATACCTTCCCTTTTTTTGCGACAAATAATATTAGTCATTCTGCAATTATGTTACATTTATGTGAAAGAGTTAATTTATTTAATGTTCATGTTACCTAAGGATTGTGCTATCAGATGTCTAAACTGCTATTCATGTGTAGCCTATACATATGAGTATATTATATGATACGAACAGCTGATCGTAGTAGGTTAGTAGTGTATAGCGTTTGCCCCAGATGGCGCCACTGAGTGGTGGCTGATCCACCAAGCACGGTCTGAAATGCAAGGTCTGTTGATCACCACCGGTAATTCTGGGTTTACGTAAGGGTTGTAACATGGCTATTCAGAATATAAAAATGATTCTTTATATAATAGTCACATTTAATTTGAATCTAATTGTTAACATGACTTATCTAGTTATGAGGAGAGAACTTAATGTAGTAGCATATATGCTGCTTACCGGTACTATTGACATTAACTCCATGTACATGTATAAGCATTGTATTGTCTAAGATAATGTGATATATAATAATGAATAGTTATAGATAATATCATCTTGATGAGACGTAATGATGCACTGTTAAATATAATGTATTTCTACCTTTTTTGAGGACCTCACTCTGGGGTTATACACTGTATACTACCCTCAAGTCGGAGCGTACGCTCTGTATCGTAGGTGGCACGAGTTGCTAATACGTACTAAATTATGTAAAAGTATATCGATTTGTGATGGTTTGGATGTCACTGGGCTGCCCTGTGTTCTATGGCAGATAGCAAAAATGATTTCTCGTTATTTAACCAATAATGAATGGATAACAGGCACACGAGGGGATGTATCACTATATAGAGTTATAGAGTGATACAGCCCCAAGTGTGCCTGTTATCCATACATTATTAGGTTTATTATACGATTTTTCAACTCAAATGTGGTTATTTACCTTTAAAATGACCTAATTTCGCCATTTTGAACGATATATACCTAGACTAGATCGAGCAAGGTGGGCGCCATGTTGTGGAAATCATTATTAGGGGAGGTGAGGATGAAGGAGCTAGGCACTCCCCTGTAAACTTCAATATAGGCAACGTTTCCCTACCCTTGTACCATGGCCAGATATGAATGGGCGTTAGAGCGTCCGCCTCACACACCAGAGGTCCCTGGATCGAATCCGGGTGGAAACGGACCAATTTCATAGTGCCCATATGTATGTGAAAAAAAATCCCTAGAATTATTTTAACAAATAGGTAAGTAAAGTTTAACTACTACCTTTATAGTAAAAAAAAGATTATAAAAAATTTTTGATTTTAGGAGAAGTTATAAGAAAAAGTGCAAAAGTTGCTGTATCTCTGTTAATATAAGCGCTAGAGGGCTGGGAATGTGTCTATAGACTTCTTGTTTTATCCCCTTCTTCTGTATGGCCGGCCCTGTGGATAGGGCGTCGGACTCGTAGTCTTGGGGCCCCGGGTTCAATTCTTCGACGAAACGCACAATTTTAACTAAGTCAAAATTTGGAACTAGGAGTGCCTGTTATCGCCTGATTACAGAACTGTGTTATCCAAAAAAGGCACGATCAGAGCCCCAATCGTATAATAACACATATTAATATTAGGAGTTTAAAGGGTAAAATTGAAACACTGAGGACTCACATGTTTAACTGTAGCAATGCAATTGAAAGTATTTCTGAGAGCGGGCTACATGAGGGTGTCCCAGACAACTTTGTTGACTGTATGGTTATAGCTTGGAACGCTTAGATAGAGCATGGGGTGATGATGAAATTAGGACTGGTGGAGGTGTGGCAGTATATATACGTAAGGACCTATCCTATTCAACCTCGAATTATAATCATTTAAATGTGAGTAGTAATGATATAGAGATGCAATGGATTGAGGTTTTTTGAAATGGTCAAAAAAATATTGTGGTAGCAAATGTTTATAGGCCTCCTCATGGGGATAAGGCTTTCTTTATTGAACAATTTAATGCACTCGTTAGTAGAGCCCAACTGAGACGTAAGGATCTTATGATAATGGGAGATTTTAACTTTGATTACCTGAATTTGACAAAAGTATCTACTAGATTATTGAAAATTTGTATAAATATTTTGGGCCTTAAGCAAATTATTGACAAGCCAACTAAATCGAATGAGAATACCGCCAAATGTCTCGATTGGGTAATTACGAATACTTCCAAGTTATATGAAATGTTCATGAGAACTTGGCATCTCAGTGTCCATTTAAAGGTAGAAGCCAGGGTCTACGCACACGGCACCTGGTGGCAAAAAAATGAAACTACCTATGATCATGATAAAAGCATATTTCTCTCTTGTATATGTCCTAACTCACCTTTACTAACCCTTAGTATGCCACCTCATAGTGTTCTACACATCTTGTCACTGCTTTTCATTGTTACTAAAAGATGTGCGCTACTCTATTATAGGCGTTTGGACCGACTAGAAAATATTTGAATAATTGCCAAACTGTATTAATTCATCAATGAATCGCTATTATTTTGATAATAAAATGTATCACATGATCTTATGAACAGGTGGTTATGGTTTTGGTTAAAAATTGTTGGCAATTTTGTTTTCTGTGTTGCAAAATGCAGATAAAATACAATTTTCTAGATTCATGTTTTTCTCCTAAATCGGTCATGGCTCTTCAGTTTCACCTATGACAACTAATTTCTTTGGCATGATTGTGCTACTAATGATCTCCTCTAAACATCTGAGAAGTTTGGTTGAGATATTATTGGTCAATTTTTTTTTTAATTGAAAAAAAAATTTAAAAATAGGGATTTTCCCATAGCCGGCTTTTGTTAAGGGTGTCCTATCTATAATTGCCAATATATCAAAATCTAGCAATATGAAGTATTGATTTTTTTGCTTTTTTTATATCATTATGTATCAAACTAATATAGTCCCAAGTGATAAAGAGAAATTGTTGGTAGATCAAAATTGACCGAACCCTGGTTTCTACCTTTAATGGTTGGCATTACTTTGATAGACCATTATTATATTAACGAGAAAATATCGTTCAAAGGTTGCACATATAAACACTACAATGCCGAGTTGTTTAAAGCTTGTATTAAGGACGCCGATTGGGGTCCTAAAGATGACTGTGAAAATGTTAGTGCAAGATGGCAGTTTATTTTGAAATTATTTTGTGACAAAATGGATATTTTGTGTCCTCTTAAGACTTTCAGAGTAAGGATGGATAGGGCACCTTGGGTCACCGATCACATCCTAGAATTGATAAACGATAAGGATAAAGCATTGAAAAAGGCTATTAAAAGCAAAAAAAGAGGGAGGATTGGCAAGTCTCGAGTACTCTCAGAAATAAGGTTAATACGTTTATAAGAAAGGCCAAGAGCAAGTATATTAGGGATAGCCTGGAACAAAACCAGCAGGACAGCAAGAAATGATGGAGGATTACAAGTGAGGGCGCAAACAGATTACATCTGTTTGCTAGCCCTCACTTGTTTGAGAAGATACTGGATTTAATATTTATGCAGGGTTGTGGTTGGAAACATTTTTTTGTTGCAGGTCTGATATTTGAGCACCCCCCAAACACACACCCCCCTGTAACTAATAAATGAACACTGCCTAATGATACCTGGATGTAATATTGGTGCAGGCATTTATTTCTTGAAGATCTATAATTAAGAACAGGGGTTTTGTTGACTTGATAACATAACAAATTTATTGACTTGAGTAAGGATTGTTATCGGAGAGTGATTTTTTTTTTTCTGGTCGGCCTAAACTCAATAGTCTAGGCCTTTAAAAAAATTAGCTGTCTGCCCTCTCAGGTATCAATTACCTTGAAGGGGAAGCAACTATGGAAATTTGATGGCTTTACAAAGCCATCCTGGTAAGTAGTAAGTCAGTGCATGGTATGCAAGAGACTACAAAGTCGAGGACGGCTTTGTATGTGGGCGGTGAGGCCCACCAGGTAAGTAACCAACTGACACTGCTTGTGTAAAAAGCAGTGCGTCAACTGAATGCCTGATTTTCAGTTTACTCTGACACTAACCAAGTGTTCTTGTCTATGATAGCAGTGCAGTAGAGAAAATGATGTATTTTGATACTAAATGTAGGGCCAAGATGTTAATTGTTATGTATTGTGATGCTGTTTTAGCAGAAGACGTGTAAACGCAAACACAAAGTAACACAAAATGCACCAGAAGTGCCACCTGGTGTGGAAACTGGTGTTGATACCAATATTTGCCACATGGTGGCGACACTTGTATATTTTGAGCTCCACGCGGGAAATATGACTGGCAAGTTGCTTCTACGTCAGAAAACATCTGGTATTTGCAGATATAAAGTTCATAAGACCTGATGTATTTTATCAAAAACAACACCATGTACTGCTCTTTGATTCTGTTGGACTGTTGTTGAAACAGAAACTAAAAATACACTGTAAATACTAGCTTTTGTGCGTGCCTGATCTAAAAAAAACCATGTCCGGATGTTGCCAGAAGATATAGGACCGGACACCACCAACACTCAGTAAGCTCCAACTCACATTGCATGTTGTGTGTAGGGCTCCACCTCACATTGCATGTTGTATAGGTGGAGCATGCTTATTCTGTGCCCGTTCCTCGCACTCTTGGCGATCTTGGTCCACCAATGATGAGCCAAGTCGACTTGATGCGGAGACAATTTTTGCAAGCTGAATTCTGCTGGTCAGATTTCAGCCAAAAATTCCAATAAAAGAGAAATAGGCTGGGTACTTGAGCGGAGACAAATCAAATAAGTGCCGTGTCTAACTCACACAGCCTATGAAATTATATTACGAGTTTTAAAATAGGCAATAGTACTCACGGATAGGTGTTGTTGGGGTGGCGCCCCCTGTACCATACAAATACGCCCTGTGTGTGACTGAAATAGCCTGTCAAATTATATCTTGAGATTTTACATAGGCAATGCTACTGCCTGATATGTATTCTTGACGTGGCGCCCCCTATACTATACAGGGCACACTATGCGACTATCTTTATATACTAAGACGTGAGACAGAACCCACATAAAAGGTGTGTAAAGCAGGGTCTTGGTCGGATGAGGTCCAGTGTGGTCTAGTTCCCAACCCTCAAATAGACCTAGATGTAAGAAAAATGATGTTGTCTTACTTACCCGGATAATAACCTACACTGATGACGTCACAACGTCATCGAAATTTAAAATAGTGTGACGTCAGCTGATCTCAACTGGGGAGTCAGACAACTTGTAAAAATGGCGAGGATCGGATACGTTCCCAACAATGTCTTTTTCCAAACAGCACCCCCCCAAATAAGGTTGGCTTTCCGTTGTTTTACACTCCCCCCAGTCAAGGATTAACAGTTTCCCCCCCTCCCCTTTGGGGGGTGATATTTTTTTATCAACAGCGGGGGGGTTTGGTTTGGGGGGGGCCAAAAAATTTGAACCCCTTGAGGGGGGGATCAAAAATCCCACGGAAGAACACCCCCCCCCTGTTGTTAAAAAATTATAACTCCCTTAAGGGTAGAAAATGGAAGGGCCCATTGAAGCATAGTCCACATGCACATTTTCAAAGAAAAAAGGTGAATACCACAAATCAAACGTTCCTGAAAAAATGGACAAGTAGGTAAGGGTTATTTTTTACCCTTCTGCAGCCACCTTTATAAGGGAGTGCCCACTTTTTAACAACAGGGAGGGGGTGGTGAGATTTCGCGCGGAGCGTGCGAAATGTTTTAACCCCCCCCCTGGAGGGGTCGAAATTTTTTACCCCCCCCCCGGCAGGCCGAAAATCGCGCGCGTTCGCCCCACCTTTGTAGCATAGTAATGCGCAGGCTTTTTCCCTCAAAACAGGTGGAATTTTTTTGATCCCCCCAAGAGGGGTCTTAATTTTTTACCCCCCCCCGATCAAGGGGTCCACATTTTTTACCCCCCCCCAAATCCACCACCCCCCCTGTTGTTAAAAAATGAGCACTCCCTAAGACTGTTAGAAATATTGGAGGGATTACTGGGTGGGTGCCGGTGTTCAAAAATGACCGACTTTTTATGACATAGCCATAGGGCAAATTTGTCGGCGGCGCCCATAAAATACTGATTGTCTTGTTCTCATATTATTCTTTTATGGCAATAATACTTACGTGCCCGTGGTCAGATCTTGATACCTGTGTAATACAAGGCAAACGCCGCCAGCTGGCCGATATACGGCCAGCTGCCCAGCATATAACATGTTGCAGACATGGAAATGGACAGCCATTTCGGGAGTTTGTCAAACTATGATGACTTGAGATGCCTTTGATGACGTAACAAAGCTGACCGGATAACAGTGTTTTACCATAGCAGACAGAAAGCCGTCAAATACAATACATGTGTTTCTTCTAGGTAGCGACTAGCATGGGCCAGCACGTTATTAGATTTCTACCTTATTTATACTATTTTGTTGCATTACTTTAGTTTCTTTGGTTAAGTATTCATGCTAGACGACTACTCCAATAGATGAAAAAAGGAGGCGGGAAAAGTTCAGTTAGGACGCTGGGCTCACTGTTATTTCAACCCGGGTACCAGCGTGACTGACACCTCCGCTTTGTAAGGCCTTCAAGTAAACAACACAATTAGGCTATATCCATTTTGAACAGTTATTTACTAAGTATATTTGAATTAGTATGAGTGCAAGATTTACATTACAGCATGATTGAACAACAGAGACAGGACTTACTGAGTTCAACTAACCGTAAGTGCAGTTTATTACTCTATATGATGCCCCAATTTGGCGCTACAATATCCCTGCCTACAGCCTGGATCTAATATGAGCGGGAATACAAAACTTTTCAATTTCCAGTAAGCCCCCGGGGGGTGGGGCGGTCACTCCCTATGTCAGCTATAGTAACTACATGCGTACACAAAATCCCGGGAAAGGGGTGCTTTTTGAGCCCCACTGGCGGGAACGGGCGGACCCGCCATTATGGGTCCTTTTTCAGCCATTTTTGAGCAAAAAGGGGTATGTTTTTAGGTCTGGAATATCCACCCAAAATGTCCCAAAGTTTCTGTTAAATAAGGGGTTGATTTTGGCCAATTTGGGGTGATGTCCCATGAAAAGGGTCCTGATTTTTGCCCATTTCTGGGGTAATGCCGCCAAAAGGTTGTTTTTTTTGTGTATTTTGTCCCGGTAAAAGGGGTCTAAATTCAGGGTGATGTATGCACATGGTATCCATAAATGTGAGAGTGGCCCCCCCCCGGAGTTATGTGTTAAACCTTTGACCTTTTTTCTTTTTACATTTTTCGAGACCTAGGTTTTTTTTTGGAATTTCTATTTTTTTTTCGTTTTCTGATCTATATTTAATGTGTGGCAAAGAAGGCAACAAAGTTCAATATAATTTAAGAATTTATTTTATTTTTATTATTTTGATAATTTTTCCGGCTGACCTTAGCTGACATATATACATAGATTAAATACAATATATAAATAGATGAAATGATGTAAGAGGTATAGATGTATGGCAGTGTGTGGAAAAGATAACTTATAATATATTATATACATGACGGTTTTCATTGCAGCTCAATGGCTCATCGTGACGTTTCAGCGCTCTGTACCCCAGTAGAACGTGGCCTAGAATAAAGAGAAAGTGAACCACAGGTAAGTTTAACATTGTGATGTTTCACATTAAACAATGGCAGGATATACCACATAACAGTGCATAGTGACAATGTATTAAATGATTTAATGTATTAAATGATTAATATTGAATGGACGATTCTAATTGTAACATTAAACACCCTTCAATACCATAATACTTCAGAATGAATTCAAAAAGAAATACACCACTTGCGCTTATTCAATAAGTTTGTAAAAGAACTTACATTTTCAATCACAATTGTTGGTTTGGCTGAACGCGGCAGCGGCGCAGAAACTGGAACTGCCACTGGACGCTCAACTGACTGAACTGGCCCTGGACGCGCAATGGAGTGAACTGGCCCTGCACCACGACTTCCCAGGACCCGCTTGTGGTTGTGGCCACCATATCCAGCATGACCACCACAAGTTGCCGGGACCCAACCACCACGAGCACCACGAGCATGTCGCCTCTTGTGGTTCTGGCGTTTATGGATGCCACCCCTCTGTAAAGAAAATCAAAGTAAGTCCAAAAGCCCTTTAAGTGTAAACTGACCCTGTATGACAAAGAGCAACTGCATACAGAAGTAAAGCACTGTAATCCATGTTATACACGTTCACAAATAACAAACAAAGTAAACCTAAGAAGTTCTATGTGTGAGATACTCACTGATTTGTGGCCGAGTCGGCTCCTGATGATACCCCGTCCTCCCCCTCTTAGCATCTGACCAACCCGTGCTGCTCCGTCTCCACCTGCCTGACTGGTCTGAATTGATAACAAATAGTAACAAATATAAAAACAACTGTATAAAAAGAACAGCACAGGAAACAATAGATGACCTTTTTACCGATGAAAAATGAGCATGCAGCATTTCAACTATAATGAGATAAGAAACATGTGCCTTGTAGTGCTGTTTGACCATTTAGTTAATTCAGTGTTACTGTATGAAGCATTAAAATCATAGATTTATAGTTATCTCTTAAACCTGGTCGAACGACCCATCGTCTACCCCTACTGCCACCCCATAGTCGGCTTCCATAGGCACCTCAGCCTCCTCTTTGGCTGCCTCCGGCTTGTCAGCCATGCTAAGAGGCTGGTGGCAGAAAATGTGTAGACTTAATAATACATGGCAGAAATAGATGGCAGAATGAAATTTATACTATTCATATAGATCAATGCTACTTTTATTATTATGTCTGCTTATTTTTACAGCAAAAAAGTGTTCACTATGGTGCAAAATTTGGCATTTGTTCTTTGAATGATTTAATGCTATAGTGCTTAAGACTTACCTTAACCACATCACACACTGCTTTCTCGATTCGGACTAGAACCGCCCGCAATGGATGGATGTGGTCGTTGCGGAACAGCCGAAACTCGGGCAGGGCACGGTCCAAGTCAATAACTCTGCCCTCGAAGTGGGAACGGATGCGTCTGAAAATTCAGATATTGTTAAGGTGAGTCAGTTATTAAAACTTAGCGTTTCATTTACTACACCAAATGTCAAGGCAATGAAATGTTGATGTGTTGAAAGTGAACACCAACTTTCTTAGAGATCATTTAATTTCTTGACCAATTGCATTATTTAATTTTAAAAAAATTAAACTACTGGCAACACAGACATGTACGCATTCCTAAAGTAAACTGTATTCCATGTTTTGTATTTGACCGACTTGAAAAACATTGCACTCACTAGTTCAGAGTGTTCCGCACGAAGGGTTTGAGCTGTCGGCGCCGTGGCACAGTACATATCAAAACTTCATCGAAAAGCCTGCTGGCCTTAAAATATTGATAATCCTATTATTCACACACTGATTCTAATAAAGATTTGCATTTTTTCCCCCCAACATTTCTCACCCAATATAGTTTTCTGTAAATTATGATATTTGGTACTCGATACTCGTAGTCGGCATAGCCACAACACAAAATATCTAAAGTGAAAATTTTCCCACTTAGGCTTGCCCCTGCCCTACACTAAAATTTCACGGTCACAAACAGAGATATGTGGAAGATAACAAACCGTGTCTGGTGAATATTCCATATTCTTTAATCGTTTCTCATAAAAAATCTGGTTTTTCGTAAATTATCAGGCCCCTACTACTTTGTACAATACATTACCTATGACTTATATTATATTATAGGATAGTAGTATTATTATTAGATTATAGTATTTTAACGTATAATACTGTCAAGACTAGATAGTTACCTCATTTTTGAAGTCAATTAAATGCGATACCACATCCTGGTAACTTGATCCGTCCGCCAGATCGTTGGATGCGCAACAGACCACGAGGCAGTTTTTTTTAAAATAACATTTGTGCATATTTGAAATGAGCGTTTATTATAAATAGTAAATAAATAAACGGTAAGACTTATTTGATTTTTTACCCACCTAGATGAAAGATTTCCGTGGCGATGCTTAGATTTTCGTTATGCTTTATACTGTATGCACAATCTGGTTGACATTAGTCGTATGCCACACCAGGACTGCAGCTGCACAAACTGGCCACACAAATTGAACTGTGTTTTCGGCCAGGACTGCATTGATCATGCACAAACACACCGTTTGACATAGGTGAGGACTGCAGTTTTTAATTGGTTTAAACATATTTTTTAGTGGCTGACTTCATATTACACAATGACTGTTCCAGATGTGCTACTCTACATCAGGCAGCGGTGCCATTTTGTAACAACGAGTGAAATGTGTGCCCTTACCTTCAACCTGTTCATTATAGATAACAGGAGTATAATGCTGTGGCGGGCGGGGACAATCCTGTCGTCCAGTGCAACCAACGGAGAGACCACGTGCCAAACTCAGTCACCTTTTGGATTGAGTTTAAGTACTCGGATGTCACAACCCAGCATGCCCGCCACAGCATAGCAGTTTGCGCTATACGCCCATGTCCTGTCTTCGTAATGCCTATCTACATAGTCAGCAGCATCCTGTCGACTTAACACATCAGGGTTAGGAAGCAGACGTTGGATGGCCATGTCATCAGTAATAACAGGCATATGGACGTCCAGATGGAGCTGCAGAATATGAATGGCATGCAACGTTATAACGTGATAGTGCTCCTGTGTGCCAAACAACTCCTTTGATATCGCTCTGTAGAAGCAGTTTCCATCTCCTTTTATGACGTCAAGTCCCATGCCAGCATCATTGAGAGATGTAACATGACTTTGGGGCACCATAGAAGGAAACTGGTCAACTGGTATGAGGGGAGTACACTGACAGTCCTCGTTCAGCATGTGGTTAGCCAGAGACTTCTTCCACATCAACACTTCTGGGGCGTCAGAGAGGGGACCGGCCCTGGCTTGATAACGCACTATGCCTCCTTGTCGCACCTTGGGAATAGTTCGACAAACACCTTTGGAAACAGGCGGAGAGTGGCAGCATTCCCTAGCTTGACCAGATTCAGGTATTGGCTGCTCTGCGGCATTATCATGACCAGCCTCGTCGGCAAGCTTAGTAGGAGGAGGATCCGACGCCCTCTTTCGCTTATTTGGGTTGCTTGGACTTGAACTTGGAGCTGGCCTTTTCAACGTCTTTGATTTTTCACTTGGACTTGAACTTGGAGCTGGCCTTTTCAACGTCTTTGATTTTTTGCTTGGACTTGAACTTGGAGCTGGCCTTTTCAACGTTTTGGATTTCTTCCTTGGACTTGAAACTGGAATTCCATTGGCCCTCTTGACAGAGTCTTTGATAAACTTTTTGTATTTCTTACTTTGGGCCTGCCTTTTCAGCTCTTATCTGGGTCATACGGTGTACTTTTTATGAGATTCACCAGAGCCCTCATCTCTTTACTCTTGATGTCTTTGGCGTCGGGAGAAAGGACATTAGTAGACTCCATATATTGCAGCACTAAGGCATGTCGCGGGCTGAGACGTACTGCCACTGGTTGGAAGGCAAACAGAGTGAGATCAGAACACCGTCGCACTCTGCTCAGTGCGGTGTACGCCTGACCACTGGCAAAGAATTTATCGTCCATTTTAACAAACGCCCGATCCAGTGTCATACCTTGGACCTTGTGAGTTGTAAGACACCATCACAGTGTAATAGGCAGCTGGTTCTTCATTAGCGAGCCAGTTGCATGCTCGTATGCGATTTCTTGATCGACACGTCCCAACAACAACTCCGTACCGTCGACCAGATGACGTATGATAATACATTTCTGGCTGACGATTCGCACAACCTCAGCTATTGTTCATCCACATTCCTGTACCGGATGTTGACGCACGGTGTTTCACCGCGTGCGCTTTCCCATAGTTCACTCCATCTGCAAGTGATTTGGCTGCTCAGGGAACTACTTGGTAGAAGAACCATGGCCCCCACAGCAGCTGACTTGTAAGTTCATTCAGAAACCTTGTTATCAAACACTCTCCTCTCTTCAAGCACACTCCATGTTGTTTACTGTCACTCAATCCATCCCTGTCACTCAGTCATTGTCCATGTGGATTACTGAAGAGTGGGTGTTTATCATTTGGGCCTACTCATGGAATTTGGCTACCCAGTCATGACCCAGTCTCCGGTGTCACTATTACACACAGTGCCAGTGACAGCACACAATACACATATATATAGGTCTGCCGCGTGAACAGTGTCACTATTATTCAAACGACGGTCGTATATATTAATATAGAATGAACTTTTTATGCGGCCTAGAATCTGTGACCGAAAATGAACAAAACTACCTGTACATAGTTAAAAATACTCGTTAAATGCAGCCCTGGTGTCGAAATTGACCTGTTGTGACCGGTTTTCTCAGGAACTAGGTGTTCATGTGGGCGATAATAGAAATTCTTATCCGACCTCAGACCTTATTTTCGAAATTTTCGATAGAAATAGATCTAATCATATTTCATCAAAAGCGATGCCAGATTCGGAATCGCCAGATGATTCTACATGAGAATCAGACATGTCAGACCTTCAGATTTCCGCATGTTTTCAGATCTTTTGACCTATAGGCTACAAAATTCCGATCTGTTCAAACTCTATTTCCATGTTTCTCAGGAGAATGACCCGAGCTCCAACCTTGAGACGTATCTCTCGCGGGAAAGCACTTTTCTGGAAAATGTTAATGTTTTTTGACTCCTCTGCCGTGGCAGGGTTGCCTTGCTTGTTGAGGTTGATGGCCGTAAAAACTGTTTCCTCTCCCTCCATGTTCTCAAGTATGACGTTGTTTATTGAATCCCTGTCGACACGATGAGACACGATGACCGCATTGTTTACTCCATAATCTGCTGCATGTTTCGGGTAGGAAGAAGGAGGGACTACACGTTTCTGCCCTTGTACAGAAAGGAATGGGCTTTTATATCCATTTCAAAAGCACTGTGAATGGTACAGCCTCCTATCAAATGAGCTGCCCTGTACTGGCCATAACCTTGACAGTGAGATGGTGTTGTTGTCGGCAGCACGCAATATATGTTTTTAGCAAGAAGGACTTCCCAGTGCCGGCAGCACCAACTACGTTGACGAGTAACTGTCTTTCTGCAGCTATTTCACCATTCATGTAGTCCAGAGCTCGCCTTTGGTCGGCATTCAACTAAGCTTTTAAAGCATCTATGTCCTCCGTAGGTGGCGCTCTCACTCCCAGGTCCCCCATCTCAAATTCATCCTGGTCGTCCACCTCAACCTGCTTATGTCTTTTGACCACTGGAGGACGGTTTTCCTTAATTTCCCCAAGCAACACGTCAGTCTCCTCACAGGTCATCCACTCCTTGTCCACCATATGCTGAGCTATGGTCTTAATGAATCGCATATCAAATCAATGGACGGCAGCCTCACGCAACATACTCTCAGCGTCTGACTGCTTGTCAATGAGGTCACGGATGGCACACTCCTCCTGATAAGTCTTTGACACATTATCGGGTGAAATGTTGCTGCCGATTGTGTCTGTAGTCCAAGGGAATCTTCGGACGAGAATTTGCTTATAGTACGCCTCCTGAGATTCACCATAAGGCAGACAGAACCGCCAGCGCGGGATGGCTTCTTTGCCTTGTTTGCGTCTCTTGAGTAACCATCCCTTGGCATCTTTCAGTGATGGAGCGTCATCTTAGAACTCTGGATGATACTCTTCCTGTTCCTCATGTGGATCGCGGGTTGCACTCGCTACTACTCTTTACCACTTGACATATTTGGCATACAGCATGTCCTTCAACTGGGAAGGACGATCCAGATACTTCCTCAATGCGTCGTCGTAGTAGATGTCGGTTGAGTCGGGATCTCCTGTAAGGTGAATATTTCTCTTCATGCACCGCATGGTGGGATTGATGGAGGTCGGACAGAAGACAACCTCACGGGTGCAGCGACACGTGTTGTACCCCAGAAGTATGCAGTCAGCTTCCAATCTGCCAATGAGACCTGTGCGCAGGAACCTCTCCACCTCGCTTGTCTCCTCGGGCAAGAGCATGTCAAAGGACGGCTCAGCTTTACTGATGTACTTGGCTAAGTACATCTCCCAACCGGAATGGGTCACTCGCTGAATGTTCATATGTGCCTGCCAAGTCAACAGAATAGACAGGTTGTACGACGTTACCCTGACGTCTTCCTCATGCCGTCTCTAGTAGTTGTAGCGAATGCCACCCTCGCCAGGCCCATCCTCGTCTGTCAGTTCAAATGGGAATCCGTACTTACGCTTTCTGACGATTTTGCCTCCCACTCGAGGGAAACATCTGGCTGGACGACACTCGTGGATTTGGAACTGGCCCACCACATTCCGCATTTCCTTTACAGAGTCCTTGTGCTGTTCACGGCTCTCCGACAGGGAAATTCAGCTCTCACCGCATCCGCTGGAATAGTGCCGGGCTCACACCATACGACCATGTGAATATGAATAGCTCCGCGCCCTTGAAATTCTATTCTGTACCACGAATCACGGACCTTACCGATGGGGCCGTTTTTGTTGTGCAGCACATAAGACTTGAACTGTGCGAAACGTTTGAAGAATGTGACAGTTGTCTCCACCGAGAAGAGAACCGTCGACGAAGTGTTTGAATCTGTACAGATTCGACCATCAGGTACTGTTGGATACGCCCCATAGCCATGCTTCACCACTGTTTGCAGTTCAGGCCATCCGTCGTTCTGTGTGAGTGTGATGAAGAAGTCTGGCTGTCCCAATTCCTTACTGACGGCCACCAGCTCAAGCAGCCTCGCCTTCCAATATGACTTACTGCCAACCACAGTGTTTGGCAGTGTACTTCCAAACTGCGAGAACTTTCCTTCGGTGCTGGTATTAGCCTCTCGCAGCTGACCCACATTGGGAACCTCGGTACCCGGCTCTGTAGTAATGACTTTGGTTTTCGCCACATAGAATAAGCAATCTTTAATCATGCGGTCCACCCAAAAGAACCAATAGTGGATGTCGGATCTCCACCGGGAATCATAGCAGAGGGCCCGGAGCTTGATGTACTGCATTGGTTTGAGAACGGAACGCTCAAACCAACTTCCATGACCATATGGATATAACCATGTCCATGCCTTCGCCTCCAAGTGCTTATCCCTGTATGAGATGCCCTTATTGAGGTCCACAGCGGATTCGCGTGAATGTTGGACACTGATGATGTCCTCATGTGGATTAAGACGTGGCAAACCCCTTTCAGGGTCCAGAGGGACAGCCCATGCTACTGATTCATCGTTAAGGTGTTAACATATAGGGTGGCCTCGAGCATCTGGACAGTCTGTCTCAGTGGGAAGTAGATCTATGTCGGCATACGGGTACAGTGTCTCATAGTTTGATTTTAAATCTTTGAACAGAAAGTTGTTTTGACCAAAGAATTTCACAGCTGCAGCTATTCTCTCATCAGACACATTCTGCGCCTCCTCTTCAGGACGTCTGACCATGTAACTGCACAGGCCTGCGTAGTTATGTGCAACTCTCGGCAAGACATTGACTTCTCCCACTTTGTGAACCCAAATACGTTGTGCCTTGTTGTTAGCCTTCTGGGTAGTAGAAAATATGTTGGCAAGAGAGGCATTGCCCTTCTCGTGATCGTTGCGCAGTGCACTGACAACCTCAGGCAACCGAAAGATGGCAGGATGCGATGGATCCGGATTAATGTTGGCAGTGCATGGGTAGTAATGATAGGATGACGTGAACACTGATAACAGGCATAGAACTTATGTTCCACCATGTTTCCATCCAAAGAGGTTAACTCGTAGGGAAGCTCAAACTCGTAATCACTCATCGAATATGTTATACACGCAGGGGGTTCATTCAATCCTTTCTTGCGGTGGAACAAATGACCATCACTTACTTTGACATAAAGCAACATCACACCAAATGTACCATTTAAATGGTACGCCCCATAACCATGCATGTACCACAATACTGGTATGGGCTAATTGACTGGACTGTACCACAATAATGGTACGTCCCAACAAGGTATTCCCGTCCCCTACCTGTCTTGCATGGGCTCAAACATGTAAGCAGTCTCCCTTGAGCGAGCTGAGATAGCTCAGACCGCAGCTGTCCATTTGTGTCCACTTATGGAACAATGGACAGAAACGATCTTGAAATATTATGTGGATACGACCCCAACCTTTCTCCATATCAGACAGGAGGCAAGTGCTGTCTTTGTGGATAGCTACTTGGTAAAACACTCCCTCCTTCTGCAGAGTTTTAATAATGTTGTTCATAGCACAATACCAATAATGACACTCACTATTGTAACTTTGGAAAGGTTCCCCTTCTTTTTGTCCCCTTGAGATAAACTCCCATATCTCTTGCACATATGTTATTTCAACATGTGCTCTCACAGTAAACAGGTATAAATCGTTGCAGCTCATATTGACACCTGTAAAGGGAATTATTTTTATTAAAGAATGTCTTTACTTTTATACTTTTCGATGAATTGTATACAGCCATAGAATGAAATATATAATTATTATTTTTAGTATTAGTATTAGCGCCATGTTTAATTGAATTTCACTTGTTACTACAGATGGAACACCCACCCACAGAAGACTAAAATGACCTGCCGACCTCCAGATATGCAGTATACGACACAACCCTAACCATACTGGCCTGTGACGTCATCAAAAGCATGTCAAGTCAGCATGAGTTTATTCAAGAAGGTCTTGCTCAGTATCCCATCAAGGAGATGTTGACCGAGCAGATCTGTGTATGCAATTCAGCCAGGTCAAAAGACCATGTCCATCACTACCCACCTTGAAAGCCATTAATTAACACATCAAGGAGATGTTACATTAAGATGAAATTTTTGGCAGTGGGATATGAGTGTGTTCTCCATGATAGTGTTTTAGACCCACCTTGAAAGTCAGCTATAATCACATGAAATGATTGTAAAAGTGAACACTTCTGTGTTTGGCAGTGGGTAATACATGTGGTGATATGTGATAAAAATGCCAACCTGCAAGCCATAACTCAAATTAAAGGTAAATAAACACACTTGCAAAGTGCTAAAGGAAATATACCTGTGAGTTACTGGCAGTGGCAGTGGCATGTGAAATGTGTGACATGGCATGGATTTACCGGAAAGTGGCAGGGACATTAACTGTGAGTACACCCAGTTTACCATGCACCTACTCACATAACCTTGGTTTGAGACCAACTCGGGATTTACTTTCTTACTAACATAAAACTAAGAAGATATTTCAAACAACTCAGGAACACTACGCTTGATTCAATACTTAACCCAACAACACTGCATTTCAATTGATACAGCACAGTTATTACTTTAGGGACTTGAACTAAAGGACATGTCAACCAAGCAGACAACTGTTATTAGTTAGTTGTTAGTTATTATTTCTGAAAGATGGATACAACCTTGATATTTTCAGAGTAACTCGACTGTTACATTTGTGACGATGGCAGACCAAAATATTGTTGAATACAACCATGCATAGTTACATCACTTATATATTGAGTTTCTACATATGCAAGGCTCCTGGCTGACATGTGTACTTATAGTTTCAGTGTGTTAGAAATACGTCCCGTGTGTGACTGAAATACCCTGTAAAATTTTATTTTCAGTTCTTAAATAGGCAATAAGACTGGCTGATAGGTGTTGTTGGGGTGGCGCCCCCTGTACCATACAAATACGCCCTGTGTGTGACTGAAATAGCCTGTAAAATTATATATTGAGATTTTACATAGGCAATGCTACTGGCTGATATGTATTGTTGATGTGGCGCCCCCTATACTATACAGGGCACACTACGCCCACTTTTTTTTATTTTACATATAGACTATGGTACTGGCCAGAATGAGATTGTTGCTTCGCATGCCAGTTACACATACACATTTCTAGAAATGCATTGATGCATAATGAGGGCAAAAGGGATGATACATAAATCGATGATGCCACCCCTGAACAGTTAAGTAGTGTACTAAGGTATGTGCAAGTTGCATGAATAGGTCTTCTGAAATATAAATACCCATTTTATATAGGCAATGCTACTAACAGAAACACTTTCTTGGTGGGAACGGCATTTATAAGTGGACCTTGCTACCATTTCTCCTCTATTAGGCTTGACCTGTACACGCCTAACTTTAAATAGGCATAAATACAGATATGTGAAATGTGACCCACCAATTTTGGTAAAGAGGCTAGCATTTTTGATGAGTTCTCTAGCATCCAGGTTTTCTTATTTATAATGGAAATTATGATACCGGTACTTATGTGTAGAGTGAAAAAATTTGGGTGGAGAATTTGTTTATTTAGGCTTGACCTATAAACACCAAATTTTAATAGCCATCAATATAAACATGTGAAAGGTTAACCACCAATTTTTGGTAAAGAGGCTACAATTTTTGATGATTTCTCAACCGTTTTACTTTATTTGTTTAATAATCGAAATTATGGAGATAATAATACCGCTAAAACATGCTCGCCATCAATTTTTTAAAGATTATTTTAAGTCACAAATTAATACTATTCTGAACTTAAGATGGTCTCTCCCCCCCCCCCCCCCTGGTACACATGATCGTCTCAGTCTAGTGAACCTCTACGCATTGATGCGCTTGCTACTTCCCGCTTCTAGTATTAACCTAATGTAACTACAATACCCGGTATTAAAGGTACTTAATACCACAATATAAGGTGACACAATGAACAATTGTAGCTGGTCAGGCACGACAAGTTATCTAGATGGGAATATATTAGCTAAAGGCGCCAAAAGGGTATATAGAATCCGTAGGTTGTGACCACCCTGCAACCCCCGACCCTGGGGGCTGCAGTTTGGCAAGGGTTTGTACGCATATTTATGTACTATACTAAAAGTAATTTGTAATTCCTTGTATAAACTAACATGTATGTATCTACAATACACAAGTGATGTGACTAAATACAGACCTCTCGGTATTGATAGCACGTACAACCAGTGTATAAAGTAACACAGACACTACGCTAAGCCAGAAAGCGAGTAGTATTATTACATATATGTCATGGAAGACACAAGAAGACACTATGGATGTCGTTGGTCTAATTCTTTATTGTAAAAATCGTGCAGATATTATTACATGTACACATGAAAGGTATATGGCTCATATAATACATTGAACTTTGATAATATATCCATGAGGGCTGGTCAACCCACTATTACTGACTGAAGAACATGTACTTGGAAGTGAGTAATAAAAACCTTTGAAATTGAAATTGAATTGAATTGAAAAAAACATAATCATACACTTGTTAACCCTTTAAGACAGTAGAGTGCTTTAACCCTTTAAGGATGGCATATCACTAAAAGCTAACATTTGCTGGAATGATGCACCAATGCAGCCCCAACCCCAGCGAGTGTTATGATGCAGACCCGGAGTGTCTCAACCATGTAGGGTTGGCATGGTGCTTGAATGCACGCCTCACGAGTTACTTGCTGCATTCATGCATAATGACGACAAAGGGCATGATACATTGGGCCATGATGCTGTCATTCAAGGGTTGATGGAGTATTCCCTTTCTTGCCAAGTGACATGAATTGTGAGGACTGCATTTATGCAGGATACCAATGCTATGGGATTGATACACTCTCAAAAGGTTCGTCATGATATGTGCATAAACACCACCGTCCACTGATCATAAACTGTGGTCTGGTAAGACTTAATCTCGACCTTGTGAGTCAGTGATAATATGCATAGATTTTTGGCGACTTCGTACGTGAATACATGTTACATGACACCAAAAAATTATATGCACATGAAAACATAAAACAAACAACTTTAGATGGTATGAAAGCAAACACACTGCACTAAATTTACGGTAGTTTTTTTTTAAAAACTAATTTGCAAACTATTAATCAGGTGATACACGTCGCTCCATTTTACAACAGAATATGAATTTATTTTATTAATAAGTTAGCCATATTATACTTATCAACTTTAAGCCCAGAAAAAGGATATACAGAGTAGATGATTCACAAAATGGGGACAATTTTTTGAAAAGTGTTTGCTTTAAACCAACAACTCAATAACCCTAATATAGGACAGGAACTGTCAGATGTGACGTCTTAGTATGTGACCCCCCCGACTCACACACACAGAGTTACTGTCCTATTTCTTTGTATATGGAAGAAAATAAGTTACAGTGATTGACGTGGAGTGTCTTGATCTTGATATACTTTCTCAGAACTTGAACTTGACTTGACTTGACACAGTGATTGACGTGGAGTGTCTTGATCTCAGAACTTGAACTTGACTTGACTTGACTTCTAATAGTTCAAATGATGATGATGTTGAACTGTGAATTGACTGTGTGACGACTTGGTAAATGCACAGGCTGTATTCTGGGAACTGGGTGTCCAAGAAAAAAGAAAGAATGTGTGAATGAATGAATGAACCACATATGCGTTTAATTAACATTATTTACCCAAAAATATTCACATTAAAATAACCGTAGGTAGCATAAACTTGTTGTCAAATGAATTTTACGTGAATTTCACAGATTTACTTGAGATTTACATGACATTTCCACAGCATATAATACCCAACAGTGCGCACGTCTTGACACTCACCTTGAAAGAACTCAGAATGCCTTCAAACTTGTCTGAAGCGCTCTCTTATAGTCCGATGTCAACAAACCCGAAGTGGCAGTGACGGTCTATAAATTGCTCGTTTCAACAACTCTCCATCAAAAATAACCATTGAAAAGCGAAAATAAGAGTTATTTTAGGATGTTATATGCATTGACACCTATATTTTGATGAAAAATTGTTTTATTTCTTCAAAAGTACACTTTGATGAGCCTCAGGCGGTGAAACTTTGTCGCTACTTCTCTGACTTCACTGACACGGCAACCAATGAGCGTGCGGCAGTGTCCTGTGATTGATGGGCGTCCACTGGATGGCGTGCCATATTTGGAGATGTGGGCGGGGCTTAATGATACCGCACGCCTTTGGTCGGTGTGCCATATTTGGAGATGGGGGCAGGGCTTTATGATACTGCACGACTCTTGGTGATGTTTTCTTTTCTACTGAATGGCCGGTCTACGCCCAGTTTTACTATTACAATTGTATTTGGATGAACAACAGAGCAATGAATATATTGGAGAAATAAAGTCAGCATAATGTAAATAGGAATTCAAATATTGAGACATGAATACAGATAAGATTATTTTAAACGTGTATGGCATAGCACAAGATGGAATAGTTGAAGGTTGTCAACTGAAGTCTACTGGGTCTTGTAAGCTGTGCTTGTTTATAAATGAAATACCTAATATTATCAATAATATTTAATGTTATGTGTTCTAATTTGAGTTTGCTATGTACTGTTAGAATAAAATATACCACATTCACGCTATTATAATTTTACGTTAGTACTTTATGTGTAGCTTATGGCCAACATTATATTAACATGACCACAACCATCAAAACTCCATGGAAACAAAGACGATAAATTTTAAATTTTTTTTTTTTGCATACATACATGTAACTTATGATGTTTATTATGCACTTCAAATGGTATATTATTGAGGACACAACACAGTGCAACATATCAAATTGTGCTCCACAAGAAACACAACTTAAGGTTATGTCAGGTTCAGTAGAAAAAAAAATTGGGAGGAGAGAGGGGGGAGTACACCGACGTCCGCGCTCATAGACGCTAGGCCTATAAAAGCACACTCCACACAAATCCAAGTGTCATTTGGTGACTTGCGTCAGTATGGACGATTTCCTGAAAAAAGTATTGGACGACGGTGTAGTAGGAGAGCTAGGATATTTACCACCCTATCTAGATACTAGCTATGAGTATGGGTGGCATGAGCCAGACATGGATAGGGAAATGGAGGAGCGGAGACTAGTGAGGTTGGAAAGGCAGGCAGCCATGATAAGAGAGAGGGAGGAGGTGAGGAAGTTCATGGAAGAGAAGAGAAAGGACATGGAAAAGATCAAGGAAGAAGAAAGGAAGGAGAAGGAAAGGAAGGAAAGAATTCTGCAGTTTTCAAAGAAAATAAAGAAGGATATGGATGATGAGTTGGAAAGGAGGAAGAGTGCCTTGAAAGACTTTGACAACAGAGGTAGAGCAGCATACTGTCCTGACTGTCCTGACTGTGTGTCAAAAAAAATCGACTGAAGAGTAACCCCCCCACAACAAAGGTCCTTTTAAGGACCCCCAATCTATACTAAAGGTTCAGATTCAATATCTCTAATTTTCTTTTTCATTAACCACCCCAGTTTAACTCTCTCCCCCTCAACTTTAAAATAACAGGCAATACTTGCAAATAAGCCCCCCATAAATTTTGGTTGAAGCAGTTTTAAACAGGGGAGCCCAACCACGCTGTCATTTTTCAACTTCTATCATTTTATCATTGGCTCTGTTTTTTGGTCTTGGCAAGTTTAAAGGCCGGTCTTCTTCATTTTGTAGAATAACCCGGCTACCGGCTATATTGATGGGTGTGTAAGTAGGCCTAACCCCCTAAAAAAAAAGGTTTTGGTGACATTCCACAATATGAGACTAGCTGACTGACTGAAAATTTCAATTTGCAGGCCTAGACCGGCCCCCTAGAGCCGGGACCGGGAGACAACCTTTCATGCCAGGGGTTGTTCAAGCCTATAAAAACAACTGGATTTGACGTATGCTTTATAAAACTATATTCCCCATGACTTGGCAAGTGTTGAATGAAGTCTTGTGGTCCAGTATATAAATTATGTTGACGACACATGTTAAGCACAGGGATAGCTCTTCCCTGATATTCTCTCTATTCATGAAATAATTAAGAAAAGTTATCTAATACATGAGGATTAGTTAAGAGTATATCTATATGTAGATCTGTGCATACATAGAGCTGACTACAGGTCATAGCAAGTGTATCACTCAGAAATGCTGTAAACATGCTCAAATGTATGCATTACTTAACCATTATTTGGTGATTAAATTAATTCGTTCATTTATTAAGTGGATTAATTGTAATAATTAAATGTATTATAAAATGTTCTCTATAATAGCTAAGCAACGTGTGTTTTTCAAGCAATGCTGGTGTCAAATATTTTTGAGCTGTAAAATATCTTTTTGTACACCAGGATAAAATAAACGGGTTTAATGTGTTTACGTTTACCATATTCAGATGTGCTATCTAACATATTAATATTCATGTCCCCCATAATGAATGATTCAAATCTATTAATATGCGCAATATTTGAAATAATAAATTTCATGGTTGTCAAAAATACTTCCAAGTCCCCTTTTGGTGGCCTATAAATAATAATGATTAATATTTTTTCTCCCTTTTTTATTATAATTGAGGTTAATTCTATGTCTTTGGTACTCATTTTAGGCATAAAATCTTCCTCTCATACTACATATTTATCCTTGGTGTAAATTAAAAGTCCTCCAGCAGTTTTCTTTTTGCCTTCCTCTAGCCAAGTTCTATCCCATCTGTAGGAGTTAAAACCCTCAAAGTCAAATTCAGATGTGAGATTTTTCTCCTCAAGGCAAGATTCCGCGACCGTTATGACATCTAGGTTGCAATCGTCAAACATTATCTTACAATCTCCAATTTTCTTTCTTATGCTTCTACAATTTATGTGTACTAAATGCATGCCCTTTTCATTGTCAAAACTCCTGACATTTCTAAACCCTCTAGTCATTTTGAATTGTAGCCCACCCGTCCCCTAGCACCTGACATTTGATTATGGACCTGATATCTGTAAAAGAAGAAAATGATGATGATGTAAAAAAAGATGCCAGAAAACCAATGGGAGTCATGTTTTCCAGGTAGGGAGCTCAGCTTTGGCAACCTATATGTTTTAGAAAAATAGATATGTTAAAGATAATAAACACAAATATATACAGTATCTTCTGACAGTAATCAATGGCCTTAAACTAATGAAGTAAAGTCACATACATGTATCCAACATATGTAGGTACTTTGTTTGACACTCATGAGTCAATATTAAGACCTCTGTCAGCTACAATATGATACTCTTTCATGTGCAACATTAAGTCGTAATTTTAAACTATAATTGCATGGTTTTAACGAAGTAAACAAACATGTCGTCTGGCACCGAGATAATCACATTGTATAGTCTTCAGTGTTGCCAGCATTCATTGTTCATAACGATATACTGGCGCTACCTCGGACTTGGACAAGTATTGATCTAATACCAAATGATATTTTATTATTGTATTATACCGGTACATACCCTTTAGTGTGAATTTTGAGTTTGACAGCCTTAACATGTTTTACAAACAAGTCTTCCCAATATGTCAGCAACTGCTCGTTTGGATGTAACCCATCTTGTAGCCAAGTGTCATAGTCCACCTCCTTGGCATTGGCTGTGTGGCTCAGATGTACAGTTCTTGATATCCATGGCATACTAGTCTTGTTGTTTCTATTGATGTGGAAAATCGCCTGGTTTCTATTCCGAATGCCAATGTTGACACATGATTGTCTCTCTGGCGTGGCATTAACAATAGTTTTATCAAGTCTGAGATCTACAATCCCCTTCCATGCACCGAACTGACCCAGTAATGTACCGCGCCATCAGATTGTCAGACGAGGGGAGTAGCTCAATTGGTAGATCAATAGGTTATGTAATCTGAGGGTCATGGGCTCGAGTCCTGCTTTCTCCAGATGATTTTTCCGCGACCTTTCCACTGGTGGAGAAAGCAAGCGCACTCGCTGGTATGGTTGACTTAGACAGTAAAAGCATTCCAACTTGCTGGGTATTGGCCACCTGCTGGCGGTTGGTAGTTGGAGGAGCAGGTTGTGAAGAGTTGGCTCCCAGTAAGGGCAGTTGGAGTTCAGCATGGAGTCTAGTCAACGAATTGCCTGGATCGGTTCGGGGCTGTAAGCTTCTATCATTGTCCTGCAGGGACATGATAGAAACTCGGGGATCTGTGTAAGGGAAGTGGTTACCACGCACTTAACTGACCCAGTAACGTACGGCGTGGTCAGATTGTCAGATGGGGGAAGTAGCTCAGTTGGTAAAGCAGCAGGTTACGTGATCTGAGGGTCGTGGGTTCGAGTCCTGCTTTCTCCAAATGATTTTGCTATAACCGTTACAATTGTATACATACTTGCCGCAGCAGTTTACCAAAGAAAAAGTTTAATTCTTCATGCTTTATTAAATATGCAGATTTAGCCACTGAAGTTTTGTACTAATGGTCTTCTGTATACAATCCTTATTCCATTTTAGCTCAGACTGAGCCACATCACACAAGACAAGATGCACAATCAAATTCTATAGAAGATAAATTGTTCTGTGAAGAAGCTAGGAAAAACTCCAGATTCAGAAATAGCTTGTTAGAAATTACTCTTTATTCGTTCGACATATGGCTCGTAATCATACAGACAGATGGTGATATTCAAAGATGCTTTTCAACAACATGTGATGAATGAAGATATAGGAGTGATATGCTCACGGTCTTATTGGCAATTCTTGCATTTCCAAGGCTCTCTCTTATTTCGGTGAACTCCCAGTGAGTCAGACTCAACAAAGGGAGTTGGACTCGGAGTTAAATACCTGTGCATCTATCTCCAATAGCCCCCAAAGAGCGGGATGGAGATGGGCCCAGGGTCACCGAGGTAAGAGCAGCAGCAGGACAGATCTACAAAATACAACAGAGTTCTCGGAATCTAAGTTGTGGAACAACCTGTCTGGTAGGACTGCACAGCAAGACTGAGTCCCTGAGTAGAAGAACCCAGGGGTTTATATACTGGAGATTATATAACTCCACTTCTCAACTCAAAAGCACTTGGGTTCCAGAGGAACTCTGGGTAACCTGAAACTGGTTTCCCCCACACTCCATCAATCCTTAGGTGCCGGAGTATGCAATCACATGCCACAGGTCTGGGTAGGAGTGTGGCCCGGATATGCCACAGCAAGATTAGCCAGACAAACCAATCAGGTTCTATAGAAATAGTACAGCGACTCACTACACAGATCTACTTTCAAATTTTTTGTCTTGATTTTTGCCTCATACCAGCCACAGCTCAGTACCACTCTAAAGGAAAAAGTTTTGTTTTCCATTTGGGTTCATTTTCAATTTTGATTCGTATACATCATGTAATTGAAGTAGTTTACTTCAAGGTGATGTCTCTATATTTTAACGATTGTTATTGTCTAGCTGGCTATTATTGGCTAGCTGTCTATGTTTATTCATTCTGTCTTCTGTTTCTAAATTGTCAAGAGGTTAGTTGTACAATCTTCTGGCCACGGGGAATACATCCTTTATGTCATTCAAGATAGATTTAGGTAGCAATTTGGCAAGGTATTAATGCAAACCTCAAAAAAAACCTCTAACTTCCAAGTGTCTGTATTTCAGTGTAAACCCTTTAACCGATCTATTCCAGATGGTGTTTTATAGTGCCCGCGATAGCTCACTGGATCCCCTAGTTGAGACTAGGCTCTAGGGTTATTTTTCATTAATTCTAGGTCAGCGTTCATCATATCTTTAACCAGTTCGTCAAAGTTATATTTGGGTGTCCATCCCAAGTGTGTTCTAGCTTTGGAAGAGTCTCCCAACAGATACTCCACCTCAGTGGGCCTGTAGAACTTGGGGTTGATGCGGACACGCACTATGCCTGTTGCCTTGTCCCTGCCAACCTCATCTGGACCTTCCTTCTCCCAACCAATGCTAACACTTACATGTTTGAATGCCGCTTCTACAAATTCCCTCACGCTGTGTGCTATGCCTGTGGAAATGACCAAGTCATAAGGCTTAGCTTGCTGCAGCATCAGCCACATTGCCTCTACATAGTCCTTGGCATGTCCCCAGTCTCGCATAGAATTTAAGTTACCTAGTTCTATCAACTCCTGCTGGCCAAGTGATATTTTAGAAACAGCTCGTGTAATTTTGCGGGTTACAAATGTCTCACCTCTGCGTGGGCTTTCATGATTAAAGAGGATGCCATTACAAGTGAACATGTTGTATGCCTCCCTGTAGTTAATACATATCCAGTAGGCATACAACTTGGCACATCCATAAGGAGAACGGGGATAGAAGGGGGTGGTTTCTTTCTGTGGGATCTCTTGTACCTTGCCATACAACTCCGATGTAGATGCCTGGTAGAAACGTACTGTATTTGCCAGTCCACATGCACGAATTGCATCAAGTAGTCTCAGTGTGCCCATTGCATCCACATTAGCTGTGTATTCAGCTAAGTCAAAAGATACCTTTACATGACTCTGTGCTCCCAGGTTGTAGACCTCAGTCGGTTTAACCTCAGAGATGATCTTAACAAGACATGTGCTGTCTGTCAGGTCACCGTAGTGAAGTTTCATTGCGCCTTTCCCATCTCTCTGAATGTGTGACTTGGGGTCTGCATAGAGGTGCTCAATCCGACTTGTGTTGAAGGAACTAGAACGACGAATGATGCCATGTACTTCATAACCTTTGGAAATCAGGAGTTCTGCTAGGTATGACCCATCCTGTCCAGTAATACCAGTAACAAGTGCAACTTTTGCTGCAGTATTTGTATTTGATGCAGTTTCCATTTTTATATACGTTTCTTAAATAGAGCAAAGAGAGGATACACTTTGTCCTATATGCTGGCTCCTCTCTACTTGCGAAATATTGAGAGTAGCACGTCAGTATGAAGGAATAACTATCCTTGACTCAAAATATTAAACACTACTTTGAGATGTGATATATTCAACAAGATGACAATCATTTTCCTTCTTTTCCTTCCTTTGTATGTTTATCCCTAGGACTACTAATGTTGTATGCATGAGTATAGAAATATATGTATACATACATGAATATTTTACATATATATATATATATATATATATATATATATATATATATATATACATATATACTTTTTTTTTCAAGTAATGTTTATGTAGGATTACAACAGGTTAGGCTCCCTGTAAAAGTGTAGGCGGTGCTAATATTCACCTAGTTCCTGAGGGCCTCATAATTTGCAACAATTTACAACCAAGTGAAGTGTTCCAGGCAGTCACAAAACTAACTATTGAATCAAGGTATATGATAGTATGGAAAAGGGCATAATGTGGATACATAACAGTCATATAGAGTAACATATTCTGAAATAAAAACAGACAAAAAATGTTACTCTCTAAGAGAGGCTAGGAATTTCTTCCTATTCTGCTTAAATGCAGATAAAGTAGGAATGAGTCTTTCCTCAACCCCCAAATTATTCGAAAAATGAGAACTTTTATAACTAACACTGTGTTTAAAGGCTTGCAATCTTCTGTCATATGTCTTAAGGACAGGGCCATCATGCAGTCTGGTTTCCCTGGCAGGCACTTCCAGGTTATCATCAGATTTTGTCATGGTGTAAGCATGTTTTGCAATTTATTTCTTTGCATTCTTTCTTCTAAGAAATTTATTTTCCCAACCTCATGATTTTTTTCAATGGTTGTTCTGGGGGGCGAGTACAGTACAATCTTTAAACCTCTATGCTGCAATCTCTGAAGTTTTGTTAGTAATGTTTTGTTAGTATCATGGACAAGGATGCCTCCATATTCCATCTTTGTTCTATAAACTCGTAGGGCTTGCGCATAGGACATTTTATGTCTTAAGCGATATATAACTCTACAGCTGATTAACATCTCATTTGGTTTATTAGTTTATCGAATTTTAAGAATTGATCCAGCTGTATTACTAAATAATTCTACAAAGTCTAATTCATTGTTATTTGATTTTATTGCTGGGATCCCAAAGTTTTGTATTTGACCTGGTGTACCGAATTGTATTGATTGTGATGTTTTGATATTTAAAGTATTTCTATTAGGCTAAGTCCAGGGGGAAAAGTGATTTAGATCATTGTGAAATTTACTGTAAGCTGAGACAGGGTCTCCCTCCATTGCATTGCGACCATCTACATCGCTAACATATGTTAGAAAGAGAAGAGGGCCCAAAATAGACCCTTGAGGGACTTGAGATCTATAATGCAAGTAATCTCTTATCCACCTTAAAATATTTCTTTCCATACATAACTCTTCACACTTGATTTACCACATCAAATGCTTTAGAAATATCTATAAATGTAGCTAATGTAAACTTATTATCATCCATGCTATGAAAGATATCGTCAGTAAAATCAGCAACTGTGGAAATCATAGAGTGCCCTTTTCTGAAAATCCCTTGTTTTGGATTCAACAAGTTACTATTTTCTAGATAGGAGGATATGTGTGTGTGGATGAAGCATTTTAAAGGCGCATTCAACCAAGGACCTAACCCTGCCGAGTTTTGTACGCAAATGACGTCGTGGGTTCAGTGCGCCTTTAAAATTTTACCAGGTAGGGGAATCTGAGAAATTGGTCTATAGTTTGTGACATAAGCTATATTTCCTGGCTTTGGTAATGAGGTAACCAGTGCCTGTTTCTATTTTGAAGGAAATATAGATTTTTTTTTATGAGATAGCTAAATTAGCATCTTTAATAACTCTAGCATTCGGAAAAAGGAATGGCTAAGCTCTTCTTAACCTGGCTGTGCTGGAAACCATCTCAGGGCTAATAATTAGCCTATGTATTACTAGTGTAGTGGGTCGCCGCTGTACTATTTCTATGGAACCAGTTGGAGTTATATTTGGTATATGTGTTGTCGTGTATCCAGGCCGCACTCCTGTCTACTGCCGAGTATAAGGTTATATAAGCCCACCTGAGGAATGGTGGAGCGCGGCCTGGTTATGTGCATTGAGCCGTGACCGCCACGTGTCACCCGACATATCTCGGGTACGGTGTCGGCTCGGATGCACCGGCGCGTGGTTACCCGGAGTTCCTCGGGAACTCAAGTGTTTACGAGTAATGGAGAGAATTACATAACGACCAGTACATAAGACCTGGGGTTCTGCTAATCGAGGACCCAGTCTTGCTGCGCACTTCGGCCAGCTTGGCTGCTCCACAACAGAGCTTCCCCAAACTCTGTTGTACCTTTTAGGCCTAGTCCTGTCGCTGCTTCCACCTTGGTCACCCTGCGTCTTTCTCTGTTCCACCCTCTGGGGGAACTAGAGGAGATAGACGCACTGGTGTACAACTCCGGGTACAGAACTCCCTCTGGGGGAGTCTGATCCAAGTGGAGTTAACCAAGATGGAAGAGAGCCTTGGAACTCGGGAATTATGTACTAGACCGTGAGCGTATACCTCCTGTATGTTCATATGACCACTGGTGTTCAGAAGCCTATTTGATTATTGCTATCCGTCTGTATGATTACGAGCCGTATGTCAGAATGAATAAAGTGTAATTTCTGAACAACCTATTTTCGAATCTGGAGTTTTTCATAGCAGATGTCTATCTTAGAATAGCCAACAGCTACACTAGGTTAGGAGTGGTCCCAGCATATGTCCAGTTGGCTGCAAATTTAGGACCAACAAAGTAATTGTCTATATGCTCAGCAGTCCTGGTATGCTGAATTGGTTGGCCTGTAACTTGGTCAACTAAACATATTATATTATTTGGTATAAAATTCCTCAAGCTTCCTCCAAAATGTGGCACTATCTCCCTTCTCATAGTCCTTTATATCATTAGGAGCGCCAGTGCTTTCTTGCCTGGGACTGCCAGAACGTACTGATGTGAGGTGGAAAAATGGCCCTCAAAATGCCATTGCTTTATGCCAGTTGGCCCCCAGAGTGTACTGATGTGGGGTGGGACTTATAATTTAAAACTATTGCATCTGATATGAATCTACAATCTGAGTAAGCTAATTACAAGATGGCATTTTTCCTGGTGGGTGATGTGATATATTGATCTAGTCCAATTCCTGTTCAATATCTATACGAGCATTAAATCTGTCAAATTCCTTTTCTAAATAATTTGTATTAATATGTCGGAGAAAGGTTATATCTGACACAGGGTCAGCCTCTTTGATATTCCTTAAACATTCCAACATGAATTGTAAAAATCCTGTAGGGCTGCCATTTGGTGGTCTATGAAGAACACCCAGAGTCATATTGGTTTGATTATCTGAAACAATCTTAACCCAAAGAACTTCATAATGGTCAGTACATAGATAGTGTTGAAGCAATCCATTTTGAGTATAGGTTTATATAGACAGCCACACCTCCTCCTTTCATTTGATCAATGTCATGGTTTAATTGGTTTCTGTCAACTCAAAGGAGTGTGTATCGGTCAATGCTGATTATGGAGTCAGGTATATCTTCAGTCAGCCATGTCTCAGAAACATCATATAACCCAACCTCAGAGTGTTTTATATTAAATTCAAATAGATCTGTATTTGTTTCAATATTTCTAGCATTATGGTGAATAATATGCAGGCCTCTCACTGGTATAGGGAGGTCACTCATTTAAGTATAAAATACCATGAATAACGTACATATTATGGGAATCGGGTGCAGGTCTTAGTTGTAGGTAGCGTGGATGTTGTCACTGAATGAAAACACAGTATTTCTGGCAAATTCTGACTATGTGGCCTCATTGAAATGCAGACCATAACGTAGTGTTCCTGTGTATCTATGACTCATTCTCCCATGCCTGCTCTTATGCTGGACTATAGCTGATCAAGTGTTTGATACCCCTAGAGGATTGGGAGCCAAGAAAAAAAATATCAAGCCAGGAGCTATTTGTCGTTAACAAGGTAAGGAAAAACATTACAAATCATTTTCCTGCCCCTTAACACGTGCACTCCGAAGCCCCTCCTTTGGTATTTTTAACAATATAGGTACTGTCAGTACCTTACTGTCATCCCTACCGATGTCCACTGTTAATCCTGTTGCGGAACTGGCTTTTTTACGAGGCCTGCCTCGCTAGGGCTTGGTAGCACACGGCTATGGTTCCAACTGTATCTTCCCGTTTCTGTACCATTATATGGCACCCCACACCAAGGTCTGAGTCTAGCCACATGTGATTGAGTTCCCTTCTGAACTCCTCTCGCCGAGACGCTTCACTAGGCGCTATGCCAAAGACTCAAATAGTCTAAGCGTTCTACTTGCAGTTGAAACACTGATAAACATTGCTCTTACAGGCACAACTTTCGGTCCAATGATGCTAGACATGTTTTCAAAGTGCATGGTATATGTAAATATAATGCCAGACAGTATGAAATAAGCTTACCTTAACATTGAAGAAGTCAACCTGTGAATGTGACTCTCATGTTTTGGTAGATCTATTGCAGGTGTCTCAGGAAGTGATGGGGGTAGCCAAGTTTTTCAATGCATTCTAGATCTTGACCTGTCAAAAATAAGGGTTAACCGGGTTAAAATCTACCATTACCAGGGTTATTTAGATTTTTTTTCGTCACACAGGTAGGCTGGGGCAGATACTGAGGAGAAAACAAATTCAAAGTGCTGTATGTGGGTCAAAAATTGGTGTTTTTTGGGCCAGGAAAAAAAAAAGTTGTACTTCAGGATGTCGACTTTACTGTATCTGAGGCTTAGAAATTACAGTTGCCCCAAAATGTCTACAAATCCAAAAAAGCAAACTGAAGTTTAGCAGCGATGAGGCAGTATATAGGATTTCAATAGGGTTGGGATGCTGAATTGACCCAAACTCAGGGGGGAGCTTGGGGGGTCATTAAGAAATATTTAGTTAATGGGATAGCGGAAACTTGGATATTTAACATGTCTTCTTTGGCATATATTAAGGGCAGATCAAAAAAAATTGCTCTAACCCCCAAAAAAAAGAATCGTTGAGCACATTTTCAAGTTATTCTAGTAGTATTCATGTTTGCAGCTTGTACCGGTATGTTTAAAGTGACTTCTACATGTTGCATTTGTTAATGAATTGTATCATTAGAAAGGCCATCATTGTTAATGACACTTTGTGTTGTTTGTTTGTCGCCTGGCCCACAGCTTGTGCAGGTGGGGGATTAAGGCTAAACAACAGTCAGCTCTTACTGGCAGTTATATGAAAGGATTGTGTACATCTTTGTATGGGGACCAGTGACCAGTAAGCTAAAATGAGGATTATTATCATAATCATAAATATTACATGATATTACATAATATGTGTGGTATACCAGGTAAGAGGGGATCTGTTGTGTGACAATACACACCTTTTTGTTGTGGCATGCACCCACAGACGTACATGTTTACATACACTTTATGTTTGATTTGTAGACACAAAAATACATGATTTGAAGTGCGAGGAAACACACACCCTCTCAGGTAGATGTCTTGAATTCAAAAGGAGTTGCCTCAAACTACTTATTTGGCTTCTCCAATAGATAGTAAATGCCTTCTAAGGTGCCATCCCAGTCTGCTAAACGAAAGCAAAACACAGTGAGGAACTTGACGTTTAGTTCGCGAAGGGCTGTGCTTAACAATAGTGGTTCTTTTTCCAGCCTCTTTGCTTCGATGCGGGAATGGCCTTTTTCTTCAGCTGGATCGGACTTGTTTTCCAGTGCCTTTTTTTGTTTAACACCCTTTATCGTTCAACTTCCTTTCACTGCATAGCTAGAAGGAATTCTGCCGATGTACGCCCTACGCATGGTGCTTTTTTGTTGTCTTAGCCATTCTGCGTACAGTTCCTTATGTATTTGAGCATCCGCTTGGAATGTTAAACACCGGTTTGATGTTGTCCCTGGTGCACATGAGGTCATACCAGGTGCAGGGATCTGCAGACGAAGCAGCTTTACTTCAGGTTTGAAGGGGACTGTTGACGGTGTGGTTTTAGTCAAAGTAATAGTACTAGTAGAAATTTTCCTAGGCCTACCACGACCCATTCTTCTTTCTTCCGGTATCCTAATTCAATGGCTCAACTGAGGGATCCTAGGCTTACCAGGACCTTTACGTTTCTGGGTTGTCGCCCTCTGTACAGCATCATCTGACTTGGGATACTCTAATAAATTTGTATGAGCTGAAACGTTGCCATACCATCTACATAGTCTAGTCTCATTAGACTTGTATACGCGTTCCATAGTAGATTAGATCACCATGGTTGATTCAGAAACAATTCTGATGACAGTGAATGGACCATCCCAGTTTGGTACTAATTTTAGCTGTTGTAGGGGATCATGGAACCTGATTACTTCATGCCCTATTCGGAAGAATCTGGATTCCTATATTCACATCATAACCCGTTTTCTGCCATGATGCTGATTTTCCCAATTCATTTTGAACCATCTTATATGCGGCTTTAATTGATCCCTTAATGCTTCAACAAACATCACCTGACAAGGTACAGTAAAATTCTGCTGCAACGAATTTGGTTATAACGAGTTTTTGGATATATCGAACATATTGCTGTGCCACAATTATTTCCCATACATTCCTATAGTAAAATAATCCTTTTTATACAAAGCTTTTCAGGTTTAGATTCGTTTATAACGAACTTTTTGGCCTATACTTACAGATCTGTATTAGTCAATGGGATTTAAACTACCTGAACAAAACATATAGGGGAGGGGGAGATGTGGGTAAAGGGGGGTACGGGCCACCCCCAGCCCCTGAGCGGGCAGTGGGGGTGTAGGACTTCTGTTTGAAGTATGGACAGCAGGTAGGGGAAGGGGGGGGGCTAGGTGGGGGTACCCCCGGCCCCTGAGCGGGCAGTAGGGGTGTAGGACTTCTGTTTGAAGTATGGACAGCAGGTAAGGGAGGGGGGGGGGCGTTAGGCGGGGGTACCCCCAGCCCCTGAGCGGGCAGTAGGGTTGTAGGACTTGTTTGAAGTTTGCACCATGTTACACCCCCCTCCCCCCCCCCACACACACACACCCATCCACAACTCACAGGCCGTTACCTCACCTGTCCATACTGCCTCCCCTCCCACGGGTACCCCAAATCGTTTTGTGCATCTCACATTTTTTATTTCCTGTGATCTATATTTCGCTTTATATTCATTATCATAAGTACGGGTAATGTAATTATTATAAGTAATGTAAAGACAGATATACCATATTTCTACAATGTCATACAAAAGGGGGTTATAGAAGTGTTTTCTGACTGTATTAAGGTTTCTAAAAGGCACTTATTTGGATACTACAAAATTCGTTTATAACGAACTTTTTGCCTGGACCAAAGCACTTCGTTATAACGGAATTTTACTGTACCTCAGTGCTTATCCCAGCTACGCCAAACACCAAGTCAGCAGGCATAATCAAATCTCTCCGAACACAGATTGGGGGAACAACTTGTGGAAGTATGGACACTACTAATGTAAGCATGCACCAAAACTCACACTCCTCATCCCAATCTTCCACCTGACTGTCAACCAAAGGCTTTAGAACTTATATCAGGGTTTGATTGAACCTTTCCACTTGTCAATCAGACTTTCCTGTTTTGCATATAGCTAAACCGTGGCACTTCTCTAACCACAACTTGGATTCAAATTCCCGCCCTTGATCACAATGCAGCATCAGGGGTACAACTAAGTGTAGCACCCAGCCTTTCACAAATGCTTATTTGCAAGTGTGTGCCTTACAATCCTTGAGAGGGAACACTCGTGGGTGTTTCGTATAGTAATCAGCAACCACCATAATGCAAGTGTTTCCATCAGTATGTATTGTAGCTGTTGGCTATAAAAAAACTCCAGATTCAAAAATAGGTTGTTCAGAAATTACTCTTTATTCATTCTGACATACGGCACGTAATCATACAGACGGATAGTGATATTCAAATATGCTTCCGAACAACAGGTGTCATATGAACATACAGGAGGGATACGCTCACGGTCTGATATACAATTCCCCAAGGTCCAATGCTCTCTCTGATCTTAGTCAACTCCATATGGACCAGACTCCTCAAAGGGAGGCGGGCCCGGAGTTATCTACCAATGTGTCTATCTCCTCTTGTCCCCCCAGAGGGTGGATCAGAGAGAGAGACGCAGGGTCACCAAGTGAGAAGTAGCAGCAGGACTAGGCCAAAACGGTACAACAGAGTTCTAGGAATCTCTGTTGGGGAACAGTCGAGCTGGCCGATGTGCACAGCAAGACTGGGTCCTCGAGTAGCAGAACCCCCGGGCTTATATACTGAGCCTCCTGTAACTCATGTAAACACTTGAGTTCCCGAGGAACTCCGGGTAACCTGAAACCAGTTCATCCGGACCGACACGGTACCCGGGTTATGTCGGGTGCCATGTGGCGGTCTCGGCTCGGTGCGTATTACCAGGTCGCACTCCACCAATCCTCAGGTGCCAGACTATGTAACCACATACCGGGCACTGGACAGGAGTGCAGCCCGGATATGCCACAACAAACACACCTAAAATAACTCAACCCGGTTCTATAGAAATAGTACAGTGGCGTCCCACTACAGTTTGTATGTATGTAATTTTTTTTACTTATACTGAAATCATATAGGCATGAGTGTTTGCCTGTTTTTATTCTGTATCCAGTAGAATGATTATAAGTTTCACCTTAACATCAAAAGCATATCAGTGTGGTATATACCACTTATGAGAATAAAGAGAGAATAGATGTTAGTCATAGTAGCAGAAAATATAGAGATAGCCATACAATTATGTGTAATCAATGTACATCCAAGGGAGTCCCTTATGATGCACAATCAAAACTGATGGAGATTTTGGGCAGAGGGGTCAGATATTGAACCCATATCCCAAAGGACTGATGACATGTCATGTAAGAACAAAATAACAATCTTATAAATCCAAGTAATATTATATAGACCGTGGTCCGCCGTAGACCCCCCTGCGATTGTCGCAGACCCATATTTTCAGGATGCTGACCCTATGAGCTATTGAAATCCACTTGTCTGCACTTTATTCGCAGGTGAGTGTAGGCGTGACGCTCATCGATTTGTACATATGTGAAAATATACTAAAATCGCTAAATATGTGGCTTGAGAGCTGATATACTATTTCAATATGTTATGATGTGACCACTTTTTCATGACAACTGGCACATATGAGCATAAACAATGCATGGCAGCTATCAGATATGTATGTTTAAAGTGACAGGAATGTTTAATGAACATCTGATTAGCATAAATTAACATTATAACAATGAAGGAAAACAACGTTATGGAAAGGCAGAATCTTGAGAGTTCACCTATGGGGTACGGAATGTTAGGGTGCGCTGTTCCCACTAAATCTGAAGTTTGACCTATACTGATCAAGATTTGGGTGGATGCAATGTACGCACTTGTTTTTGTCTTTGAAATAGGGCCTGATATGGGCAGCCACACCTTAAAAAACTGAATGGGAGACTGTAGCAGGAAGACCGAAGTAGGCAGATGGGGAACTCATGCCAAGAGAGCTAATTGAGCTGTTAATAGGATATGCATAACGAAGTGGAGGATATAAATTTGAGAGCTTAGCAAACATCACCTTTGAATTAGGTTTTTGAAAAAGGATTTTATGGGTATCACAGTCATATCCATATTATCATGACTGTGTAACTACTAGCAATTCTGCTAAACAAACAGTATCTCCAGAGACTCTGTAGGGTTCTTTACCTGGCCACTTGGGGGCTCTGCCAATAGTTTCTCATGAGACATTACAAAGGCCGGGGTACATCAAACACACAGATGGCTGGAAGAAGGCTCAGTTTTTTTCACATTCATATGACAGATTTCCTTATTTTCTGGTACATTGATATTGTAAAGCATATATTAAAGTTCTTCCATGATCTAGATCAATGATCCTATTAGTATGATAATCGATATCTGTAGAAATAAATTAGAATGAAACAAGGTGCTTTACTATATAATCTATCCAGTGTTTTTGGTGTTTGTCCCTTACCTGACTTTTGTATGAGATATTTAAAATAGCAAGTTTAATAAAGAAAATATGAGTTGTATGCAAATCTTTATTCCTTGCAATATTGAGAATATTTAGTTGAACTCTTCCTCATGAATAATATGAGTGCACAGAGTATCAGAGAATGATAAGAAACACTTCTTGGTCCTTTAAAGTTTAGCTTATTGTAGTGGGTCGCCGCTGTACTATTTCTATGGAACCAGTTTGGGTTATATTTGGTATGTGTGTTGCCGTGTATCCAGGCCGCACTCCTGTCTAGTGCCGAGTATATGGTTATATAAGTCTACACCTGAGGATTGGTGGAGCGCGGCCTGGTTATGTGCATTGAGCCGTGACCGTCACATGTCACCCGACATATCTCGGGTACCGTGTCGGCCCGGATGCACCGGTGCGTGGTTACCTGGAGTTCCTCGGGAACTCAAGTGTTTACGAGTAAGGAAAAGAGTTACATAACGATCAGTACATAAGACCTGGGGTTCTGCTAATCAAGGACCCAGTCTTGCTGTGCACTTCGGCCAGCTTGACTGCTCCACAACAGAGCTTCCCCGAACTCTGTTGTACCTTTTAGGCCTAGTCCTGTCGCTGCTTCCAACTTGGTCACCCTGCTTCTTTCTCTGTTCCACCCTCTGGGGGAACTAGAGGAGATAGACGCATTGGTGGACAACTCCGGGTACAGAACTCCCTATGCAGAGTCTGGTCCAAGTGGAGTTAACCAAGATGGAAGAGAGCCTTGGAACTCGGGAATTATGTACTAGACCATGAGCGTATACCTCCTGTATGTTCATATGACCACTGGTGTTCAGAAGCCTATTTTGATTATTACTATCCGTCTGTATGATTATGAGCCGTATGTCAGAATGAATAAAGTGTAATTTCTGAACAAACCATTTTCGAATCTGGAGTTTTTCATAGCCGATGCCTATTTTAGAATAGCCAACAGCTACACTGGTACCGTGACCACTTTGGGTAAGTATTGATTTACATTTATTTTTTTCTTTTCTTTCTGAAATTGAGAGGTAAGCTCTTATATGTTTGAACCAGAATTGGTAGGTTTCAAGGATAGTTATTACAGGTTGCTTTTGTGTGGTGAAGATATGTCAGATACAGAGGTACCTCCCCCGTCGGTTACAAACCAAGGGGAGGGTATGCTTCCTAGATTACGATCTAGGGTGAGGTTTAATGCTAGGCAGAAGGTACATACGTTCAATCAGAATAGGGAAATCTGACATGGAGGGGAGGATGAAGCCCACGAGGTGAGATCTGAGGATTCACAAGGGGACCCTCTAGCGAAACGTCCAGCTCTGGAACCAGATAGGGGAATGGAGGGACATGTCCAGGTGGGGGACACATCACGAGAGGATGTGACCCTTGGACAGGTTACCATGGAAGATGCTGGAGAAGATAGTGACTCTAGTATACCTAGTCTGGAGGGTACGGTAGATGTACCAGTGACATGGGAACGTAGACCAGTGCCCACTGTAGAAACAGTGGAAAGGACTAAAGGATTAGTCCCAGTTAGTCAAGAAGGAGTGGAGGTTGTCAAAAGGGACGACCTAGTGAAAAGGGAAGGAGACAGCTGTGGCAATCTCCAAGGGGGATAAGCTGTTTCCAGATCCTTTTAGGTTGACGATACCTGGTCTAGAAGTTCCGCCTTATGAATCCAGGGAGAGGTTGAGCCTGGATGACATAAGGACGCTCAGATTGAGAAATGAGCATGAGCACATGAAGGAAGGGATAAGAATAGAGGAAGAATCCCTGAGGAAGTTGAAGGAGGAAAGGGAAGCTTTTGAAAAGAGTTTTTTGGCAAAAGGTCAGGAAATATTGGGGAACATGCAGCTCAGATAAAGCATCTGGAACAGATTTCTGTCAATGTGGGTCTACTTGAAGGTACTGAAGTCAGACTGAAGTCTGAAACAGAAAAGCTAGTGGTGCGGAATAAAGAAATTAGTTCCGAGATTCTAGCAAGACAGTTACAAGTAGCTGAGTATGATGAGTTGCTGAAGAAGCAAGATAGTAAGCTGGGAGAGTTAGAGACGCTAGCTCAACAAGCTGAAAATCACATGGTGAATAAACTAGAACCAGAAGGGACAAAGGTAAATGGGGACCCAGTGGGAGAGGCGCAAGAGGTGTCTAGAGATGAGACCTTTGTGACTGCCGACGAGCCCTCAGTATTTATCGTCAATACAGCGGAGGAGGTAGAGAAACCACCTGCCACTGAGGATCTAGATGGTTCCATGGTGATACATACAGCAGATATGTTATCCAGTGTGAGTGGACACTCATCCATGCAAGGCAATAAGTTTGACAAGAATGAAGAGTTCATGTTGGAACTTTGTGGTAGAGTTGAGAAGCTGTTTCAAGAGAAGTTAGATTGCTTTCTTGAGGAAACAGAATCAGTGAGCGTGGAGAATGACACTAAGAGAGAAAAAGGAGACGTTCCGGTAGCTCAGGCTACAGGAAATAAGGCTCCTGTGGGACCAGCTAACGCTGCTCCAGCTCCAGGTGCTCATTCTACTCCAGCTGCAGGAGCAAGGCAGGTTCATACAGTTCCGGTAAATGTATCTACGGTAGGTAGACCAGGTTTGCCCAGTGGAGCAAACATGAATGTTCGGCCGCCAGGTCAAGGGAATCTGGCTGGGTCTAACAATCTGGGGATAGCGCAATGTGGGACCGGATAACTGTTATGGGAACGTGAGGCCTATGTTCAATATACCACCTCCCCCATTGCCTGGCAGTCATATAACTCCAGGAAGCATGTATACACCAAGGACCGGAGGTACTGATCAGAGTGGGACGCCTTATCAACAGTGGACTATGCTTTGAGTCAAGCTGAGATACCGTTGAGAACGGAAATGACAGCTGTGAAGAAGCAGGCTATCAAGATGAAGCAATATGATGGCTCGGTTCCATGGAGGAAATGGTTCACACGATTTTCGGCAGATATGCGACATAATGGTTGGGAAGGCGATGAGTGTCTTGCAGCTTTGTCGTGGTGTTTGCGAGATGGTCCTGGTGATCCCGCCCTAACGAGCTTTGAATTAAGCGGGGGAATAACGTACAAGGGATTGGTGGAAACAGCTTCATGGGCTTTGGGTTCCACATCCGGTGCGGATCCCGCGTCTGAACTGGAAGAAAGAGTACAGAAGCTCGGTGAAGGACACCGACAGTTTGGAATGGCTCTCCGAGTGCTAGCAGCGGAAGCATTTGAATCTATGAGTCCAAGTGATCCATGGCTGGTGAGGAAATTGTCCAGCCTGTATATAGATGGACTTAGGGATGAGAGATTGTCAAACGAGATTGCTTCACAGTGGAAGACAACTATGTCACTAGCAGACATCTTCGAGCTCACAGAGGATGCTCTGAGAAAGAGGAAGCTATTGAAAACTGTGGAGGCAGCCCCTGTAGCTGGATTTGAGATACCCAGAGAGGAGGGTGAACTAGCTACAGAGGGTGTGCAAGAGGTGGCAGCTATAGATTCCAGGATCAGACGCTCCAGCGCCAGAGGAGGGTGCATTGAAAACCATGATTGGAAAAGTCATGGATGAGCGTAGTAAAGCTGAGAAGGCTGAAAAGGTCGCAACTCGTGGTCACGGTAAGGGGAAACCCAACAAAGACACAAAATGTTACAATTGTGGGAAGAAGGGTCACTTTGCAAGGACATGTTGGTCCAAGGATACCAGGAATGTATCATCGGTCGAGAAACAAAAAGACGGACCCTCTTCTGACCAAAGCCCACCGCCGACGGAAAACTAACAGGGGTTGTTGTCGATGACAAGATAACAACCCCGCCTGTGATTGTCAAAGGTACTATCGAGGGAAAATCAAAAGATTCCATTTCATTGGAGCTGCTGGGGTTAGCCGCACCTGAGTCTGATCCGCCAGGTGGAGATGGGCCCCAGGGAACGGACGAGAGAGGTGTTGAAGATTTAGCTCATCTGGACACCGTCCGTAGAATTGAGTTGGCGGAAGAAGTAGAAAGGTTTTGTGCTTCGCGACTCAAACCCAATGATCCTATAGTTAAGTTTCTCAACTCGAGGAGATATGACTTGGGCGGTGAGACTGGAATCCAGAGATTTGCCTTACAACCTTCCCCTTTACAAGGGAAGAGATGGTATTTGCCTGTGCAGATTCAGGGTTGCTCGGGGGAATTTCTGATCGATACTGGAGATAGCCACTCCATGATGGGTCACCATTTCTTCAAGATGCTTGCAGGTCTGCCGACTAGCCCTGTGGGGCCGGGGTCGGTCAGAAGTGCTGATGGATCTAATATGCGGACACATGGCAGACAGGTGATACCCTTTTGGGTGAATCAACATTCATTTGTTGTTTCAACAACTGTGGCTGAAATGACGGATGAGGGAATCTTGGGAGTGGATTTTTGTTCTCTGTATGGAGCGGTATTGGATAGTGTGACAGGGGAACTCACTCTTCAATATCCACAAGAGATGAAGGTCCAGTGTGTGCTCCGCCGGATTTCAAGCGTCTCATCTGTCTCTCAGACAGTGCGAATTCCTCCCCGCCATGTATGCAATGTAGTTGTATACTGCCGGGATATGGAATTTGACCGCATGGTAGTGGTGGAACCGAATCAGGAGCATTTGAGTAAGCTAGGGTCGGTTTCCACCAGTGCCTTGGTGCAAAGTTCAAGACGAACAGTGGTACCAGTCAGTAATATGACTTTTCAGGATGTGTACCTGGAAAAAGGGACAACCTTTGGGGACGTAACATATGCTGATGTGGTAGGAAGAGCTGACTCACCAGAGGTGGAGTTAGCAGCAAAGAGGGGAGTGGAATTAGGAGCTTTGGATCCATCCGCTATGCCAGTGGTGTTGCAAGACACTGGAGAGCAGGATAGGAAGGAAGGCTATGGATTACCACTGCATCTTTTACCATTAGTGACAGATAGCCACCTGGAGAAGGAAGAGGACAAAGGGAGTCTGGCTCAATTGTTGTGTGAGAATGCAGACTTGTTCTCTGCTCCAGGAGAGCAGTTGGGTAGAACCGACCGAGTAACTCATCGGATAGACACCGGTTCTAGCCCGCCGTTACGCTTGCCCTACCGGCGTCTGCCTTTGTCTAAGAAACAGGCATTGGAAGATGAGGTGGACAAGATGTTAGGGGAAGGGATAATAAGGCCTTCTGATAGTCCATGGGCTAGTCCAGTGGCAATGGTTACCAAGAAGGATGGCACCTGTCGGTTCTGTATAGATTACAGGAGACTAAATGGGATTACAAGGAAGAATGCCTACCCCTTGCCACGAATTGACAAAAGTCTGGATTCCTTGGGTGGCAATCACTGCTTTCGTACCTTAGATCTGCAGTCAGGGTACTGGCAGATTGGAATGCACCCAGAGGATAAGGAAAAGACAGCGTTTACAACCCACAGGGGGTTGTTTGAGTTCAATGTGATGCCATTTAGCTTGTGTAACGCTCCGGCTACTTTCGAGAATATGATGGAGACAATGCTAAGGGGCTTGTTGTGGAAAAACTGTCTGGTTTATCTGGACGACATCATAGTTTTCAGGAAAACTTGGGAGGAGTGTCTATTAAATTTGACCATGGTGATGGATCGACTGAGATCCTATAACCTGAGACTGAAAGCTAAGAAATGCAAGTTCTTCAGGCAATCGGTGGAATATCTGGGCCGAATAGTTAGTGGCACAGGTATTTCGGTGGATCCAGGGAAATTGGAGGCAGTAGCGAGTTGGGCAACGCCAAAAGACCAGAAGGAAGTAAGATCGTTTTTGGGTTTTTGCTTCTACTACCGCGATTTAATTCCCGGATTAGCTGAGGTGTCGGCTCCCTTACAGGCGCTAGTAGTAGGAAAAAGGAAAGGAATGTTGAAGCTACCTCCGTTTCTTTGGACGCAAATAGCTGGACAGGCTTTCCAGAAGCTAAAGGTGTTATTTACGGTAACTCCTGTGTTGAGCTATCCTACTGAGGGTGATCAGTTCATCCTAGACACCGATGCTAGCAACGACAGTATAGGCGCTGTCTTGTCCCAGGTACAGGATGGGAAAGAAGTGCCCTTAGCATTTGCTAGCAACAGCTTGAGTAAAACTCAACGCAATTATTGTACCACCAAACGAGAGTTGTTGGCCATAGTAGTATATACGAAGAAATTCCGCCATTATTTGTATGGTGGGAATTATATTCTGCGTACAGACCATTCATCCTTGAGATGGCTCCTTAATTTCAAGGAGGCAGATGGGATGATGGGTAGATGGATCTCCGCGTTGTCTGAATTGGGAACAGAGAATGCCCAGATTCAGCATCGGAGCGGAGTGAAGCACGTGAATGCGGATTGCCAATCTGAAGATGTGCAAGGTTGGACTGTTAAGATTGTGGCATACATAACGCGTTGGTGGCTCCAATAATGAATTTTGATCCAGCCTCGGAGGAGAACTTGGTGTTCTGGTCGGCGGAGTCCATACTTGAAGCTCAGCAGGAGGACGAAGGTATCAACGTGATACGGAATCTGATCCTGGAGAGAGCTGCTCGTCCCGTCAGACCTGCTCTGTCATTAGAGTGTGTGGAAGTGAGGAACTTAGTGGGCCAATGGTTGCAGTTGGTAGTGCGAGACGGCCTATTGTGTAGATGGAAAACTCTTGAAGGCAAAGCCAGGAGGAGGCTACAGATAGTCTTGCCAGCTTCTCTGAGATGGGAAGTATTCAAGTTTTTCCATGGTCATCAGACTTCTGCTCATTTTGGCAGGAAACGGACTTTGGACAAACTAGCGAGGAGATATTACTGGCCTGGGATGTCTAAGGATGTAATACGTTGGTTGATGGAATGCCCGACGTGTTGCCTGGTAAAGCCGGGCCCTGGGAAGGGTAAAACATCTCTCAGACAAGAACTGTTCGGAGTCAGATTTGCAAGGATAGCCATTGATATAATCACTGGCTTCCAGACAACTCCAAACTCCAATGTGTGCATGATGGTAGTACAGGACTACTATACCAACTACGTGAGAGTGATCCCAATGAAGGATCACACGGCATTAACCTGCGCACAAGCTTTGGTTGAGGAGTGGGTACTAACATTTGGTGCACCTCTCATGTTACATTCAGACCAGGGTAGAGAGTTTGAATCACGTCTCTTTCAAGGGATGCTGGAAGAATTAACCATAGTGAGAACACACACTAATCCTTACCGACCTCAGTCGGATGGGATGGTTGAGAGGTTCAACCGTACGTTGATTCAGGGGTTGACCACGCTGGTTAATTCTAATCAGGATGACTGGGACATGTTTTCCCAGTATATGGCTCATGCATACAACGGTACAGTGCATGCTTCTACTGGCTGCACTCCTTACAGCCTGGTATTTGGATCTGAGATCATAATGCCTGCAGATTTGGTCTTTGGCAGTGTGCTGCGGAGGAAGGATGTCCCATGCCGAGTGGCATTTGCGGAATCTCTACGCAGGGAATTGCGAGAAGGCTATGCATTGGTGAGAGGCCACTTGAAGAAAGCAGCCATACATGAGAAAGTAGGGTATGATACAGGCTTGAGAGAAAGGAAGTATGTAGTTGGACAGAAGGTGGTGAGATTGAAACCACCTGTGCATGGAAAAATCTCGAAAGGTTGGGATGGGCCGTTTGAGGTAACAAAGGTAATATCTGATGTTACTGTGTTGTTGAAGAATGTGCGAGGCAAGATAGTAGCAGGCCATGTGGATCGCCTGAAGCCTTGGCTAGGTCGCCGGCCCGGCGATGAGGATGAACCTTTGGTGGAAGTGCCAATGCCCCAACCCAGGTGGGTGCGTAAGAAACAGGTTACAGCACCCCCGCCTACAAAGAAGACTAGAAAAGCAACGCCAGCTAAAAAAGTTGATGGTAGGAGGAAGAAGAAGTCAGTTACTGGAAAGGAGGCTAGAGAAGTTCCTCGAGTAATTGAGAAGAAGAAACCCCAAGGACCCATACGTAGAAGTGCTCGTATAGCGGGTCTAGGTGCTGTTACGTAAGAGCGGCGGGGCTGGGTTGGTTTGTTATGGTTACCCGGAAGAGTTCGGGTTTCCATGGACTCACCCGGTAAACCCCGGAAAGTTGTGTAACTGGTGCTGATTGTCAAAAACACAACGAGAAATACCGGATTTTTTTCTTTAGTCTTTGTGACGGTAATAATGGTAAAAGTGACTAGTAGATGGCATTGGGGTACCCAACATTCTGCTTTACTAAAGTTAGTTTTGAATGTTTACATGCTATGGTCTGTGAGTTGGTTTCCCATTTAGTACTTGTCGTGATGGTTTCGGATTAAAATCCAATTAACTAAGTCAGTAATTTTTCTAAGGATGAATGGGACTCATACGTCTTCCGAATTTGTTCGGACCACCAAAGAAATTTACTTTGACACGTATTTTTTTATTATGTCTGTTTAAAGTACGTTCTAAAGTTCATATGCTACAAATAATACAGCCTTGATGAACTAAGGAACTGCTATTACTTGAAATGATGTGTGAAAATAGAATCCGAGATAACCCGGCGAAGATTGCAACTACTACGCAGTTTACTTTGCTACCCAGTTTTCTTCGGATAATACCGGATAACTTCTTCGGGAAGGGCTATCCGGTACCCATGATCCTTTGCGCTTGAATGCGCACGCACGCTGGTTTGGCGTCAGTCCTGCACATATCGTTGGAGAGAGTGGATGCGAAGGCACCTCTCTCCCCGTATGTTAGACAGCGGTTAGACCATCTAGACTGCTCTACATGTGAGGGAGAGAGGAGACACTAAAGTGAGGTAGTACAGGAGGACACTTTTGTAACAATTTTCCTGATTCTACTACTCATTTAAGCTCATTTGAGAGTGGGCTCCTCTGGGCCGCCCTCTGTTTAGTTATCGTGGCGGATGACTATCCGTCGGGTAACTCCCGTAGAAGGAGTCACTCGACGGAGGTTACCCCTCTGTCGCAGGAACAGAGAGAGTTGTTAGCTTTGGGGGACCTGGAGTCAACAGCTCCGGTCGATTGTAATCTTCCAAAACAATTCAGTGAAGCGAATTTACCAAAATTCGTGTATCAACCACCGAGTAAGATGAAGAATAGGGGGGTGAAACGCCGGAATGGCAGTGATATCTCCGAGATAAGGAAAACTGAACAGCTTAAAACCACACAGTATCTCCTAGCTCGGGGAGCACATGTAAAGAAACTGGTAGATATGGGTTTGTCAGTGGCGCAAGCTAGGGGGTTCGTGTCAGGGCCGGGGTTAAAAGGACTCGAGGCCGGGGGATTCCCCTTGTTCCAGGTTGGGAATATTGCGTCACCACCTTCTTCGGGAGTAACCCGAACTGACCCGAACATGCCCGGAATACCGGTACATTCGGTCAGTCACGCTCCAGTGGGTGCTCCGTGGGGTTCTATGTCGTATGACCGTGCGGATGGTCTAGATCCGGTTCATGGTAACTTTGTACCCGATTGGAATGCCCCTAAACAGTCAACTCCGGAGCACATTCCAGCCATGGCAGTCATGCATTTGGCAGCTAAATTTCAGAAATTTGAGCCAGATGAAGTAATTCCTGGGAGTAAGATATGCAGGGGGGCATACATCCGAGAATTAGATAAGTTCAACGAGAGGAAATGTACCAAGCTATTCAGAGCTCCTTCCGATAATTCTAAGTCCAAACCCTACACGGGGGAGATTACTGGGGAGATAGGGAGCCGAGCTAGGCTACCCTCCTATGAGGATACGGAGAGGGATATGGAATACTGGTTAGAACATACTAGTTCAGGGGCACATCAAGCTTACAAGTTTTGGGACGAGGTTATAAGCAGAGTATGGGGACATACAGGGCTGCCAACCTCTCCAACGAGGATAGAGACCGTATGAAATGGGCCTGGATGACATTTGTCCCACCAGGTATGCCTACTTATAAATCTGGGAGAGGTTGGAGAGTAGGTTCGGGGCAGTGCCCATTCAATGAGTGTATGGACAGAAGTCCAATAGCTGAGTATTTGGACCTGTACCAGTTCGCACGACATATAGTGGAGTTCCATGGGCACTCCAAAATGATGTGGCAGTGCCGGTCCAAGTCTAATCGTTCAGTTAAATGTATGAAAGATGGTGAACCTTTCAGCACATCTAGAAAGGGTTTTATGGTAAGACACTTAGTGGATGTACACCATATGAAGGCTGAAACTGTCATGTCCAATCTAGAGAATTGCCCGGAGGCTTTAGGACTTACGGACAGAGAAAAGTGTGTGAGGGTACCACAGGGGTTGGCATACACCTTGGTGTTCAACCATAACCCGAGAAGGTTGTGGCTGAATCGAAAGGCGTGGCCATACTACATTCAGGACTTTCCAGAGAAAGCCTCTTATCACCATAGTAAGATGGAGTTGGCCACTCCTCCCAAAGGTAAAGTGTTGTCTGAAGGTAAAACTGCGGACCATGGAGTGCATACTCCTGTCTCTGTTACCTTAGGACAGGTGCGAGCCACAGGTTCAGAGGAGTCCTCAGTTTCTGCTGGGTTAGACTCATCACCTGATGGTCGATCTTCCCCAACCAAAAGACGTGCTCCAGGGTCTTCCTGTGGATTTAGTAGGAACACTACTGAATCCAACAAGGAGGGTTCTGGCGGATCATTACCGAGGGTTGCTGTTAGCCCAAGGCTAGCCATAGAAGAGAAAATGGTAAAAGACCTATTAGCTTCTCCTGTAGAGGAGGAGGATGACTGTGTTTTGTGGGACGGGAGGTAATACCTCCTACCACACTCTCTGAGGCTGGTGGGAACCCGGGAATGTCAAGGAAGATATTAAAAACAGAAAATACTTCCACTGATAATCAAGGGTATGTAACAGGGAAGATAGAGTCAGTAAGTGGGAAAGAGGATTCCAAAACTAAGACAATCTATAGAACGATTGATTTCCAATCTGAGGGAGACGATGGGGTGGATCATAAATTCACCCCACCCACAGGCAGGGTTCAATCGAGTAAATTAGAGATGAGAAAGGAACAGGAGATTGGTCGTAGACTATCCTCCGTTCCATCACCATCTACCTGTATGGGGGGTCTCTCATTGAACTCTCCATCACCTGGGGTGGGTGAGGAAGAGATGTGTTTAGAATCGGTCCCTCTGCCTAAACTGACTGGTGATATTGATCACCCTGAGAATGTTAGTATCAGGAATCTTCTAAAAGAACAGTATGTCACTGGACTTAAGAGTTCATTTGACACACTGGATCTCGCTTGTCAACTAGCTCTGCAAGGAGCTAGGGCTTAAGCTGAGCAATTGGTAAAAGAAAGTCGTTTGGCCGAGTTAGAGAAAGTGGAGACTGCAAAAGCAGAACTCCTGTCTAAAATGTCCAAAATGACTGAGGAGAATGAAGCCCTCAAATGACAGTTGGGACAATGGGATGACATGGTAGCAACCTCTAGCAGAATTGTAGACGATTTGAGATTTAACATTGAAAAATCTCGTATGGAAAGTCAATTTTTAATTGATGATCTCAAAGTCAAGTTGGATCGCAGTAAGGATATGGTCAGTTCCGCTGAACATAAACTAACTGCTGCCCGGACTGAAATTAGTCAGAAAATTAAAATTATTTCGAAGTTAGAACACGAAATTGGTGGTCTAACAGAGAAATTTTCTAGCTTTAGGAAGGAAGCTCAGCAGAACGATGACTTCTAAGAAGAGTTGGCTGAGTTTTTCGAAGATTGCTATGAAATCCCATTGTCAAGTTGGTACGACGAGAGTGTGTTTAGGGTTGAACGGGGTTCTGCCCCTCTTCCCTTAGGATTTGACGGTGATGCATACGCACAAAGGTTGAGAGCTGACTCCAGGGCTAGTGATATCCCCCAGAGTCCTCCTCCTTCACCTGCAAGGGACGAGATGCACCTGGCTGACTGCAGTTACATGGCTGCCTCCTCCATGGCCTCTGGGTCATCGGAGTTGGTTGCTGTGACGTCTATTCCTAAGACGTCCGTTCCTGCGACGTCTGTTCCTGTGACGTCTGTTCCTGTGACGTCTGTTCCTGTGACGTCTGTCTCTGTGACACCTGTCACTGTGACGTCTACTGCTGTGTCGTCCACCTCTGTGTTGTCTGCTGCTAAGACGATGCAGTATACTACAATGGGGGTGGACACAACCGTGTCTTCCCTTGAGACTATGGATACTCCCGCCGGGGTGTCCACTCTTGCGAGGATGGTGGTGAATGAACTGCAGACAGAGTCGCCCAGCTCGGCACCTGTCTCAACACCAATACTCGACGCCACCTCTTGTCAGTCACCTTACCAGATAACGGAAAGTGAGACTAGAGAGGCGGTCCAGATATTGATGGAGCCGACCGATGCAATTGCAGAAGCTGACCTACGTCTGACTGTCCGTGATGCTGAGGTGCTTATGGCTCCTGAAAACGAACTTGAACAATCCATGATGGTGGATCCTCCAGTGGACCTACCTGTGACGACTGGTTCTATGTCTGGGAACCATCGTCCATCCACCTTGGACATTCCTATATCCATGGTGAGTGTACCTATGAGTACTCAAGTGCATTTTCCCAACCCTGACGCTTTGCAGCTAGGGTCTGGGATGGACATTTCCATTGAGATGAGTGACAACCGATCTAGTGAATGCATGTCGCCAGTGTCCAGAAATGAAGAACTTTTGCTGAGTGGCGAGTCATAAAAACATTCCCAGTTTGCAGCATGTATAGAACCTCTACCATGTGTCGTCATCAAGGTTGAACTTTTGCACTAGTGGAGCTATTAGTGCACCACGGACCATATGATGCTTTAAAAATACCATAAACTATGGGTCACAAGATGACTATATATATATATATATTTATAAAAGACTGAGATGACAGGAACAGTGGATCATTATCGCCTATTTAGGAAAAGATTTTGATATGATACCATATTACCTTTCATCTAGGTTTTGCAGTTGTTGACATATAAAAACTGTTAAAACCATCACCAAAGAGTGTTCTATGTGCCATAAGACAGTATTTGTAAAATGGGTTCTGTTTGATTTGATGACATGTGCTATAGGTATGGTTATTGTATGCCAATTGTGATACTCTGAATTAACTGTCCAATAAGTAAAAGTATAAGGGACTGGATCCTGATGATACCTACTAAAGTGAATGGTTATTTGACAGCATTCGTACTATGTGTGGATCTATGGTAATAACATATCAATGAATCTGAAAAACGTGAAATTTGTTCAGGTACTGATGATGAGAATCGCGTAAGTTGTTATGGAGATCCGTAGGTTCTCGTTGATTACTTTCAGAAGGAAGGTATCAAGTGAGGAGCTGGATCATTCTATTTTTCAGCTTGCTGCTTTTTTGATCTGGAAACTGAGTGTGGAGATTAATTCTCCCAAAAGGTTGAAGTATGTTGCCATGACACTTGATCTGATTGCCTTAGCATTTCTATATGGAGAATGCCACTTGTGTTATTATGTAGGTTACATCAAGAAGGATACCTATGTGACCATGATTTGCATAGGGTTTTTGAAGTCCTTGATTTGACTGAAACTGCATTTACCGGATCTACGCTATATGTACATTTTTTCCAAAAATATTGATCTTTTAAACCTTACTCTGGCACGTAAAGCAAGTGAGTCTATTCAAATAGACGGGTTGGGTCAAGGTTTACTATAAATTCTACACTTGCCACCTTTTTTGTTTCCAATATGTCTCGTATGAAAAATTGGTAACTTTTAAGGAGAAGTGCTCATATTGATCTGTATGTAGACGATACCTGTTGTAACAAATCGTTTTCGATAAAACATGGTTAGTATACGGTAGTATGTCTTAAAGGTTTTATATATTTTTTTATGATATATAGTCAAGTTTGTTTTATAGGGCTTGACTGGCTGTGTGGAGTTTATCCACTTAGTCCCAGAAATCATGACTGTTATTGAAGGATGATACTCGATTATTGTGTAACTGGATCCTGATGGTTGATATGATTGACGTTAATATCAAAAAGGATGAAGACATATCTATAATACTCAAGAAATATATTAGTGGTTCTAATAGAAAGAGTTATGCTTGTCTCGACTATGTATATGTTTGGAGACAATATGTTTTTTTGGGTTGCTTGGAGATAAAATTTGTCATTATATCAAGGTAGTATAAAAATACTGCACTTCGTGCCGCTGTTTAGACGCTGTGATATTGTCTGAAGGGGGGTAGTGTAGTGGGTCGCCGCTGTACTATTTCTATGGAACCAGTTTGGGTTATATTTGGTACGTGTGTTGCCGTGTATCCAAGCCGCACTCCTGTCTAGTGCCGAGTATATGGTTATATAAGTCTACACCTGAGGATTGGTGGTGTGCGGCCTGGTTATGTGCATTGAGCCGTGACCGCCACGTGTCACCCGACATATCTCGGGTACCGTGTCGGCCGGATGCACCGGTGCGTGGTTACCCGGAGTTCCTCGGGAACTCAAGTGTTTACGAGTAAGGAAGAGAGTTACATAACGATCAGTACATAAGACCTGGGGTTCTGCTAATCGAGGACCCAGTCTTGCTGTGCACTTCGGCCAGCTTGACTGCTCCACAACAGAGCTTACCCGAACTCTGTTGTACCTTTTAGGCCTAGTCCTGTCGCTGCTTCCAACTTGGTCACCCTGCGTCTTTCTCTGTTCCACCCTCTGGGGGAACTAGAGGAGATAGACGCATTGGTGGACAACTACGGGTACAGAACTCCCTATGCGGAGTCTGGTCCAAGTGGAGTTAACCAAGATGGAAGAGAGCCTTGGAACTCGGGAATTATGTACTAGACCATGAGCGTATACCTCCTGTATGTTCATATGACCTATTTTGATTATTACTATCCGTCTGTATGATTACGAGCCGTATGTCAGAATGAATAAAGTGTAATTTCTGAACAACCCATTTTCGAATCTGGAGTTTTTCATAGCCGATGCCTATTTTAGAATAGCCAACAGCTACATTATCATATTCTTGAAATGTTGATTGTAGAATATCCCAGGTCGACAGTAGCTGTGTGCTGAAAATACCATTTTCATGAATATTAATCAGTATACATTTAGGCTAATCATAATGTCTATTCTGGCATGAGCAGCATGCCATGAGCTACAATCCGGTACTAGTTTTACGTTTTTTTCTCAAATGCTAAGAAAGTGGTGGTGAAAATACCATTTTCGCTGATATCTCCAAATTAATTAATAAGATTTGTAACCAACCAATGTCATACATAATAAATAATATTATAATGCAACAACCCCTTTTTCCTGCAGCTAAACAAACCACAATTCAGTTTAAGACCCATTACTAGAACTTTTTTTCAAATAAAAATCAAGATATTCACGAATATTTAATATATGCACCTGAGATAATAATCATATTAGGCATTGGAGTTGAAGGGCTATCTCTTGGCTTTAATTTGGTTCTAGTCTGACATTCCTAACGTTATTACCCGATAAACCCGATCCCTGGTTCACTAATAACCTTATCAAGCGTATCACTGATAAAAATAATTTATTAAAGGAAGCTAGACAGTCGTTGCTTGGAAACGATCTAGGTTACTTAAAAATACTGTAAATGCTGAAATTGATGAAGCTAGAAATAATTATTATAAGGAATTAAGTACAACTAATTATAAGGACTCTAGGTCCTTTTGGGCTGTAGTCAAGGCATATTTCCTGGGAAGGGAAAATCCAAGGTGATTAACCTAGTTGATGATACTGGAGAGCAAATTGCACTTGATGACACTTCCTCATTTATTAATTCTTTTTTCGCTGAAATAGGCCCAAAGCTGGCAGAGGTGCATGATGCTGCCTATGAGTTTAATGGTGTTCGCTGTGATGTATCGATGCCAAACTTTAATTTCTCTGATGATGATATTATTGAGTGTGTTAAAAATATTGATGTATCTAAGTCGTCTGCAATAGAATACCTACCAACAAATATTTTCAAGAAAGCTGTTTGGCATAATCCAACGAGATTCATTAAAATTCTAAAATTGGTGATTGAAAATTCTGAAATACCCGATTCTTGGAAAATAGCGACTGTGACCCTCTTCCAAAGGGAGGTGATTTAACCAATGTTTTCAATTTTAGGCCTATAAGTGTTTTACCCGTCCCTGGCAAGGTGCTTGAACGTTTAATGCAAACTACAATTTCTGAACATTTAGACTTAAACTCTGTACTTAGTAAAAATCAAGGCGGGTAAAATAAGTCTACTTTAGACTCAATAGCCTTCTTAGTAAATGATATTCTAAAACATAGAAATATGGGAGACATTAGTCTCACAGCCTTGATTGACATCAAAAAGTCCTTTGATTCTGTAAATTATATAATTTTAATCAAGAAATTGGAAGAATACGGTATTCGGGATAAAAACTTAACGCTGATTGAAAATTATTTATCCAGACGACAACAATGTTCCGTGGCTAATTATGTTAAATCTTTTATGCTTCCTCTCACCTGTGGAGTCCCTCAAGGGTCTATATTGGGGCCGCTTTTTTTCCTTTTATATATTAATGACTGCATTTCTGAGGGTGACGACCACTCTACTATATTATACGCTGATGACTCTGTGCTTTATGTATCAGGCAAAGACATTGTTATGCTATCTGACAGACTCTCGCTGGCTCTAAACAAATTTTCCTCTTGGTCTTCAAAAAATAAATTAACAATTGACTAAAATAAAACAAAAATCATGGTCTTAAGCTCTAATAAAATAAAAAAAATCTCCATAAACCAAATATATTTTTAAAGGGTAAACCTCTAAAGGTTGTACCAACGTATAAATATCTAGGTGTAATGCTTGATGAAGAACTCAACCTAGAGAGCCATGTGAGAGTTCTGATCAGAAACACTCATTTTAAGTCACTTTTACTGTATAAGTTGAAAGACTGCATAGGTGAGAGCGGACTTCTACGAATTTATTTTTCTCATGTTTCATCTGCTATTGACTACTGTGATATTTTATATAATGGTGCGACTGTAAATTCATTAAGCGAACTCCAAAGCATATTCTTACACCAACGGAATTGGTACATGCATTAGCAAGCCTGCCCACCTTAAAACATAGACGAGTATATCATGCAAGAAATCAGGCCTTTAAAAGGTCAAGATTTGATTGTTTTATTGAAAAGAAGGTTTGTGTGACCCGTTTGTCTCAGGCGCCCACGTTAGCCTACTCAAAGATAAATTGTATGGCTTATGAAAATTGTACGGAAGTATTATGTGCACAGCAATGGAATGCCCTTGATATTGACACAAGAAGCATATTAGATTTTGAGGTGTTCAAAGAAAAAATGAAAGATCTCATGATGAAAACTGTTTCAAAAAAACCTGAGGGGCTATAAAGTACTGTTAACTAATCTAAGTTTTTCTTCTTTAAATTTGTGGGCAAGTTCTTTTCTTAAAAACAAATTTATTTTAAGGGAATAAGGGAATTTCAAGGAATTGTACAAGGTTACCGCTTATGTTTTCTGTAAGAAATTGTTTATTAAACAATAAGTTAATATGACTGGTAAGAAATGTGTAGTTACCGTAACAACAGCTAGCTGATGGTACAACACTAACTTTATTTGTAGTACATAGATTGTCGCGTGTCCTTTTTTATATACATGATTGAAAAAAACAAGACAAATATGTCATTATCCATGTTATATAAAATCTCATATTTGAAGAATGAATACTTGACTGTAACTCGTCTATGACGGGCAACTTTGGACACAAAAAAATTGTACCTGTATCCCTATAAAAAAGTGCAAATAAACTTTAAATTTGTTCAAAAGAAAAAAATTACCAAGGAAGCAGTGACCATAAATTTGTTGTCGGGAGGGATCCTAGAAATTAATACAATTCTGAACATGCTTCCACCCTCATGGTCACACCCACCCATAAATTTAGTGCAGGCAAGTGGATTAGTATAGCTTATATATACATGGGAATCAAGAAAAAGGGATGATGTTGGGGTCCTATGTACAGAAATCCAATGGTCAGTTGGATTTCAGGTCATGGATTGGTGGGGGGGCGTTAATTCCACTAATAATATCAACAGCAATGCGTGCAAATCTAACCCCTCATAACATTTGGGTTAGTGTTGATTTCCCCAGGCCTTCACCTGGTATGTTTAAACAGTGCTCTGGACAAGTCGAAATCCACCTCAGCAGATCTTTACTCATTTAACAGATTACAATATTAACCGTCCTCGAAGTTGACTTTTTTACAGGGGAGTCAGCGAGTTCACTGACTCGTCTCGCTTGAAGTCCATTTTCCACGACTTATCATTGTTTCTCCTGCCTTAAAAGCTGACAAAGTAAAGAAAACATATTATTCTTTGATAATCCGCAATAAAATTCAACTCAAATGTCCAAATAGAAGAGGATTGATTGATTTTCGACAAAGTTTAGTCGCCGAAACTTGACTCGTCGTATTCTTGAAATTTGTCCATTTTTTGACGACAACCAAAGGGGTCACAATCGAGTTTTGTTTTTTTTTCATTTTTGCCGCTTTATTGTTACAAATGACATCTGAAATGATGGATGTAACAGTGAAACGCTGTAATATTATGTTTTTATTAGTTATCACCATATTCACGACAGTGTTGTACGTAAATCGTCATGTTGTCAAGGTGACTTGCATAAATTAACGTAAATCGTCATGTTGTCAAGGTGAAGGTCAACGCGGCCGAGGGAGAATCATTGTTTACAAAATGTCTTAGCGTTCTTCTGTGTCAACAACGTGTTGTTATCATCAATAAGGTATCCAAAATAAAATGAAAGTGGTATTCTTTCTATATTATTGTTTCAAAATAGGTTAAAATGATTCAAGTGGACGAAAACTATTATTAATTTGCCAGTCGGGGAAGACATACGCAACGTATGCTCCCCGCGGTCGCTCCTGGCCGCCTTAAGTAGGTCAAATCCTGCGCAGACTGGATGCGCATCAACTACCGTCGCTGTCAGTTCTGAAAGTCGGCGGCGTCTCACTTTCTAAATATATTATCCATGTATTTCAGTCTAATGGCAATGTATAAATACACCCAGTATATCTATTTACCTCTGTTCTGCAAGTGGTGTGTGCTTTTTAGACTAAAAACAATAAAGAAACGTCTGTTATCTATCATTCTGCGAACCCGGTGTCTGCGCTAAAACGTAAACAATGCTGTCAATCTCAGCCCGGCAATTTTCAAAAGCCAAAACCCGATCGTTTCCTTCCAGGGAATTAACTATAATTTATATACTGGACCACAAGACTACATTCAACTGTTGCCAAGTCATGGGGAATATAGTTTTATAAAGCATACGTCAAATCCAGTTGTTTTTATTGGCTTGGCAACCCCTGGCATGAAAAAGTTGTCTCTCGGTCTAGGGAGCCGGTCTAGGCCTACGAATTGAATTTTTCAGTCATTCCGTCAGCTAGTCTCATATTGTGGAATGTCACCACAACATATTTTTTTTAGGGGACTAGGCCTATTTACACATACATCAATATAGCTTATTTGCAAGTAGGGGGGGGGGTTAAACTGGGGGTGAATAGAGATATTGAATCTGAACCTTTAGTATAGATTGGGGGTCCTTAAAAGGACCTTTGTTGGGGGGGGGGGGTTACTCTTCAATTGATTTTTTTTTGGACACACAGTCAGGACAGTCCGGACAGTATGCTGCTCTACCTCTGTTTTGAAAGTCTTTCAAGGCAGTCTCCCTCCTTTCTAACTCATCATCCATATGCTTCTTTATTTTCTTTGCAAACTGCAGAATTCTTTCCTTCCTTTCCTTCTCCTTCCTTTCTTCTTCCTTGATCTTTTCCCTGTCCTTTCTCTTCTCTTCCTTGAACTTCCTCACCTCCTCCCTCTCTCTTATCATGGCTGCCTGCCTTTCCAACCTCACTTGTCTCCGCTCCTCCATTTCTCTATCCATGTCTGGCTCATGCCACCCATACTCATAGCTAGTATCTAGCCATGGTGGTAAATATCCTAGCTCTCCTACTACACCGTCGTCTAATACTTTTTTCAGGAAATCGTCCATACTGACGCAAGTCACCAAATGACACTTGTGTCTGTGTGGAGTGTGCTTTTATAGGCCTAGCGTCTATGAGCGCGGACGTCTGTGTACTCCCCCCTCTCCTCCAAATTTTTTTTTTTACTGAACCTGACATAACCTAAAGTTGTGTTTCTTGCGGAGCACACTTTTATATGTTGCACTGTGTTGTGTCCTCAATAAAATACCATTTGAAGTGCATAAAATACATCATAAGTTACATGTATGTATGCAAAAAAAAATTAAAAAAAATTATCGTCTTTGTTAAAGTTATTTAGATATTATTTCCATGGAGTTTTGATGGTTGTGGTCATGTTCATATAATGTTGGCCATAAGGTACACATAAAGTACTAACATAAACTTATAATAACATGAATGTGGTATATTTTATTCTAACAGTAAATAGCAAACTCAAATTAGAACACATAACATTAAATATTATTGATAATATTAGGTATTTCATTTATAAACAAGCACAGCTTGCAAGACCCAGTCGACTTCAGTTGACAAAGTTCCACCAATCCATCTTGTGCTGTATGCCATACACGTTTAAAATAATCTTATTTGTATTCATGTCTCAATATTTGAATTCCTATTTACATTATGCTTTATTTCTCCAACATATTCATTGCTTTGTTGTTCATCCAAATACAATGGTAATAGTAAAACTGGGCGTAAACCGGCCATTGAGTAGGAAAGAAAACATCAAGAGTCGTGCGGTATCATTAAGCCCCGCCCCCATCTCCAAATATGGCACACCAACCAAAGGCGTGCGGTATCATTAAGCCCCGCCCACATTTCCAAATATGGCACGCCATCCAGTGGACGCCCATCAATCACAGGACACTGCCGCACGCTCATTGGTTGATGTGTCAGTGACGTCAGAGAAGTAGCGACAAAGTTTCACCGCCTGAGGGTCATCAAAGTGTACTTTTGAAGAAATAAAACTATTTTTCATCAAAATATAGGTGTCAATGCATATTACATCCTAAAATAACTCTTATTTTCGCTTTTCAATGGTTATTTTTGATGGAGAGTTGATGAAACGAGCAATTTATAGACCGTCACCGCCACTTCGGGTTTGTTGACATCGGACTATAAGAGAGCGCTTCAGACAAGTTTGAAGGCATTCTGAGTTCTTTCAAGGTGAGTGTCAAGACGTGCGCACTGTTGGTTATTATTTTTGCTGTGGAAATGTCATGTAAATCTCAAGTAAATTTTGTGAAATTCAGGTAAAATTCAATTGACAACAAATTTATGCTACCTACGGTTATTTTAATGTGAATAACTTCGGTAAATAATGTTAATTAAACACATATGTGGTTCATTCATTCATTCATTCACACATTCTTTCTTTTTTCTTGGACACCCAGTTCCCAGAATACAGCCTCGGCATTCTCCAAGTCAATTCACAGTTCAACATCATCATCATCATCATCATCAAGTCAATTTCAAGTTCAAGTTCTGAGATCAAGACACTCCACGTCCATCACTGTGTCAACTTCAAGTGTATATCAAGATCAAGACACTCCACGTCAATCACCGTAAGTTGTTTTCTTCAATATACAAAGAAATAGGAGAGTAACTGTGTGTGTGTGAGTGGGGGGGGGGTCAGATGCTAACACGTCACATCTCACAGTTCCTGTCCTATTTTAGGGTTATTGAGTTGTTTGTTTAAAGCAAACACTTTTCAAAAAAATTGTCCGCATTTTCTGAATCATTTAGTCTGTATATCCTTCTTCTGGGCTTAAAGTTGAGAAGTATAATATGGCTAACTTATGAATAAGAATAAATTCATATTCCGTTGTAAAATGGAGCCACCTTTTTGCAAATTAGTCTTTTAAAAAAAACTACCGTAAATTCAGTGCAGTGTGTTTGCTTTTACACCATCTCAAGTTGTTTGTTTTATGTTTTCATGTGCATATCATTTTCTGGTGTCATGTAAGATGTATTCAAGTATGAAGTCGCCAAAATGCACTGACTCACAAGGTCAAGACTAGGTCTTACCAGACCACAGTTTATGATCTTTGGACGGTGGTGTTTATGCACATATCATGACGAACCTTTTGAGAGTGTATCAATCCCATAGCATTGGTATCATGCATAAATGCAGTCCTCACGAGTTCATGTCACTCTGCAAAGAAAGGGCATACTCCATCAACCCTTGAATGACAGCATCATGGCCCAATGTATCATCCTCTTTTGTCGTCATTATGCATGAATGCAGCAAGTAACTCGTGAGGCGTGCATTCAAGCACTATGCCAACCCTACATGGTTGAGACACTCCGGGTCTGCATCATAACACTCGCTGGGGTTGGGGCTGCATTGGTGCATCATTCCATCAAATGTTAGCTTTCAGTGACATGCCATCCTTAAAGGGTTAAAGCACTCTGCTGTCTTAAAGGGTTAACAAGTGTATTATTATGTTTAATTTGTTACTTGAAATAATCTATAAAGAATTTATGGCAAGCATGTTCTAGCGGTACTATTATTATGATATGATCTCTATAATTTCAAAATTCTCAGATTTCAAAATTCCCCAACCCCCCCCCCCCGGAAGTAACAAATTGACCCATTTTCCTGGAAATATTTTTTCCAGGGCGGCTTCTGCGGCCGCTCTCCTGGCCTCCTCGGCCGCATGCCTGGCCTGACGAGCTTCCTCCTCCGCCATTGCCTGCGCCCTCTTCCTCTGCTTACGCTTGCTGCTCGTCGTTGGAGGCTCAGGAACCGGCTGCTTCTTCTCGGGAACAGCCACTTCTTCTGGGGTAAGATTTAAGACTTTCATAAGAAGCCCCTCGATATTGTTTAGCCTGGAGTCATTGTCTATCAACCTCTTGTTGACAAACTTCACATTTTTTACGAAATGCATAAACTCCTTTTCAGCCATCTTACCCCTTGCCTGATCTGCCTCACTGCCTGACTCCCACTCACTCAATTCCTCTTCGTCAGACAAGGGGAGAAAGGGAACCTGGGGTTGTTTTTTGACGACTGGCTTCATGGCCGGCTTTTTGGCCGGCGTGCTCGGTTGTTGCCGGCTATGGCGGCGTGTGTGCGACTTCCCACCACGCCGGGCCGGCTCCTCGAACCATTGGTCGTCCTCAAGGGCTGACTCTCCTTCTTCTACGTCACCTGTCGCTTCATCGGTTTTTGAAGCTTGTAGTGTGCATTTTAATCCAGTTGGGCATTTATGCTTAATACCGCATGGTTTACAGTATCTATGTTGCCCAGTCATTGTAAAAGAAGTGTCAGTAGTCCTTGCTGGTCAGCAGCGTTATGGTGTGACCGGTATGGTCACCACACAGGTGAGGGAGGTATAATGATGCCCCACCTGGTGAGTGTTAGGTATACTACTGCGTCTGGTTATAGCATCCACACTCCGGGGGTGTGTGTATGTACGGAAATATTTTTTTCTGTAATTTCAAGGTCTATATTAGATTGTGTACAAGTGTCATATTTGAGAAATAGGCCTAACTCCCCGAAATGGTCACTTTAGTTTTGGTCACATTGGTCTGTCAGTCCATACCGGTACTGTGTAGTTTAAGTTGTGCTCAGATTTCAAAATTCCCCAACCCCCCCCCCACTGAAGTAAAAAATTGACCCATTTTCCTGGAAATATTTTTTTCTGTAATTTCAAGGTCTATATTAGATTGTGTACAAGTGTCATATTTGAGAAATAGGCCTAACTCCCCGAAATGGGCACTTTAGTTTTGGTCACATTGGTCTGTCAGTCCATACCGGTACTGTGTAGTTTAAGTTGTGCTCAGATTTCAAAATTCCCCAACCCCCCCCACTGAAGTAAAAAATTGACCCATTTTCCTGGAAATATTTTTTTCTGTAATTTCAAGGTCTATATTAGATTGTGTACAAGTGTCATATTTGAGAAATAGGCCTAACTCCCCGAAATGGGCACTTTAGTTTTGGTCACATTGGTCTGTCAGTCCATACCGGTACTGTGTAGTTTAAGTTGTGCTCAGATTTCAATATTCCCCAACCCCCCCCACTGAAGTAAAAAATTGACCCATTTTCCTGGAAATATTTTTTTCTGTAATTTCAAGGTCTATATTAGATTGTGTACAACTGTCATATTTGAGAAATAGGCCTAACTCCCCGAAATGGGCACTTTAGTTTTGGTCACATTGGTCTGTGAGTTCATACCGGTACTGTATAGTTTAAGTTGTGCTCAAATTTCAAAATTCCCCAACCCCCCCCCGCAAGTAACAAATTTCAAGGTCTATATTAGATTGTGTGCAGGTGTGATATTGGAGATATAGGCCTAACCCTTTATATGATATGTTTATAGGTCAATCCTAAATTAACAAATTCTCCACTCAAATTTTCTCACTCTACACATAAGTACCGGTATCATAATTTCCATTATAAAAACTGGGACGCTAGAGAACTCATCAAAAATGCTAGCCTCTTTACCAACATTGGTGTGTCACATTTCACATATCTGTATTTATGCCTATTTAAAATTATGCGTGTACAGGTCAAGCGTAATACAGGAGAAATGGTAGCAAGGTCCACTTATAAATGCCGTTCCCACCAAGAACGTGTTTCTGTTAGTAGCATTGCCTATATAAAATGGGTATTTATATTTCAGAAGACCTATTCATGCAACTTGCACATACCTTAGTACACTACTTAACTGTTCAGGGGTGGCATCATCTATTTATGTATCATTCCTTTTGCCCTCATTATACATCAATTTATGCATAAATGCATTTCTAGAAATGTGTATGTGTAACTGGCATGTGAAGCAACAATCTCATTCTGGCCAGTGCCATAGTCTATATGTAAAAAAAAAAAAAGTGGGCGTAGTGTGCCCTGTATAGTATAGGGGGCGCCACGTCAAGAATACATATCAGGCAGTAGCATTGCCTATGTAAAATCTCAAGATATAATTTTACAGGCTATTTCAGTCATACACAGGGCGTAGTTGTATGGTACAGGGGGCGCCACCCCAATAACACCTATCAGCCAGTACTATTGCCTATTTAAGAACTGAAAATATAATTTTACAGTGTATTTCAGTCACACACGGGACGTATTTCTAGCACGCTGAAACTATAAGTACACATGTCAGCCAGTAGCCTTGCATATGTAGAAATTCAATATATAAGTCATGTAACTATGCATGGTTCTATTCAACAATATTTTGGTCTGCCATCGTCACAAGTGTAACAGTCCAGTTACTCTGAAAATATCAAGGTTGTATCCATCTTTCAGAAATAATAACTAACAACTAAACTAATAACAGTTGTCTGCTTGGTTGACATGTCCTTTAGTTCATTCAAGTCCCTAAAGTGATAACTGTGCTGTATCAATTTAAATGCAGTGTTGTTGGGTTGTGTATTGAATCAAGCGTAGTGTTCCTGAGTTGTTTGAAATATCTTCCTTAGTTTTATGTTAGTAAGAAAGTAAATCCCGAGTTGGTCTTAAACCAAGGTTATGTGAGTAGGTGCATGGTAAACTGGGTGTACTCACAGTTAATGTCCCTGCCACTCTCCGGTAAATCCATGTCATGTCACATATTTCACATGCCACTGCCACTGCCAGTAACTCACAGGTATATTTCCTTTAGCACTTTGCAAGTGTGTTTATTTACCTTTAATGTGAGTTATGGCTTGCAGGTGGGCCTTTTTATCACATATCACCACATGTATTACCCACTGCCAAACACAGAAGTGTTCGTTTTCACAATCATTTCATGTGATTATAGCTGGCTTTCAAGGTGGGTCTAAAACACTATCATGCACAACACACTCATATCCCACTGCCAAAAATTTCATCTTAATGTAACATCTCCTTGATGTGTTAATTAATGGCTTTCAAGGTGGGTAGTGATGGACGTGGTCTTTTGACCTGGCTGAATTGCATACACACATCTGCTCGGTCAACATCTCCTTGATGGGATACTGAGCAAGACCTTCTTGAATAAACTGATGACTTGACATGCTTTTGATGACGTCGCAGGCCAGTATGGTTGGGGTTGTGTCGTATACTGCATATCTGAAGGTCGGCAGGTCATTTTAGTCTTCTGTGGGTGGTAGTTCCATCTATAATAACAAGAGAAATTCAATTAAACATGGCGTTAATACTAATACTAAAAATAATAATAATTATATATTTTATTCTATGGCTGTATACAATTCATCGAAAAGTATAAAAGTAAAGACATTCTTTAATAAAAATAATTCCCTTTACAGGTGTCAATATGAGCTGCGACGATTTATACCTGTTTACTGTGAGAGCACATCTTGAAATTACATATGCGCAAGAGATATGGGAGTTTATCTCAAAGGGACAAAAAGAAGGGGAACCTTTCCAGAGTTACAATAGTGAGTGTCATTATTGGTATTGTGCTATCAACAACATTATAAATACTCTGCAGAAGGAGGGAGTGTTTTACCAAGTAGCTATCCACAAAGACAGCACTTGCCTCCTGTCCGACATGGAGAAAGGTTGGGGTTGTATCCACATAATATTTCAAGATCGTTTCTGTCCATTGTTCCATAAGTGGACACTAATGGACAACTGCTGTCTGAGTTATCTCAGCTCGCTGTCAAGGGAGACTGCTTACATGTTTGAGCCCATGCAAGACAACGGAGAATTTTATGTCATGGAGACAGGCAGCACAGTCGCGATGGGGAACTTTTAAGTCAACTGGGTAGGTACGTTGTATTGTTGTTCGTCTGTTCTGGTGGGTAACACCTAACATGGTCTACTGTCTTCTTTTCTCAAAACCCACAGTCACAGTCACGACATGTTTCCCAAATTGAGAGACCTTGCTGCTGCAGCTCTTCCTGTATGTCAGCAGGATCACTGGCTTACTAAGCGTCTGTACGCCGATGTTTTCGCCGATGAATTGCAGGTTGTGGAGATTGAGCGACCGTCTACAGAGCTTCATGTCAATGGTCCACTTACTATTAGTCCTCTTGCCTATGGGGTCGGGTGTTTTGTCTCTCTGAACGAGGATGTGACCTATCTTTTCCCGCATTGTGAATATCATTTTCATTCTAAAACAATTTCAAACATGTGCCAGGACGACGTTACAATGTTCATTCAGGTGTACATACGGTCGCGTGTTGTTTCGGGAGATGACTTTCTCAAGTCCACTGACCTTCACTTATTCCCCATGACTGAAGCTGTCACCCTTCGTCTTCAGCAAGCTACAGTGCTGAGGTGTGCAGAGTATAGTTCTGTGGTCAAACGCACCATACGAATAATACCCCTGAACGATATCTCTGTTACCTGTGTCGAAACATCCATATCCGAAGACCTGTGGTTTTCAAAGAGTGCGGACGAAGAATGAACATATGTCTATTCTTCCCTCTTCCATTTTTCAGATAAAAGTCATGCCTCTTTTCCCCACACTGAAACTGTTGGCATTAAATGCTGTGGTGGATAACGGATTGGAAATGTCTCCTCTGCTTGTGGCTTCCAATCCCTTTCATACCAAAACAATTTTGGCAGTGGTCAAGCAGCCCATCTTTGCACCTGTAAAAATTGCCCTACCTCGACACGTTCAGGTCAAGTCTACAGCATTTGAATTGGGGGTATATTTTTGTTTGTCTCCTGGCATTGATGTTGTCTGTCAACTGGCTGAGTACAACAAGGAAGACAATATAATATCTTACGGCCACACGGACAAGTCTGTACAGGCTGAGGCCTGTGGATACATGGTGGAGGTGTACTATGATTCCAGCCTTTTGCGACCGCGAGAAATTGTTGCTGAAATGTTCACCCTTGGATTTAACACGTCCATCCCCCAGTATGCTGTGTCAGAGTACATCTCTGTTTAATATGGCTACTTCACCGATGATGACACAAGGCAGACCGAGGGGGAGTGTTCAGAGGGTGATCTGAGTTCAATTCAGTCGGCGGACTATTGCGTGGACATGTTCCCCACTCCCGAATCTCCAGGTAGTCTGCCACCGAATATGGTAGTGGAGTTTGAGGACAGAGAATTGGAGCAGTATCTGAACCAAATTGTCGACATGGATGAGTCTGTCTGGCAGGCCTGTGATTGGGGTTCATTACCTGCGGAGGCATTTCAAATTGGCAACTCAGCTATGTACCCTGAAAGCGAAGGATGGGGTGAAGTAGAGGAAAACCTAGAAGAGCAGTTGGAAGTCTCCACACGGACTACTATACTCCACAAAATGACCTTTCTTTCCACGGGGGAAGTATTATTTTCCCCGTCTTCTAGAGGGTTATCTCAACAGTGTTGTGAACTGTTGTATGGTGTGTACAACAGCGACAATATAAATTAAAATAATTTCTCTGCTCCCTCTTTCTTGCAGCCTTCTCTGCGTTGTGCAAGGCAACATAATTAGCCATACAATACCAGTACTACAGTTGCTATGGAGTCTGGAGTGTTCCATGAGCAATCTTCTCAGGAAAATGGTGAAAAGTGGACTGCCGATATGTGTAGAGTCCTCCGTAATGTCTATGCGGACGTGGTAGAACGCAGAAATTTAGCGCTCAGTCCAGCCGAGTTATCAGCCATGATGGAAGATCAATGGAACGTAATGTATCCTGATAGTCCCGTGAGTGGCCTCTCCTTAATTCGTATTTACCACCTGTTAGAGGAGAAAACCCCTGCTTACTTTAATATCAGACCACCTGCCTATTCAGAATGTGTCAAGAAAGAGCCGCCAGAGAAGAAAAAGACAGTCTACACAAAGTGGACCGAGGCCATGACTGAAAACCTGGAAATGTGTGGTGCGGCAGCGTTGAAAATCGAAACAGAGTTTAGGTTTACGGAGGAATGTAGTCTAAAATTTGGTAAATTGATATTGGTTCAATGGAAGAAAATTTACCCAGACGCCAAGCAGTCGTCCCAGGCACTCGTAAAGCGTTACCAAAAGCTCAGGGAGAATGCAGAGCTCAGGGGATCGGTACAGTTCCCACGCGACGCTGAGTGGTTCGCAAAAAGAGACGCAGCCATTCGGTCTCATGGTCCAGGTGGAGATGCGGGGTCAGAAGAGCAGTCAGACGTTCCTCTGTTGCCCAAAGGACCAGGTGGAGACGGGTGTACAGATGGCGTGGAATATTTCAACAAATACAAGAAGCGCAATAGAAGGGGAAAACCTACAGTATGTTATTATGAATCTTCCCAATCTGAGGACCAATCTCAGGAACAGGCTAAGCGTAGAGCATGTGACATGGATGTTGACTTTGTTTTGGCCGAGCCCTTTCTGCAACAAAATTCACATGTGGTTGGTGTAGACGTTTCTGCAGAAGAGGAGGTCGATCCCCCGGTCAAATACAAGCGAAAGACAAAAAGTCCAGTTGTTTTTGATGAGGACGAAGATGTTGAAGACGACCATGAGCAGGAAGACGTCAACGCTCCGGTGGCTGATGGAACGGCCATAGTTAAGGTAGTGAAGGCGCGAGTCAAGTGGACTCCTCATTTGGTGGAAATGCTGAAGCTTGCTATGCAGCGTACAGAAGAGCAAATTTGCATGCCCAACATCAATAGCTTCCATGGAATGAGGTCACATCTACTTGCTGCACATTTCAATAATCTTGTGCCAGAGTGTAATGTACACCAATCAAAAATAGTCAGTAAGGCCAGTAAGCTTAAGAAGGAAAGAAAGAAAGCCAAATGGTCTGATTTACCAGGTGAAGGAAAAGAGGCTGAGACGGGACATAACGCCGGCCAGGCTGACATGCCTAATGACACGTGTTTCAATTTAAGCATTCTTAGTACTATTGTGTATAACCGTCTAATCAAGACGCAGGTAGAGCGTAGCCGAGATCGGCTGTTTCAGGCAGTTTGCTTTAATTGTGGAATGTTGCTTTATGGCAATGTAAAGTATGGTCATTTGTTCCACCGCAAGAAAGGACCGAATGAACCCCCTGCGCATATAACATATTCGATGAGTGACTACGAGTTTGAGCTTCCCTACGAGTTCACCGATTTGGATGGAAACACGGTGGTACATAAGTTCTATGCCTGTTATCAGTGTAGACGTCGTCCTATGAATTACTACCCATGCACTGCCAACATCAATCCGGATCCATCTCATCCTGCCATCTTTCGGTTGCCTGAGGTTGTCAGTGCACTGCGCAACGATCACGAGAAGGGCAATGCCTCTCTTGCCAACATATTTTCTACTACCCAGAAGGCTAACAACAAGGCACGACGTATTTGGGTCCACAAAGTTGGAGAAGTCAATGTTTTGCCGAGAGTTGCACATAACTACGCAGGCCTGTACGGTTACATGGTCAGACGTCCGGACGAGGAGGCGCAGAATGTCTCTGATGAGAGAATAGTTGCAGCTGTGAAATTCTTTGGTCGAAACAATTTTCTGTTCAAAGATTTCAAATCAAACTATGAGACACTGTACCGGCATACCGACATAGATCTACTTCCCACTGAGACAGACTGTCCAGATGCTCGAGGCCACCCTATATGTGAACACCTCAACGATGAATCAGTAGCATGGGCTGTCCCTCTGGACCCTGAAAGGGGTTTGCCACGTCTTAATCCACATGAGGACATCATCGGTGTCCAACATTCACGCGAATTTGCTGTGGACCTCAATAAGGGCATCTCATACAGGGATAAGCACTTGGAGGCAAAGGCATGGACATGGCTATTTCCATATGGTCATGGGAGTTGGTTTGAGCGTTCCGATCTCAAACCAATGCAGTACATCAAGCTCCGGGTTCTCTGCTATGATTCCCGGTGGAGATCCGACATCAACTATTCGTTCTTTTGGGTGGACCGCTTGATTAAAGATCGCTTATTCTATGTGGCGAAAACCAGAGTCATTACTACAGAGCCGGGTACCGAGGTTCCCAATGTGGGTCAGCTACGAGAGAGTAATTCCAGCACCGAGTATCGGCCCCCCCGGTGGTGCCCCCCCCGGGAGGAGTTTCGAAAACCCTCGATGACTTCTTTCAATCGAGCGATCTCTTCCTTGGCCTTCTCCAACTCGACCTTCTTTGCCGCGTTTGTCTTCTTATGCGGCTCCCGCTGGGTCTTGAACGGGTCAAGAATCTGGTCGTCAGTGGGTATGCGTTCCTGCACCCCATCTTGCCTCTCTTGGAGTATTTTCAGCTCGTCTAGGTGTTCCGCGTCCACCTTTTGGTCGATGACTTTGCGGGTTCTGGCCAGCTTGGCCCGGGCCACGTCCTCGCCTTCCAGGCGGGTGACGGTGGACAGGGTTACGTCCAGGTTGCCGTGTGCGCTGGCGTCGTATTCATCAGCCATCTGCTTATAGGTGCGCGCACCCACCGCTGCTATCTGGACTGCAGCGGCCTTCCTTATTTTGATGATCTGTTGGCGGGCCGGTTCTCGGTACATCCATGGTTCGGCGTTGTCGAGCCCCAGTGTGATCGGTTCGACTTCCTTCCCATCAAACCGGTTTTGATAGTATTCGGATCTGAGGCCGGCCTTGGTGCATTGTGCCCCCTGGTTTGCGTGCCTCCACATGCTTTTACACACTGGTGGCAGTAGGGCATCAATCTGTTTAGACAAAGAAAAAGAAGAAAAAGTTGCATTATTTTCTTGTTTTTTCTCAATTTTATTCTTATCGGGGGGTTCCGTGTTCTCAGGTCGAGATTCATGGCCCCTAATACTCTGGGCATCTGAGATGCCCTGAGTGTTTGAATGTACAGTCTCACAGTGTACACCCCTATCTAGGCCTAGGCCTGTGGGGGTGTACCTGGTATTTACTGTTTTATAATGTACAGTCTCACAGTGTGTATTGCAGTGCATTGCTTTACACCTGGTGTTTACTGTATCTTTCACAGTTTCACAGTGCACTGAGTGCCTGGTATTTCCTGTGTTGTTAGTTTTGTCAGTTTCACAGTGCCCGCTGCATTGCATTGCATTGGGCCTGATATTTACTGATTTTTGGTTTTTGTCAAGTAGGTCCTGGTTTGAGCGGTGCATTGCTTCCCCCTGGTTACTGACTGTATTTATATTTTGGCTTGGTGCCAAGTCGGTCAAGCGACCGATTGTGTGCACTGGGGTGCACTGACTCAAATAACTGTGTGCACTGGCTCAAATAACTGTTTGAGTCAGTGGGTTTGGTGTACAAATCAGTTTACAGTTTACCTGAGGTGTCCCGTTTCACCTTCGTGTCCAGAAAACTAATTTCTGAAGGGGACCATTCTGATGTGAACTTGATGCTGTGATGCTGTTGGTTGAGGTAATCCAACCATTTTTGCATCTCCTCTTCTCCGTGATCCCAGACAAAGAAGACGTCATCTATGTACCGTAACCAAACTCTGGGTCTCTTTTCATAATTATCTATGAATTTGTCCTCCAGAGTGGTCATGAACAGGCATGTGTATGAGGGGGCCACTCAGGTTCCCATCGCTGTACCACTTATCTGTAAGTAGTTTTGCCCATTGAATTGAAAATTGTTGCTTTTCAGAACCATGGTCAGAAGCTCAAGTAGAGTTTCATTCTTGGGGTTTATCTCCCCCGTGCGCTAAGTATCTAGCATAGTTTTTATGCTCTCAATACCTTCATCATTGGGGATGTTGGTATATAGGGAGGTCACATCTAGAGTGCCTATTATACTCGATGTGGAGAGGGGTTCTAAGCCTTCCACTTTATTCATGAAATCTGTTGTGTCTTTTACATATGAGTCACTCGTTTGTATCATGGGTTTCAGAAAAATGTCCACAAATGCCGATATTTTTTTCCATTGGGCAATTGTTTGCAGAGACTATAGGTCTCCCTGGGGGGTTGGTCAGACTTTTGTGGATTTTGGGTGAGAAATATATCTCGGGGGTCCTGATTTAGTCACTTAGGAGCTTTTTCCCAACTTTCTTACTTATTTCCTTATTTTGCACCATCTGGACCACCCTTGATTGTAATTTTGCCCGTTACAGGTCAGTGGGGTCACTGTCTAGTTTGAGATAGGTCCCACTGTCATTCAGCTGTCTGTCACCCTCTTTAATATAATTGAGGGTGTCCATCACTACTATACTACCTCCCTTGTCGGCAGGTTTGATGGTCAATGACTTGTCCCTTGATAGCTCTCTTAAGGCTTTTCTCTCTTTAGTGTTAATGTTATGGTTTTTCACTTCGTTTGGGTGACTCGACTTGTTAAGACTTTTGATATTTTCATGGCACCAATTTTCTAGGGGGATTGATCCACTGGGGGGCTTCCACCCTGAGGTGGAGCTTTTGGTCTTTATTAGGTTACTCTGACTGAAGGGTGGTACCGTTTTTTTGGCGGTACTCATGGCTTCTACTATAGTCGGTTGAATTAGGCCCTGAGAGTCTGCGGTTTTGTTTTTGGATTTTTTCTTTTCATCCAAGAACTTTTTCCCTTTCCCATTGGTCCAATACTGCTTAGTTCTAAGAGTGTTGTGGAATTTATCTAAGTCTTTTCGTACTTCGGCTAAGTCCACACTATGCTGTGTGGGACAGAACTTTAACCCTTTATTGAGAATTACCATTTGTGGATCACTAAGTTCTTTCTTTGAGAGATTCAATACTATTGAGTTTGATTTTTCTGAGGGGGTTTCATTGGGTTCAAATGACAGGTTATCATCATTGATTTTGAATGACATATTTGATTCATTTTCAGATGAGTTAAATGAAGACACAGTCAAAACAGATTCATTTTGAGTATCTTTACTAAGGTCTAGGTTCAGGTTCAATTCATGTTCATGGTCATAGTCAATGGAAAGTTCATGGTTATCATCAGATTGGTCATGTGGGGTAGAGTTCTTTTTCAGTTCTCTTTCCCGCGCCCTGGGTGGCGCGGCCTGAAGTTTCCCCGGCTCCTCTTTGCGCCACTTCGTCCACGGCCTCGGCCGCGTCCACGTTTGTCGTCAGAGTTGTGCTTTAAGGCTGTACGGGCCCTTGGTGGGTTGAGGACCTGGTCCTTGGTCGCATTGGGGACCTTGGATTTTTCTTCCTGGTCCTTGTCAATATTCTTCTTGTTGGTGGCCAGGATCTCCTGCTGGGTGGCATTGGCAGCGTCAGGTCTGGCTGGGCCATTGTCAACGTCTGCCAACAGGTCAGATGTGGCTTTGTTGTGTATTACCCTGACCCTGTCTATGGCAGTGGCCCTAGACAGGAGGGCCCTCTGGGTGAGGGCCATGATGCGTTTAGCTGAGGCGATGCGTTCATCGTAGATCTCGGTGCAGAGGTCTGGCTTGGACAAGACCATGTCAGGAGTGTGATCTATCCCCACTGTCCACAGTGGCAGATGGTCATACTTCGGCAGAGCGCAATCGTGGAACTAATTGGACCACATGCCGGCAGTCTCAGACTCAAGTGCTGCCTTGTTGGCCGAATCCCGGGCTGATTTTGCGTCCTGGGGCAGTTTCAGGTGTGCCGGGACAGCGGGTTTCTGTGGAGAAAAAGCTTTCTTTAGTTTAGGTTTAAAGAAAGTTGACTTACTTCGTTTTAAAGGCAAAGTATTGAGAATCATTAAGCCCTCTCCGTTGTTGTTGTCTTCACCAGCCGCCATGCGGCCGGACTGGTTGCGACATTCAGCGGTAGGTTTCGGATTTACGATAGTGTTTTCTGGAGAATTAATCTCATCGGTAGTCGATCATTGAGTATAATCCATATCAATACTATGTGAATTGTTTTGACTCATAGTTGAGTCGTCCAAGATTTCAAATCTATTTTCGGTGACTAAATCTGTCAAAATGCGAACATTTTCATCGTCCAAGCGGCTAGCTTTGCATTGACTGTCGCTGGTACTCGGTGCCTTGCGTTTCACACAAGGTTAGCAGTCAAGGGTAACCTGGGTACTGGCGTCAACAATGGCGGCTGCCGCATTGAAGAACAATGTTGCCAAATCAATTTGTTTATATCGTTTGTATTTCACACCTTTTCAAACAAAGGAAACTGGAACAGTGTGTGTACTCACCGCACTTGGATTGTCAGCAGTTCTTTTTTAAAGTGTTTTATTGGGTACAAGATAACAAATACAGCCTGTCCGAATGTGGCGGACAATCTCTGGGCATCAGTCATGCTGCGCTCGGTGTCCTCGGTCGTCGACCTATTGACACTTGGTAAACACTCTAGGTGAATAATGGTACACTAGGTGTACCGTATAGTCTGTGAGGACTATGGGTTGTGTGATTAGACTGGGTCTAGGCACACGATAGTAGCTGAAGTCGCGGCAATGGAGTCAGAGCAAGCTAGTCCGTTAGCCGTGAGCAAGCAACTGAGGTTGGGAGACGAGGATAGGTTTGCACTCTGCCACTACTATTTCAGAACTAATCCAGGTGAGTCCTTCCGGCCCTACCGGCGACCAATACAGCTGACCTCAACTTGACACAGATATGTACGGTGGACGTGGCGGTGTAAGGTGTCCCAATACTACATTTGACACAGATATCTGGCTTCTCATTGGTCAAATGATGGTTCTAGGTCATATCCACACATTTAGCCCCAATTTTGGGTTTCACTACAAATTGCAATTTCGAAATTGTTTACTATAAATTCTCAAAAAGAGATTTCATAGTTAGGTCCTAAAAAATGGGCCTACATTGGTAACCTGATGGATACACCAACGGTACCGGAGGACTATAAATTTCAGTACTAACTAACCTGACAATAATAACTTTTCAAGGTTAGTCGTATAGTGGGCCAAAAAATTACGTACTAAGTAAGGCGCTAGTGACTGAGAGATTGGTTGTATAGCGAGCCTAGGAATATCAGTGTAGTCCTGCACCCAAGGTTGCATACATGTATGGCTCCCTCTCTGTGTGCGACTGCCTACCGAGCAAAGGGCAGTGTGGAAATGGGATTATGTCTCTTTCAAACCTGTGCCTCAGTTATGAGGATTATCTTGGATGGATATAAAAGAGGGAGTGAAACTCTGCTTCCTCACACTTCATTTGACACCTTCATTATGTTAACCACTTTATAGCCTATTATCAGCTCTGAGGAAGAGAGCCTAAAGACTCCTAGAGTATCGCCATATTCCTCCATGGAGGTCGACATGCTGACCTTGCTGAAATCGCTAGCACCGAATTTTATAGTGACCCTGCTGTTAATCCTGGTGGTAGTGCTGAGGCTGCTGCTGCAGCTCCTGCTGCTGCTGTTACTGTAGTTGCTGCTGCTGGTACTACTGTTGGTGCTAGTGCTGGTGTTGATGTCCACCTATGCTTATCGTCACACCTGAAGCCGTGGACATTGTAGCTCTGGCTAAAGCTACTGAAGCAAACTGACATCACTGGACCTGAAGGTTGATACAATGGTTTCCGTTCCTGGTACTGCTACCCTATGGCTAGTGGTTACAAGACGTCCAGATGTTATTACCGGTGTTAATGTTTGCCTACCACTTGTCATTGAAACTCAAGCCTTTTCTTTTTCAATATGTACTATTATTGTATTATTTTCTTTGCTCATTGCGATCTTGTTACATCATCCTCTTCTAATTTCTATGGATTTAGTATATACTATGTCATAAAGACACACTAACATAGGGTAACTATCTAACACATGCATAACGATAATACTAAAGTATTATTCAAATACTATGTATCATTTGCTTCATTCTTTTCATTCCCAGACCATAGAGGCTGGTATTTCCTTATACAGGCCAGCCAAAAGACATGGCCTATTAATGCCAGGGTAAATAAACAAGTTAATGAATGACCGCCTACACTTGTCGTCACATCTAAGAGCCGTGGACATTGTAGCTTTGGCTGAAGCTACTGAAGCAACTGACTTGACTGGACCTGAGGCTAGTGGTTTACAAAACGTCCAGACATTATAACCTGTGTTGATGTTAACAAATGGAAATACCTCTTTTTCTGTGTGGAACCTCTACTCTTGAAGTCAGTGTCATCTGAGATGACATGAGAAATAATCAATTGCAAGAGATGAGGTGTTTTTTAAAACACTCATTTTTCTAATCAGACATTTGATTCAAACATTTTGAACACATACAGAACACTCTACTGAGATACGACATGTCCACACATGATAACCCTATACAAAGATTACACTATGTAGAGTCTGCATTATGATTGAAATGAATGTATAAACTTGTTAATATATTTGATCAAAAATAAAAATATAAATATGACTTATATTTGTTGTGTTTTATTTCATCTTTTTCCTCATACAGTTTCACTTGAAAGTGTTCATGATTTGAGAGCTTGCTGTAATAACTAGTTTGTTCTTGTTTTCTGACTTTTTGTCTTTGACTGGGTGACGTCTTTTACCGACAAGGTTATTTTCAATGAATAAAATATGTCAAATGTTCCTGATTCAGGCCTTTCTATGGACATGTGTTGGAAAATGTGAAATAGAATTTAGCCTTTAGATCACATCAAAAAAAAAAGTTAATATCTGTTGACAAAAAAAAGAGCAAATAAAGATGAACTTAAAAGCTCTAAAATATTATATTGACACTATTTACACCACACATTGAAAAAAAACATTTCAACCAAACTACCACACAACCACCCTATTTGCATTTAACCTAAAAAGATGAGTCTTTTTATGTATCTGTAAATATTAGCGGCGGTCTACTCTGTGTTGTTGAAAGTAATGTTGCAGTCCTGGCAAAGGTAGACTGACAGTTTCATTTTTCATCCAAACCATCCTCATCACCACGTCCATCCTTTTAATTTTTATGAGTAGAAAAATAGAAATAAATAAGAAGAAAACGAATAGTGGCGCCATCCACCCATTAGACATTTTATTTTCATTTTAGGTACACTCTGATTGCAAAAACCACCCCTTGCCCCTGGCAAGGGATGGGTTTTACTCTTGATTAAAATAAAATAATGATTAAAAAAAAAGCGCTGCTCCCCCCTATTTTTTAGGGCCCCCCCTCTATTAAACCCGAAGGGCCCCCCCTTCCCCATCCCACCCCACCCAGCCAACTCACCCCCCATCCCCGCAAGGGCCTCCCCCCCCTCAAACCCCAAGGACCCCCTTCCCAAGGCCTCCAATCCCCCCCCTTTTTTTTTGGCAAGCTATAAGCTTGCCTATTTTTTGGTCAATAAAAAATATCTCACTATAATCACGCCCTCATTTACATTATAGACCACGCCTCTTTATGCTAATAAGGTCACATGACCAAAATAACGACCTATGATTGGTCCATTCAAATTAAGGTCATGTGACCTCATATAACATAGTTGAGGTTCACATGACCTTAACCAAAGACCAAACAATGAGAAGAGTATGCACCATTTTGACAGTACACCATCTCCCCCACAGGGGCAGGGGGGGGGGGGGGTCTGGGTCACTTTAGGTGATGGTAGGAACATTACTTTCACCATCTGCAAGTCACATGAGTATACCAACCTAAGCAAAAACTACATACACTTTGAGTTGTAAGTTGTGAAAGCAGCCAATGGGGAACCTCTCGCGGCTGACACGGATGTGATGGCACTAGTGAACAACTTTCTTTAAAGATGTTCAAGTCACCGTGGGCAGTTTAAAAATCTCTGGTACAGAGACTTATGGTTTCCTAGCCTACCTCTAAGCCCTTCTGAACTACGATGGCGCCGTGAAAGAAGATCTGATGAGAGTTGAAGGTTGGTTCAAGGATACGCCTTGACAGTTCAGTGTGCCAACCAATGCAAACGAGGGCTTCAAAGCACGCCAAGCCCTGATCTCTGATTTCAACTAATAAGTTGTCTCCACTTTGATCTCGATCATCAGTCAAAGTTGATTCCTGCTGGAACAGAGACCCTCAAGCAAGCTCCACTTAGATTCTGTCTCATTAGTGATGGTTCTGAGTATAAAATCAAAATCCACAAAGCGAAACTTTATGTACGCCGTGTAACTATAAATCCCGAGATTGTGGAGAGTCATGAACGTGCAATGAGTGCTTACGGGCCTTTCAAGTTCCCTATGAACAGAGAAAATGTTATTACCTACGCGATTCCCAAGGGGAACTGAGATTGTACTTACGCACACTCCAATACAGGTCAGTTACCCTATCGCATGTTGCTTTGCTTCGTCGATCACAATGTCGATCACAATGTGTTTAGTGGTCACCTCAAGAAAAAACCCTACGAATTGAAACACTGCAATGTTAACCAAGTGTTAGTCATTGTGAACATTCTGAAAGTCCCCACTGACACTTACACCCTGGACTTTGCCGAAGGGGAAGTGGTGCGAGAATTTACATATTTCATTGATTCAAAAACTAGGTCACATCCTCATTTGCATATTGAGTAGGTCACATGATTAAATGCTGGCCTATGATGGAACCATTACTTTATTGTACAATATCGAATGTTTGCACTTAACATAATACTACTCTTATCTGTCGTTATGGCCACCCACCCTGATATGCAGTGATAATGGACCTGCCATCAAACGAATGTTTACTCATGTTTAAAAGATTTTTATAGGTGATTCAATCACCCACTGTACCAAAGTTTGTGGAATGGTCTTGTGTAACGTGCTGCTCAGCGTATTGTGAAATCACTGATTCATGCAATCAGACTGGTGTGAGTATGTATTAGTGATTGCATTTAGTTTGAGCATTTATTATTGTCTGAGATCAATGAAAAATCATTGCCGGTAAAAGATAATTTCTTAAAATTGATCTAAATCCAAGACGAGTTGACAGGGGAAATTAAACCAAATTCAAATCAGCGCAAAAAAGAATAGATTGGAATAAGGGACTAAACTTTCAAATGGTGGATTTAGTTGATGAAATGACATTTTTAAGATTAATAATGTTGATTCTAGTTGTTATTCCTTCTCTAATTCCAAGATTATTCCAAATCTGTTTGTTGAAGTATAATGTTACTGAACATCTTCGGTATTACTAAAATGCTGATTCTTTAATGGATGAGTTTTCACAATTTACTAGGATGAAATGAACAGTGCTGAATTGGAATACCTTTGTCAGATATAGCTGAACTGGAAATCAATGAGATTTTTATGTGATTCAAACAGACCCAAAGCCTTTTGCATGCAAACTACAAATTATGGTTCAACCTACAAAACGTGTCAATGAAAAGGGGATATGGTCCTGAAGGAATAATTTTAAAGGCTTTTTTCAATTAGTATACATGACATTCTTGTTACAAGTACAAACGAGCCCTACTCCCTCAATTTGGTGATGAGAATGAAACACAAACTGGTTCGTTATATAACTGCAATATTTGCATCCGCATCATGTTGTATTATCTTCATGACGGCAGTACCAAAACTTTATGCAACTAAATACAACTCTACCATAATTCTCTGTCCAAAGACACCTTTAGGACTAAGTAAGTTCCCATTTTGTTACATATGGCTTTATTGAAAGCTTGTATATTCATCCACATATGCTTTGCTATGAATGTCTTATTGAACTTTACAAGTCGAGGTTAAACTAAACTTATTTTCCATGATAAAGTTAAAACAATACATGTGTGAAAGAAATCAAGGATCAAGACACTGAAGTAAAAGTAAAAGGTTTACCACTGTCCAATTTGTGCCTATAGTCCGACATGAGGGTATATTGGGTCAGGTGTGTGTGATGATGAAACTTGACCATAGATGTCAATATTGAATTGTGTTTATGTGTAGGAGACTCACTCTCACCAAATCAGTGCAACTGAAAAAGTGGCCGTACATGATCGGTGGCCGTACATGATCGGTGGCCGTACATGATTGGTGGCCGTACAAAATGCACCTATTACCCCCTGTACTATGATATTTAACTCTCCTAACCATACCTACAGGCTGTAATGTATCTTTGGAGAGTTTATTAGAAAAAAACAACTCCCAAAATATTTATAGGGGTCAAATGGGGGGGCTCAATGTACAACCGATCATTTACGTCACTTGACGTACATGATCGGTTTATAATGTAATGTAAAATTTTCTCATTACCCACTGCTTCACATGTCTAAAATCGTACATGTCAAGACATACGTCATATGTTCATTTTGCTATAATCGATTTATGTTTTAAACATGGTCAGAAAGGATACTTAAGGCACTGATCACGTATGTCACCGATCATGTACGTCACATGACATACATGATTGGTATTGAAGTGTCATGTAAATTTCTCTTTAATAGTCGTATTTACACATGCCTAAAATCTTACATGTCAAGACACACATCATATGTCCATCTTGGTAAGGTTTATTTGTGTTTTATCATGATCAGAAAGGGTAGGGAAGTCAATAGATCACCGATTATGTACGTCACCGATCATGTACGTCACTGATCATGTACGTCACCGATCATGTACGGCCGCCGGTCATGTACGGCCGCCAATCATGTACGGCCAAATAAAAATTGCATCGATCTGGTGAGAGTGACCCAGGAACACCTACGTCTGAGCCTTTCCTTTTCATTGATTATAGAGCAATACCAGGGTTGGGGAATGAACCTTATTTCATATTCAAACATCCAACATTTTCTAAGGGTTGAAAGGGGAGAATTTTCGCATAATACTAGCAGCATCGATGATAAAACCTATAATCAGTAGTGACTTTACCACAATATGACACATAAATTGGTGATGTCACAGGAATGTGTGCACAGGAAACAGTTAGGATTTAAATTTGAATGGTCCATGGACTTCAGGTAGGCATCCTCTTGTAAACCACTCTTCTATAGATATCCCTGCTTGTTATATGTTATGTTACAGTTGACTATGACAACATAAGATGCTATAGGGTGCATAAGTTCACATATATGATGGAGTCATCATGGTATTTTGTTCAAATTCTAGGAACATACTAGGAAAAGGCAGGACAGGGAACAGGCTAGGATGAGACAGGGCAGATGACAGGGAAGGATAAAGTAGGGCAGGTGACAGGCTCCTCTGTAGGCCTTTTATGCTCTGTCAGTCTAGACATACACTGTTAATGTATTTCTATGTTGGTGTAGGGGCACAAATATTATCTAGGTATGTAATAGAACACCTACTGTGTAGTTTGTCGGGCCAGAGCCAGGGGACGCCCCAAGCAGAGGCGATCAGTATAAATATTGCTAGATAATATTTGTGCCTTTTCCTAGTATGTTCATTGCCCTGCTTTTTCCTAGCCAGTCCCTTACCATGCCTTATTCTACCTTGTCCCCTGGCCTGCCTTTTCCTAGCCTGTCCCCTACCCTGCCTTATCCTAGCATGTCCCCTGCCATGCCTTATCCTAGCATGTCCCCATCCCTGCCTTATCCTAGCCTGTCCCCTGCCATGCCTAGCCTATCCCTGCCCTGCCTTATCCTAGCCTGTCCCCTGCCATGCCTTATCCTAGCCTGTCCCCTGCCCTGCCTTATCCTAGCCTGTCCCCTACCCTGCCTTATCCTAGCCTGTCCCCTGCCATGCCTTATCCTAGCCTATCCCTGCCCTGCCTTATCCTAGCCTGTCCCCTGCCATGCCTCCTCCTTGCATGTTCATTGCCCTGCCTTATCCTAGCAAGTCACCTGCCCTGCCCTACCCTAGCATGTTCATTGCCCTGCCTTAACCTAGCCTGTCCTTTTCCCTGCCCTATCCTAACGTCTCCCCTGCCCTCCCTTATCCTATCCTAGAGCAGGACATAGCAAAGCAAAATAAGGCAGAGCAAGTTATATAGAGTAGACCAAGGCAGAGCAAGACAGAGCAGAGCACATAAAGTAAAGTAGGGTAGATCAAGCCAGATATAGGTAGAGCAAAGTAATGTAGAGTAGAAGAGGGTAGAGGAGCATAGCGCATGAGTAAAGCAGGGCAAAGTAAATAATGCAGAGTAGGGCAGAACAGTGTAGTGTAGAGTAGAGAAGAGAAGGACAGAGTAGAGCAGAGCAATATAGATTACAGAAGGACATATTACATCATTGCAGAGTAAGGCAGAGCAGTGCAATATAGAAAAGAGCAGGACAGAACAGCGCAGAGTAATGCAGACTTACCCTGCTCTGACTTGCCCTGCCTTACTCTGCTTGTCTCTAATCTACATTACCAGGTTGGGGCCACAACCACTATTCTAGTACGCCCTAAATGAGTGGTACTTGTACTCACCATTTAGGGCGTCCTAGTATAATGGCCTACCCAGTAGCATCAGTGTATATAAGCATACACATGAGATTTCTCTTAAAGTCCTAATATATATATCATGTATGGTATCATTGGAAAGAGGACATCTTAATCTATATACTAGCTGATGTACCAACTCTAACCATTTATCTTCATTTAGATATCATGCATTGAACATGCCACATTCATAAAATACTTGTATAGAGACCCAGCAAAATCCATTTCCGAATTTTTTGTTAGATTTGCTGATAAAAATGAACATACACAGGGGTAGCCTAGACATTGATCTATGACTCTGCGTTTGGGTTTTATCTGCTAATAGAATGGTAAGGTCAGAAATAGGGAAAATCATGAGAAAATGTGGGATTTTCTCCCCTCCTAATGCTCCCAATGTTTGTATAGGTGATACCCATTGTTATATGATTCCAAATAAGGCACTGAGGGGACTGCAGACAAAGCCATGGGCTAATGGTCATGGTCTAATGATCACACCAACTGTACCAATTAAATGGTACGGCCCAGGAGCATGCACAGTACCAGAAAAATGGTATGGTCTAGTTGACTGGACTGTACCACAATAGTGATACATACCAATAAGGTACTCCTGTCCCCTACCTGATTACTCTGATCTGCCTTACTCTGTTTTGCCCTGCCTTCTTCTAATCTACATTTTTATGCTCTGCCTTGATCTACCCTGCCCTACTGTACATTATTTTGCCCTGCCTTATTCTGCCTTGATCTACTCTACTTTACTCTACATTACTCTACTCTGCGATGCTCTGCTATGCATTACTCAGCTCTGCCTTACTCTGCCTTGCTCTACTCTTAATAACTTTGCTCTGCCTTACTCTGCCTTGCTCTGTCCTGCTCTGCCCTGCTGAACCTTGACATGCCTTTCCTTTATTTTTCATGATTGACTAAATCTATTAGGCATTGTGACTACTTTAGACCATGAAACCATTAAATTCATAGTCCCTTGAATATATAGCCCAAATCAGCCGATGTAATTGCTGACTATAGGTTGACTATATGACTACATTAGACATAGGTGACTAACTAGGTATAGCCATTGTTTCTACGTTTATATGACAATAGAAACGTGGCCTGTAGTGACTAAAATATTCAAGTTTATCATTATCAGTGTGAAGCTTATTTATCTTTCTCTTAATGAATACAATGTTTAAAATTATTTTGAGCCAATAACCAATCCCCCTTGTCTCAATATAGGTCCTACAATGGTATTGAAGTCAACATAGCATAAAAAGAATTCGGGGTGTTGCTGCGGAAAAAAAAGCCACATTTCTTTAACTCGGAAACATTCACAATTATTGCATTTGTAGGGGTTTACTACTGTAATCATTTCCATCCAGGTGACCGAGGAGGGTTAGTTCGGGTTGTTCCCGCCTGGCGTTAGTGTGGGCGGTATCCCAGAGGGGGCGACTGTCCTCTCTCGGGTACTGCGCACCACGTTTCAGGCGGGAGCCAACCGACACATGATCATGTCGATTTCACATCCAAAGGGGGTACATAAACCTCCCCTCCTCGTATAGTCGTCAGTCAGTGCAGGCCAGCCTGACTCCTAGCATTACCCTACCCCAATCGCTAGATTGAACCAGCAGTATTGCTCCGTCTTATCCTTCGGGTTAAGACCTAGACTCAATTGTACAGGGTTACATTGAATAAACACTCATTCCGCTTCGCACTTGGAAACTGACGTTCATGTTCTCTTTTCTGAGATCCCGAACCACTACACTGGTGCCGTGACCAGGATCAGTTTTCAAGTAGCAGTCAGGTGAACTTGGCTGGAGTAGAACAGGATGGGGACGTGACAGTCCGGAAGCGGAACAACCTAGTTGTTCCGACGAGTTTCGAAGGTTTCATACAGGAAGCCGAAGAAACTCTGATTCCAGGGGGTCCCCTGGAAGAAGGAGCATTTGGGTCCACACGAGTGGACCAGATGGATCAGGAGGAGGCAAGAGGGTTCAGCCACTCCGGGTCAGATCATGTTGAATACTGGTCGTTCCTTGTTCAACACGACTGATTCGGTGTTCTTTTCCGGAGGAAAGAAGGGAGGGAATCAAAAAGGTTCATTTCTGGATCCCACCGTATATGAGATACCGTCAAAACCCCTTCGGGTCGTACCCAAAGGAGGTCCCGTCATTGGGACCCGACCTGATCTTGATCAGGATGACACTTTGGACCGGGATAACGTCTACTGAAACAAGGAGGACATGAATAAGCAGTACGATGCTCTGCATGACAAATTAATTTCGTTGATCTCTGAAAGAGATCGCTATATCCTAGAGAATCCATCAGGACATGGAGTGGAGAACGGATCAATTGACCCGTGACAACCAACTGATTCAAGATCAGATGGAAAAGAATCAGGAGATCTTGAGGGAAGAAAAGAAAAGGTTATCTGATTTGGGTCAAGCCAACCGGAAGTCCTACGCCTGTCAGTAACAGTACCAGGCGGACCTAGAGAGATACTCTAGGGAATGGCATACCGCCAAGGAAGCTCGTAACCAACAGGTCGAGGATAATGAGGTAGTAAGGACTGCCATCATAGAGGAGAACAAGGAGCTGTGTCCACCTTTGTCTACCTTGGAGTCTCCGTGGACAAAACCTTGTCATTCAAACCTCATACGGCTTCCATTAGGAAGACCTCAGGCTATAAAATCCATCAATTAGGCAAGGTTGTGACATTGGTAGAACAAGATGATGCCCTGACCATCTATAAGCATTGCATTCTCCCGGGTTTAGAATATTGTAGCTTCATACTGGACTCAGGCACTGTCAGAGACCAGCAGAGGCTACAGGTGATACAAAACAGGGGCCTCAGAAGGTGCCTAGGGATAAGAAACCCCTTAGACATAAGTGAAAAAGCCCTACATGAGCGTTGTGGTATGGAAACTCTTGCTCGTCGCAGAGACATCCAGCTACTGGTACACACACACAAACTGAGTAAAAACCCAGACTACACTGTGGCTATTGCCACAGCTAGGACCAGAGGTGATCAGAAGGTTAACCTAAAGGTAGAAAGACCCCGCATTGCAACCTAAAGGAAATCGCCTCTATATCAAGGGAAAATACTCTGGGACGCATTGGATCACCAGATCCAAAAAATCCGTAGTCGGGCTGCCTTTAAGAACAAGATCAAAAATATCAATTTTGTTATGAACCCCTGACCGGGTATAAGTCGACCTTGTGCACAAGCACTACATGCTGATTTAGTCGTTCAGTACAGGGTGCACAAGCACATCAACCCATGCATATAATCCGAGTTACAAGGGTGCACAAGCACATCGCAGATCATGATATATTAGTTCAAGCCCTATGCTGAAAGGTGCACTGCAGTTTCCAATTAGCCAAGTTGAACTGACAAGCACCCTCATAGAATGCATCTGATATATAATGTCTAACTTCTGCTAACAGATCAATATAATGATCTGTCAGATAAACTACCTGACTACTAGTTAGTCTAAAAGTGCACGAGCACTCCATATACTTTAATTAGTTTGAAGCAATCTCACGAACTGCAGTAAGTTGAGTAATTTAATCTCAACAGGAGTATATAATGCTGATGCATCTGTAAATAGTATTAAATTAATATCATCATTGAATATCATGTGAAAACGTGAAATGCCGAATAAACAAATCAATCAATCAATCAAGAAACTGAGAGCATGCAGGCAGTATCAATACTGGAAGCTAGACGGGCGGAGTTGGAAACCTACCTAGGCAACCAGAAGGTACTAGACCCAGAGGTGACCCTCACCCCTGGGGAAGGAGTGGAGAATCCCCCACTTCCGGGGGTTTTGAAAACTACCACCCGCTACCCCTCTGGGCGACAGGTAGAGAAGGATGTATACCATGCATCTGCTCCCCTTGCCCCGTTGGGTCCGTCGGTAACTATAGACCCTATGGCGTACTCCCCTGCGAAGACGTCAGAGGCCCCTAGTTATGACACTTTGAACCCCTTCGCTGGGGATAGTCCATCCCAGTATGGAGCTGTTCCACCCCCTTCGGGTACGAAAGAAAACGCCACCACATATGCAGATCAGCAGGGTGGATGGTATGGTTATGATAATTGGGGCGACCTGATCTTCCATCATAACCAGAGAGAGGTGGTGCCAGGGGAACCTTCGGGTAACCATACCCAGAGCCACGCTGCCTATCCGAAGCCCAGCGGTAGGAACTCCAGTGGGAGACCTGCCACAGGGTGTTCTGGGGACCGGAGGACACAGTATTCACATAATGGTGGTTCTGGTTGGCCTAAACCCAGCCAGGGCGGTCGGCCCATGCCCCAGCACCACGACCAAACGACGGCGGGACATGAACCCACCTACCCGGGCAAATCGTCCCCCCCCCGACCTACCAGATCTACTGAGTATGGTCCAGTCTCACCAGTGAGGCCATTGACCAGAAGAACCTCAATGGCCCCCGGATTGAGGCAGGTTTATGATACTGATCCCAGTATCAAGAGCCTCAGCTTAGATAGCTACAGCCGAGGACAAGATGCCACTGAAGTGATGGATTGTAGTCGGAATTCATCAGATCAGCTGGTAGAGGGATCCATCAGGGGTGCCCAACGCACAGCCAGGTTCACCAAATCCTACAAAGGGAAAGGCCCATGGAAGGATGAATACCAGGTATTTGTAGACGACTGCAAAAACAATGGGTGGTCCATAGAAAAGACTCATTAGGAGCCTTTGTTATCTGGCTGAATGATGGGCCAGGTAAATCCGCCGTCTCCCAATGGAGAAGTACATATGGCCCTTCGGGTACATATGATCAGCTCGAGAGTACTGCTGTATACATCTTCAGGAACCTAGTGACTGTGGATCACTGGTTGGTCTTCAAGGGACACACCCAGAAGCCAAAGGAGTCCCCGAAGATATATGGTCTGGAGCTCCAACGGATCTTGCATCAAGCAAGGCCAGAATGGGCTAGAGACGCAGATTACTATATCAAGACTGTCTTTGTTTGGTTCATCAGGGGATTGAGCGATCCTGATCATCAGGAACTTACCAGGAAGGCTTGGAAAAGTGATTCCTCACTAGCTGATCTATTTCTAGCAATAGACAGCTACGAAAAGAAGAAAATTCTTCTTGCCGGATCGGTCCCTAGCCAATCCCGAATGTCAGCCGTAGTTGACTATAGCAGCAGCTGGGGGATCTTCGGATGAGGATTCCGAAGGGGAGGAGACCATCGGGGCTGTAGCCTTCAGTGGGAAACGCTGAGACAAGAAGTCTGGTGATAACAAAAGGCGGAAACCTTTTGACAAAACATCCTCTAGCAAGAAGCCAGAAAAACCCCAAGGGGAAAGTTCAAAAACCCCGTCCAAACCTCCTTCAGTTCCGCCGGAATCTAATGTTCTGAAGAAGTTGGAACCCGACCAGTCCCTCAGATTGGTAGAAGCCATGATGCAACGCATGATGGCCCTGTTTGATAAACGACATGAATAAAAGGTCAAACCGGAACTGAGTACTGTAACCTGTTACAGATGTCAGGAGAAGGGGCATTATGCCTCCTCATGCACAGCTGATAAGCCAGTGATTGGATCTTCCGGAAAGAATTTGGAAAATTAGAGGGGATCCCTGAGGGAGGCGACTCAGAGATCCCGAAGGGAATAGGCCATAGTACTCCTGACGGGACGGGAGTAAGTTCACACTCAGTAGTTCGAACATATGGGGGACAAGCAAACCAGGTGCTGATGCGGAGAAGTATAGTGCAATGGTATGTGGAACCAGGCTCCCCCCAGATCATCCTTGCCTGGAATACATAAGAGGGCGTGGATTAGATCTGGGTACTGAGAGTGACTTGCAGAAGTTCACTAGTAACCATTCATTGAATGGAGGAAAAAGGTGGTACCTAGCCGCTTCTGTGAAGGGTACAGTGGGGGAATTTCTGATAGATACTGGAGCTAGCCACTCCATTGTCTCCCGGAGGCTCTACACTTTTCTGCTGGGCACGAATGATGACCCAAAAATGGGGGTAAATGCATGCACAGCTGACACTAGCAGATTGCGGATGTTTGGACATACTTTCTTGTGTATCTCGGTGGTGGGGAAGGAGTTTGTATTCTCCCCAACCATCGCTGAGATTGAGGATGATGGTATTATAGGGATGGACTTCGCCAACCTATTCGGAATGATATTGAACCAGAACACAGGTGAATTGTTCATACAGAGCCCCTAGGATATCAAAGCACAACGTGTGCTGAGAGTCATCAGTAGTGTAGCAAGTTTTGCACAGACAGCGAAACTTCCACCGGGAACAACATGTGATCTGTTGATCAGCGCTTCCTCCAACATAGCTTATCTTCAATCCTTTGGGTTGGAGTCAGCAGAAGGACCTTCGGGTAATGTTAAAACGTTGCCGAAGGGCCTCCGCGTTCCCAGGAGAACCATTAGGACGAACTGATAAGGTCCTACATGGAATTGATGTAGGGGATAACTCCCCCTTTAAGATTCCTTACCGCCGGCTACCCCTGAAGAAGAGAGAGGTAGCGGAGACGGAGATTAATAAGACAATTAAAGATCATGTTATTATTTTTTTTGGAGGTGTTTTAATCATTTATTGACCACAAATAAATACACATAGATTCTTTGTGTTTGTCCATCGTCGATGTTACAGAGTAACGTGAATCATGGGATTATTATAGGCATGTTGAAGCATGTTGGACAGAACAAGTTAGGCCAAGTTAGGCTGACTTATACCCAGTTCTAGCCCCTGGAGTAGTCCAGTCTGTATGGTCACAAAAAAGAGATGGGACCATACGGTTCTGTATTGACTACAGGAAGCTGAATGGGATAACCAAGATGAAATCATATCCTCTCCCGAGGATAGATGAGACCATTGACTTGCTAGGAGGAAATATATGGTTCTGTACCATATAGTACAAGCAATATGTGCATGATTTTCAAGGCAGTGTGAATTTTTTCATAAAAGCAAGAGACTTGGCACGTCTCAAGTCCATATCCACACAAAAAATATCACAGGTGAGGCCACCGCAAAACATAGTTTTTTCGCCTGTAGCGGCCATTTTAAGTCGGCCATTACCAAAAAATCAGCAACAAAAAATGTGTCTAGACCTATGTTTTCAGGGTCACAGAATATAATTATTCAATGAGAAATGATGTAGTATGGCTAGTTTGACTATGGCGGCCATTTTGGTTCTGCCATTACTAAAAATTGTGTGGTGTTTGACAACTTCACATCCAAATGGAGTATTGAAGCAAGTAAGGTGTCTATACCCACATTTTCAGGGTCAAGGAATAATGTGATACCATCAGAGAATGTTTATTATGCATAGTTTCACCAGGAAGCTGTTTCACCTCAAATGACAATAATTTGTGGACGCAACAAATGCTATATGGACTATGGCAAAACATATTTTCTCAATTACTTCAAAACTAGACGTGGTTCTGCCATGAATCAAGTACATATTCCCATGTTTTCAGAGACAGAGAATATTATTATGTTAGTAGAAAAGGTAATTTATGCCTAGTTTGACAATGGCGGCCATTTTCTTTGGCCATTACCCAAAAACATAAATTCTTGAATTACATCACAAAGACTCAGAGCATTGCAACAAACAAGGTATTTATACCCATATTTCCATGGTCATAGAACAACATTGTGCCATCATTTTTGCATGTCCATTAGTGGCCTACTAAGAATCACATTTTCTCAATTGGTTCCAAACCAATGATAGCATTGCAATAAAGAAGGTACAGTAGTAAACCCCATAACCATAGTTATTAAAGGAATAATGCATAAATAAGCAATCACGAGGGGTTGGTTATCCAGGGCTAACGCATGAGGTGCAGCCAAGTGCCCTAGCCATGGATAACCAGCCTGAGTGCTCAATTAATTATGTTTTATTCTGTTTATACCACAATTTTAAAATTTGAGAAAATTATTCTGCCCAGTAACTTCGTGTTTACCATGTAAACTCACTGTGTGTCATAGCAGTGCGGTTATCTACTGAGCACTAATGCACCCTGGTTATCCAGTTTAGGCACTGATTTGAGTGCCTGAAGTGGATAACCATGGTATAAAGAATGATATTATGCTGGTAATGTGTAAGTCATAAGGCAGCAATATTTGGTATGTCATTAAAGGGATCCCTCCATTCTCTCTGTAACTCTACACCATAACTCCTCCTGGATCTCCTCTACCATCTCGGCCATCACACCATTACTTCCTAGGGTCTAATGCCTCCTTCAGGATACCCCCTCCTCAAGGGTCACCATGTTTGAAATGTAAAAGCTATTGGGACATCCTCTCATTATGCAACCCCTCCTGCCAAAATACCCTCTCACAATCAATGTCCCACCCTTCATCTCAAGGTACTTCCTGCCATTATCCCACCCTCCCTCTCAAAGTACCTCCTCCCAGTCAATAACCCTGCTTGCCTCTCGGGGGGACCCTCCCTGCCAGAAAGGGACACACAGTGCAAGTAAAGAAGGAGGAGAGCATTGAGGAGCAGGGAGACATCAGTAATCAGGGAGATATTGAACACGAGATAGAAGAGAACAGTTTGGATACCTCAGAGGAATGTTGTTAGACCTGCAATGAGATTTCAAATATCCTGGAGTAGTGGTAGATGTTAAGGGATGCAGGAGGATGCTAGAGGTGAGATAGGGGAGGCTGGAAGAGAGCAGGGGATGGTGGAGGAGGATAAGGGTGACCTGATGAGGATAGTGACTACTGCAGGAGACTATGGGGATATCTGAGCAGAAGGGATAAGGGAGGGAAGGTGGTGTAAGAATAAAAGAGAGAGAAGGGGAATTACATAGAGGTAAGGGGATGTGGGTATGAAGGGAATATGGTAAATGTAGGTAACAATCAAATTCAGTGGACTTGCGAGTGGATAGGAGTGTTTGGCACAGGGGCATGGACATTTTTGTGTGAATCTATGGATGCCCTTGGGACTTGAGTGTAAGTGCCTAGGTTGATACATGGAAGCAGGTCTTGAGAATATAGACTCTCAAAGAGTGTGCATGGGTAATGCTTGGCTACCAGACCAAGGTTATTCATTTCCCGCCACTGGCTGACCACTGTTTCTCAGTATAAATCCTTTTTGTGGGGATTTCTGTTATCAAATGTGCTATACACTTTTACCAGGCTGTAACATCAATTAACACCCTATAGCAGGTTGGTTAAGTATATTCTAATTGCCTTCATGTTTCCTTAAGTTCTAGCTAGGTCTGTGTAATGGGAAATCCCATAGGCATAGGAAACCGGGCTTATCTCCAAAATTCATTGAACAAGCAATACGACCAAAGGGACATCAAGGTAATCAAAAGCTATCTGCCACAGTGTCATATTGGGTGGTATTCTGTGTTAAAATCTGCTAGTAATATCTAAAAGGCTGATAAGAACGTGCCCTACATATACCACCTATGCCTTAGCACTGTTGGGAATCCAGGAGGACACACACCTCATTCTGGGTGCTCATTGCATACATAAGTGGCCAATATTAAGTGTCCCCTATGAGATTGTGGAAGATAGGAACCTCCTGCCATACTTCTCACCTTGCTCTCACCATATATGCTGCTTCTCCAAGAACTATCTTGAACCTGTCCTCATACTTCTCCCCTGTTCCCACCACACCAATCTGGGTTTAAAGGTGGTACATTGTAGTCTCAGAGGGAGGGGGCCAGTCATTATACCCTTCCAGTCATAATATCATGCATCATAGCTCATTATCTAATACTCAAATGTTTATTTTTTTGAACAACATTTCAACTTTATTTCTCACATATGATCCGAGTGAAGTTTTTACAATGTATGACATACATGTGCTCCTCCATACTGGTGACTCAATATAAGGAGTGTATATTACATACGCGTTTACCGGTACTCAATGATAACAGGATTGAGAAATAAAGTCATGGGAAGGGCTTATCAACAAATAATATTATGCCCTTACCATTGGCTAGATTCATGTATTAAGGACACGTTTTCTTTAGTAACGATAGGACAAAATATGCGACAAAGAGAACATGTTTTAAGTCATGTGTCACCCCATAATAAATTAATTAATTACAATACATCAAGGTACACAAAAAATATTAATTACTCAGGGATAGTATTTAGCATCACCTCTTTGACTTTGTCTTTGTAATCGCATTGGATGTTAAATGACCTAAGATCAGCAGTTTGCTCATTCCAAAGCCTAGCGCACATCACCTCAGGGCATTTTTCATATGCTGCGGAATGGATTGTCTCATAATTTAACAAGGGTGCAACATTCGCACGAGTTGGCCTAACCACATTCTGTAAGTACAGACCATCGCTGTGGACTCTCTTAAAAGCTAACAACTTAGTTTGGTAAATTCTACGTTCACTTAGTATGGGTAGGTTCGCAAGACGATGTACATCAACTGAAGGGGTTAATATATTCAGACCCAGACATGTTTTTAAACATTTATTCGGTAGCAATATCAGCAACAGCAGCAGTAGCATCAGCAGCAGCAGTAGCGGCAGCAGTGGCCGCAGAAGCATGAGCAGCAGCAACAACAGCAGCAGCAGTAGTAGCAACAGCAACAGAGCATACCCTAACAGCAACAGCAGCGACAGCATCGGCAGCAGCAACAGCCTCAACAGCTGCAGCATCGGCAACAGCGGCAGTAGTAGCAGCATCAGCAGCAGCAGCAGTCACAGCAGCAGTGGCAACAACAATATCATCCCCATCAGAACAAGCATCACTGACACCGGTAGTAAATGCAGAAGTAGCACGACCCGCAGCACTAGCAGCAGCAGCAGCAACAGCAGTAGTGTGACACACACACGCCACATCATAAAACCCCATGTCACCGTTACCTGTGAACTTATCTGCAAATTGAGGCGAGGTTGTACAGTAAAATTCCGTTATAACAAAGTGCTTGGGGTCAGCAGTAAAATTTGTTATAAACGAATTTCGTTGTATCCGAATAGAGCATTTTAAAGCCATAATACAGAAAGAAAATGTGTCTCTGACCCTCTATACTACATGTAGCTCTACCGGTAGTATGAATAGACAGCACAGGAATAGGGTAGGTAGGTGCGGCATCAAAGTGACAGAAGTCACTCACCTCAGTCGGGGGGGTTGTAAGGGGGAGGGGACAAAGAGAAGTCCTGTACCCGGCCTCACTGCCTCTGTAGCCTGCCCCAGATGAGTGGATATCAAATCCAGAAGTCCTCTAGCTCTGTACTCCACCCTAGGTGAAGAGAAACTTAAGTCAGAATTCATGACCTCGCCAAATTTTATTTCGTTATAACCAAATTTTAATGAAAGAAAGCACCCACCCCTCTTCCTGGGGCCCTCATCCCACCTCCCAGGGCTCCCATCCCTCCTACTGTGGCCCTTATCCCACCTCCTAGGGCTCCCACCCCTCCTCCTAGAGCCCTCATCCCACCTCTCCCACCCTCTTCCAGGCCTCCCATTCCTCTTATCTCATTTCTGAATCAATTTTTGAACTGTAGGTATAATCCATAGAAAAGTGGCGTTTTCATCCTTTAATAATCATCCTCCCTTCCCCCATACAATAACATTAAGCAACTGGTATACCTACATCTATACCTACTGGGGTGCCCCATCCACTCCCCCCCCCTACTTTCTCACATTCCCTTAGTTTGATAGTCCGACTGACTTGGAACCCAACCATTTTAGACCTGCGACTACTTGGGGTGGACTATCAAGACATGACTGTGCTTTTCTTTGTGTACTTATTTCTCCAATACAATACTCATGTAAAGCTCATGTTATTGCTATGGCAACCATTCACAATTGGCAACATGGAGATTCCTGAGGAACAAAATGATATTGATAAAAACTGATAAAACAACCTTGCTTCAGGATAGAGGTCAGAGAATGAAATCCATTTTTAATGATATGACTCACTATTAACATGTTTAGCCATTATCTATACATATAAACACATGTGCATCCAGGTTGCTAGGTGACTACATTCCACTATAAAGCTGACCTAACTGAACGATGATGATAAACAACAACAATAGATAATTGATTGACCAATTTGAATTAACCACCCCTTATTTATTAATGTAAAAAAAAAGAAAAAATACACAGGTGTGGATCCCTGTTAGTTGGTTATGGTCCAGTGAACAAGGCGACCTTGACCCTGACCTGGGGCATACAGAGCCAGCAGGCCAGTTAGGCTTAGTATAAACCCAAGTAATACATATAAACCAACTGTGACTAATCATACCGGTAGCATTATACTTATATAATTATGGGGTAATTATATACACAGTAAGTTTAAAAACTAGCAGATACAGAAATGGTGAACCTTAAATTATCAGTAACAATCATTGAACCAATAAAACTGCTAAAATCAGTAATAAAATTCAACAAATAGTGCTCTTAGATACCCGTTGCTATGCAAAAAAAAAAAAGAATGTGGTTGCTAGGTAACACAAACTACCCAGCCAAATCCCTTATACCTAAATGAATTCTTTGGCATCAATTTAGGGGGGGGGGGGGGGTAGGAGTTGTTTATTCATCCATTTTAGCAATCTATATACCTGTTGCTATGCATTTTTGTTGATTTTGGGTGGTTGTTAAGCAACCTGGAATAACAAAAAATGCTCAATGATGCCAAGCCGGCAACAGGCAGATTCTGAATCGCCATACCCTAATTGAACAAAATCAGTTAAAAAAGCTCTGCCCTACCTCGACGCAAGGTTCACTCAGATATGGGCCTTTAACTGCCTGACTATAGTGGACTTACTGAATGACGTCAGCAGGCTCAGGAAGACAGTGTCAAGACCGGCAGGCTACACCCCATTTAAACAGGTGCTGCGCGCGGGAGATCCAACCGGCTCCTTGATCGGCAACCTGTTGTATAAAGCGAGCAGTCCTAAGAGATCTTCTGACATAAGAGCTGTCGACAGAGGAGAGAAATGAGTGAGTTCCGACGCGGAAGAAGAAACAGCAGCAGAGTATGGTGCGGTGGCCAGCCCCTACAACTTTGGCGCTTCCGACGACAACAACGACAATTTCCAAACTCCGACAACCAACAGATCAGCATCAAATACACCGCGCTACTTTGCATAGCAGTATACTCCCCCCTACACCGTCAGGACGGGTGACCGAAGAAAGAAAAGGAAAGCCCGCAATCTTTGAGTACTCAGGCAAAAAGTATGGTTGAACGAATGGAGAAAAAAATGAACGTGCGCTCCTTTCTGCCAAGCATATTCCTGTTACCCCCTATTTTCACCGGAAACAACGTCCACTTCATCCAGCGCTTGAATAAGATCATGACATATAGTGGGTACTAGCCTCCTGCTCGCGGAGAGGTCCATCTTCTTGTTCGACTCGCTGACGAGACGCGTCACCATCGACCCGCCGAGACACACTTGCGTCCTCCTCACCGAGCATCTGGAGGTTATTCTAGGCTTCGGGGAGAAGACTCTTTTCGATGCGTCGACCACCGGCCTCTACAAGATGGACGCCTTTGGAGACGTGTACTCTATGTACGTGTACACCAACATCATCCAGGAGAGACGTGTGGGTAACATGCAAGTGCCTCTGTTACGCTGCGTCGCGGTGGACAGGAGTGGAAAGGGTCGAGGTGGGATGGCAGCTATCAGTTTTCCGCATTTAGATTATTTCCCCTTGAAATCCAAGAGGTTGGACGAGGTCGGCGTCTTCTTAAGAGACAGATCCGGGCGTCCCATACCATTCAGTAGAGGCGAAGTGACCGTGACACTTCATCTGAGACCTGTTGAGTGTTAAAAAAATGATACGTCAACGCGTTCCGTACTTTCCACCAAAGCGCACCACCAGCCAAGGGTACAGCGATTACTACAACTACCTGCCCCAATTGTCGGAAATTGTTGAAAACAGGCGAAAATAGGGGAAAATGAGGGATTTTAGTCATTTTTCATGAAAAATCATCAATTTTGATGTGACTATGCTACTTTGAACAGCTCTGTAGAGTTTTATAATTGAGATATAGCTATAAGAAAGAAAAGTGTCCCAGGGAATTACACCTAGATTAATCTCCAATTATCAAAAGTTATGATAGTGTTCTTTTCCCCTCCCATAAAGTACACTAGCTTATGGAATGGCATTGTTTTTTTTGGGTAAAGTTTTGCAACAAGACTATATCTGACCTAAATTTGATGAGGATTCAGAATTTTGATGTTGCCAAATTTTCCGAGCGTGCCCAGTGGGTGTAACCGGCCAAAATCCAAGATGGCCACCAAATCTTTAAAAAATGTACCTCTCATAGCAGGAATAGCACTCCTAGGTGTCATTTGACTTTACCTACCCCCTAAATCAACCCTGGGGAATCTGTTGGTGTTATTTGTTTGTTGCTAGGACATCTGGTTGCCTAGCAACAAGCATTCTTGTTGTTTATTTCCTTAGCAACAGAGGCTTATCCACTCCCAAACCTATTTTAAAGTACACCTACCCCCCCTAAATTGACCCTGGGGAATCCATTGGTGTTATTGCTTTGTTGCTAGGACATCTGGTTTTCTAGCAACAAGCATTCTTGTTGTTTATTTCCTTAGCAACAGACGCTTATCCACTCCCAAACCTATTTTAAAGTATACCTCCCCCCTAAATCTACCCTGGGGAATCCATTGGTGTTATTGGTTTGTTGCTAGGACATCTGGTTGCCTAGCAACAACCATTCTTGTTGTTTATTTCCTTAGCAACAGAGGCTTATCCACTCCCAAACCTATTTTAAAGTATACCTACCCCCCCAAAATCAACCCTGGGGAATCCATTGGTGTTATTGCTTTGTTGCTAGGACATCTGGTTGCCTAGCAACAATCATTCTTGTAGTTTATTTCCTTAGCAACAGAGGCTTATCCACTCCTAAACCTATTTTGAAGTACACCTACCCCCCCTAGATCGACCCTGGGGAATCCATTGGTGTTTTTGGTGTGTTGCTAGGACATCTGGGTTGCCTAGCAACAAGAATTCTTGTTGTTTATTTCCTTAGCAACAGAGGCTTATCCACTCCCAAACCTATTTTAAAGTACACCTACCCCCCTAAATCGCCCCTTGGGAGTCCATTGGTGTTGTTGGTTTGTTACTAGGACATCTGGTTGCCTAGCAACAAGCATTCTCATTGTTTATTTCCTTAGCAACAGAGGCTTATCCACTCCCAAGCCTATTTCAAAGTACACCTAGCCCTAAATTAACCCTGAGGAATCCATTGGTGTTATTGGTTTGTTGCTGGTGTAGTGGTACCAATAGATGCCTCAATACTATCAGTGGTAAGCTAGACAGAGTGTGATAAGTGCAGGTGAACCCAGTGAGCCCACTGTGCTTTTGAGCTGCGCTTGTGAGCCGAGTGGTCAAGTGGGCCAGACGGCGCACTGCACATGTGAGCCGACTAGGCATGCGGGCTGGACGCCACACTGCGCGTGTGGGCCGGGTGTTCGGAATCCGAGCCAGATGCCTTAATGCATGTGTGAGCATCCGTGGTCGGCATCCGTGCCGGCGCCGCAGTGCACATGCGAGCCGACTGGCCAGCTTCATCCCTGCCAGATACCACATGGTGCATCTGGGCCTGCTACCACCCAGCCAGTTGGACATTGGCCTCACTGAGAGCCACATGGTGGTGTACAGTGAGAGACCTCTGTCTGACCAGCCCTATCCTCAACTATTGGTTATTCTAGATATACACTAAGATCTGTACTTCGTGAACACAAGGAATTTGCCACACAATAAAGAGGATTATTCTTATTTGCTCGAGTCTGGTCATTCCTACTATGCAAGTGGTCACTGGTGCCGTGACCACTTGCATAGCAGGAATGTGTGCTTCTTTGGTTGTTTGATATTGTACTTGTGTATGCAATGAGTAACCAGATTATCCTAGGAGAGGATGATATTGTGGTCCACCAGCCGCCAGCTCCTTTCTCTGGTGACCTTGAGGAGGTATCAGGAGGGGAGAGGGAGGTGGACACAGATAGAGAGGAGGAAGTAAGAGTTGAAAGAAACTCTGCTGCTGGCCTCCAGGAGAAGGTCAATCGCCGGAGACACACCAACATTGGTGGATCTAGGTAGAGAAGGCATACTGGGGGAGGAATTGGCCACAATGGGGAAGAGATTAGGAACCTGGATTTGGACTGTGGTCCTTGTGGGGATGGACTGCTGGACATTACCAGTGATCAGCAACAACTGGGACTAGACATCCTAGATGAGCTGACTATTGGTAACACCAGGCTGTCATGGTCTGGGTTGGTCAATGTCCATTGGCAGTTGGAGTAAGACCTTATTAGGAACCGTCAGAAGTCTATTTTTGAGGGAAAACGGACGCAGGTTCTAGAGGAGCACAGGGATGGTTTAGCACTTGTTCAGTCTGTCAATATTGAGTTTTATGATCTGGAAATTAAAAAAGAACACTTGGCTTTGGCAGTGATGAGGTTGGAGAATCAGTCAGCTGATGCCTGCATCCTTTTGACCGAAAAGAACCTTGCAATGAGTAAGATAAACAGATCAGTAGAACAACAGCAGGACAGACTCAGGGAGTTATTGGCAACCTCGAGTGAGCAGTCTGAGAAGCTTTGGAAAGGTACACCGGCTGAAGTGAACCCAGAACCATTTAAAAAACCGGTGAAGGGGGACACTGTAGCTAGAAGTTCTATTGAGAAGGGGTATGCTCCACCTTCGGAAATAGACTCGAAGGTGGGACCATCTCAGGGGAAGACTGCTCTGAAGATCTGGGCATCTAGGCGATTGGATTTGTTGAGTAGCCTTGATCGTAGCAGTATGTCTGCGAAGAACTATGCTATTCGTCCGAAACCCTATGATGGCTCGATCCCATGGAAAAAATGGCTGGACCGTTTTGTGGACGACATGAAAACCAATGAATGGGATGAGATTGATTCCATTTGGGCTCTCAGACAAGCATTGCATGATGGCCCTGGCAAGAATGCCCTCCTGTCCTTTGATATTGCCAATTTTGGATAAATCTCCGCCTGTTGGCCGATGAACCCTTCAAAAGCATGTCTCCTAGTGACCCATGGCTAGTGAAGAAACTAGCCTGTTGATTTATTGATGGGTTACAGGATGATGTGTTGGCTTTAGAGCTGGCCCATCTGTGGAGAACAGACATGTCCCTAGACGACTTGTTTCTTCTCGCAGATGATTGTATCTTTAAACGCACCTTGCTGAGAACCAAAGCAATCAATGTCTCTGCTGTCAAAAGTCAGAGAGAACCGGTGAACAATTTGATTGGGAACCGGATTTGTCTCCCTCTAAAACAGTCAGTGAAGGTGGCCTATTCTCATACAGCTAACAAAAAGGGGAAAGGGAGAGGTCGGGGCTGCTCTCAACAAAAGAGTGAGGCTGAGACTGAACCTCCTGTAGTTAATGCCCTAAAAGCTGCCATTATGTACGTTATCTGCCATTGCAGTCTCGGGATGTGATGAACTGGGAGTTGGCACTGATGTCCCACCACCTGTTGCGGAAAACTAGAGAGGGTTGCTGCCTGTGGCAATGCACTGACCCGTATTAGCATGAGCCAGGGTACCCCTTTTTGTAGTTCTGCTGTACCAGTTCCGCTGGTGAAAACCACAGTTGTGCCTGATCGGCCGACTGCGATGGTGCACCAGGGAATGGGCGCTGATAGTGGTCCGAGTAAGGAGCTCCCTGATACTGCCCAAGAGGAGGATTGTATTGGTACATATTATCTGTGCAGCCCAACTCCGACCAGAGGATCTATGCCTGGAGTTTATCAGGGGCAGGGGACTTTATCTGGGTGGAATGGGAGGTGTGCAGAGATTTGCAGGAGAACCTTCTCCTTTGGGAGGAAATTGGTGGTACCTGCCTGTGCAGGTCCGGGGGCATTTGGTGGAATTCTTGATAGATACAGGGGAAAGTCACTCCCTGATCGGTCGAGAATTCTATCGATCGCTCGCAGCAGAATCTGATGTTTTTTGGGGACAGGGCAGGTTACTACTGCTGACGGATCTGAAATGCTGACATATGGCCGGCAAGTGTTACCAATAGTTATGGAAGATAAGACATATGAAGAGTTTGGATGCAAAACGACATAAGCGCCATTTCCGAAAAAAGAGACAAAATTCGGCAAAAGGCTTGTTTAGGGGTGGTTAGATATAATCCACAAACAACTTTTCCAAAATTAACAAATTTTTCATGCCATTAGGGTCTGCTCAGTACACATTACGTCACAAAATGATTAAAATTGACCCCAGGGTATTTTTACAAAAAGCATTATGTGCTTCAATTCTGGGATGGATTTATGTCGTTTTGCATCCAAACACTTTATATATTGTCTCCCCAACTGTTGTAGAGTTGACAGATGATGGGATATTGGGCCTAGACTTTTGTTCATTGTATGGAGCCATCTTGGATACTGGTACTGGCAAATTGCTGGTTAGGTATCCAGAGGACAAGACAATACAGGTTGGGTCACTAAGGTTCTCAGCTGCCACTGTCATAGGACAGGGTGACATTGGGTCCCCTGGAGACACCCAATCGGGTCTGCCATTGCACCTGCTGCCTTTATTGGCAGACTGTCATCTGGATACAGATGAGTGCAAAGAAGAGCTTGCGACTCTATTGCGCAATAATTCTGATGCATTCGCTGTGCCGGTTGAACTATTGGGAAGTACAAATCAAGTGTCTCATCGAATAAAAACTGGTTTGTCCCATCCAATATGCTTGCCTTACCAATGGCTGCCAATGTCTAACAAAGAGGCATTAGAAGCTGACGTTGACAAGATGCTGGCAGAGGGAGTGATCTCATCTGGAAAGCTGAGAATATCAACCTCAGTGTAAACATCATCATCTGTCCACAGTATGGTATGTCCATGCAACAAGCAGTCTCACCCCCATCTACTGCAGCCAATTATAGATGAGACTGTTCTGACACTAAACAAAAACATTCACATCCTAAACCACACAGGTGGATGGTACACCACTAGTATACACCAGACAATACACACATAGCAGCCAGACAAGAGAAGATGGTGTCATCAATATGGGAAGTTAAAGGATGGGCTTCATCCCAGACATGTTCACTACAAGCAAGTTGCCGACTCCCTGTAGTAGACCATGGAGGAGAAAGCTAAAAGATTGCATGAGAAGCCAAAGCTCTGTGTTAAGCCAGCTAATTAAATGAAATCATGTCATTTTGGTCTTGTTTGGGTCGAGGGTGGGGTGACTTGAATTGCAACTACCCCTTCTCTACCTATCCAATGCCAGATAGGAGTCAACTGCTTTGGTCTCATTACCACAACCTGAGTTGTAGGGTAGGGTGCCATGAATTCAGATCACCCTCTTCCCTCCCCAATGCTGGGTCCCAAAGGCAGGCCAATTCAGTCATTATTCTGTTGGCACATTGTTATCTACACTGTTTTGTGACACTAGCTATACTCTACACTATAATTTTTGCAGAGCAATTACTGCAGCACCTGTTCCTTCCCCCCTCACAGATGTATGAAAACCATTGATGTTCAATCATGGGTAGAAACATGCATGAAGCTATGGAGGGTTTCATTATTGGACGTCCAAACTAGAAATGCTACTGAAACAGATTTTAGTGAGATACACTTGTATTGTCATCTCTGAGATATTGCTATTTTTGGGCCTGGAAGAATTTTCTATGTGAATACTTTTATTATATTCATAAATTCACAAATTTAAAAATTATTATTGCATTTCAGAGTGTATATTGATAATTAATAGAATGTTCATTGATGATGATTGTAAATAATGCAGGACTAAGGCAAGGCGTTCCTTACCATAATAGAAAATGGTAAAAAGAATGTACAAAATATCTTTACATATACTAGTTATTTGTTTGATGACATTTATTTTAGAGATCAATATGCTGCAATAAGAGGAATACTACCAACACATTCATGGAGAAATACACATTATCGTAACACTGATGAGCATATGAAAATGTAATGTACTTTGTAAAACTGCTTCCCATAGACTAAAAGTATATTCCTTAGGCTAAATCTATAGTTATAAAATGTTTGATCTTTTCATTCTTATGTTATGAATGTTAGTTGATAAGCATCCAGGTGACCTAGAAGTGAACCAATATCAATAACTAGATTCCTCAGGGTTCATCTAGGAGGGTTGGCATACTTAAAAATAGCTTTGGGAGTGGATGAACCACAGTTGCTTAGGAAGATACAACGAGATGTTGCCAGGCGACCATGTGTCTCAGCAACAAACCAATATGACCAATAGTTTCTCCAAGCTCTACATATGTGGGGTAGGTATAGTTTGAAATAGGTGTGGGCATGGATAAAACTCCGTTGCTAAGGAAATACATAATAAGAATGGTTGTTGCTAGGCAACCAGATGTCCTAGCAACAAATCAATAACACTAATGGATTCCCCAGGGTCAATTTAGGGGGGGTGGGTGTACTTTAAAATAGGTTTGGGTGTGGATAAGCGTCTGTTGCTAAGGAAATAAACAACAAGAATTGTTGTTGCTAGGCAACCCAGATGTCCTAGCAACAAACCAAAAACATCAATGGATTCCCCAGGGTCGATTTAGGGGGGGTAGGTGTACTTTAAAAAAGGTTTTGGAGTGGATAAGCGTCTGTTGCTAAGGAAATAAACAACATGAATGCTTGTTGCTAGGCAACCAGATGTCCTAGTAACAAACCAACAACACCAATGTATTCCCCAGGGTCGATTTAGGGGGGGTAGGTGTACTTTAAAATAGGTTTGGGAGTGGATTAGTGTCTATTGCTAAGGAAATAAACAACAAGAATGCTTGTTGCTAGGCAACCAGATGTCCTAGCAACAAGCCAATAACACCAATGGATTCCCCAGGGTCGATTTAGGGGGGGTAGGTGTACTTTAAAATAGGTTTGGGAGTGGATAAGCATCTGTTGCTAGGGAAATAAACAACAAGAATGCTTGTTGCTAGGCAACCAGATGTCCTAGCAACAAACATATAACACCAATGGATTCCCCAGGGTCAATTTAGGGGGGTAGGTAAAGTCAAATGACACCTAGGAGTGCTATTCCTGCTATGAGAGGTTCATTTTTTGAAGATTTGGCGGCCATCTTGGATTTTGGCCGGTTACACCCACTGGGCACGCTCGGAAAATTTGGCAACATCAAAATTCTTAATCCTCATCAATTTTAGGTCATAATTAGCTATGTTGCCAAGACTTTACCCAAAAAAACGATTGCCCTTCTTTTTTTGTCATAAGCCAATGTACTTATAATGCTGTTTTAAGAAAATAGAACGTTTTTGTCCCATTTGCACTTTATGGCTTCTGAACTCTTCCAAAATGGAATCTGATAAAAACATTAAAATATGAGCAAGGACTTTGGGGTTGTTTAAAGCTGGTAAAAGTTCATGAATGTGCTAATTTCCCTGCCCATGGAATCATCGTCATGGCTGGGCAGTCAGGTGGGCAGATGGGTAGTCAGTTTGGCAGAGCTTCAGCAGGCAGGAGGTAGGTCGAAGTAGTAGGAGGTGAGTCCAGTAGTCAAGGTAGTGATGAAGTGAGGAGCACCCCCAGCAGCACTCCCGTTATATGGGGAGTGTAGTCACGGTCACCTCCCTCCGATTGCCTAAGGGGGTCATGTGACCTCTGTTGTGCACTGAAGTGGATCAGTGTAACATTGACCATCATTGAGTGTGGATTGTGGAGGGACTAGGGAGTCACAGGAGGATCTTTGGAAAGCCCCCAGAACTCTTAATATGCCAAAGTAGAAATCTCACTGTGCTCCAAGTTGTTTTGGAGCTACAGCTTTAAACATGTATTATCCCACAAGACATTCAGTCCTCAGTCTTTGGAAATTAATATACATAATAAAGAAAAATAATGGGTGCCTACAGCTACCTGCACTCCCAGGGTGCCGAGAAAGTGTCATATGCCCCCTCCTGGCGGCTCTAAAGTGACCAAACCCCCAGCTACATGCCCCTCCAGGGCGCAGAGAAGGTGTCACATACTCCCTCCTGGCAGCTCTATAGTACACCAAACACGGCCACACCTCTCACCCAGCTACCTGCCCCTCCAGGGCGCGGATAAGGGTACCTGGGTTGCTCCTAGACTGGTCCTACTTTAAGCAGTTACTTAAAGTTGTAGGAAAGTTACTGGTCCTTCTTTAAGCAGTTGCTTAAAGTTGCAGGAAATTCACTGGTCCTGCTTTAAGCTATTTTGGCATGCATTAAGGTGTCACGGTACTAATTGGCACAGGGATGACCTAATATTTTTCCTCTTTTTCACTATCAAGCGGCTCCAAATGTGGTTCAAAATTTGATGGTGTTCATAAATGACGCCTTAAACAAAAGCTGACGTCATTTCCAATCTTTTAAAAGTGTCCGTCAATATGGCAGTCAGATTAGATTTTGCGCTAGTTGCCATGTAAAAAGCATAGTCTGAATATGATCAATTTTTCAAGTGCCGCACCGACCTGTGACCTTGATTTTGACCTCAAAGCGTGACCCCTTGGTTGCCATGGATACCAAAAAAAATTTAAAACTTTTTTTGAACCAAGCATTGCCCATCTTCTGGTATGCCTATTATTACTACCCGTCAAAAATAAGGTCTCCAAGCACTGATTATATCCACTAGAATTACATTTTTAGTAGGGACTATTTCACTGTCCTAGGTTTTCTGGGCCGATTAGTACCGTGACACCCTTAAAGCTGCTTAGATTGGAAGTGTCATGCAGTGTTTATTACACACTTGACCCTCATTTGAAATATGACCTTCATGTCAAGCATCAGCGAAAACAATCCAACACAAAACCTGGATATATATTTTAGGGAATCTTAGATCATCTATGGCCAAATGTATGGCCCTACAGATTTACTCCTTCAAGGTTCTTTGTTACTTTTATTATGGTGATCAGCTGTTTTGCTCTGCGGCACAATATATCTTAGAAGACCTATATGCACAAAATCTATGCTTAAAGATTTGTATAAGAGTTGACCATCTTACTGACACAAATTTGGCCAATGCTATGGCTAAGATGCCCCTACCGAATGATCGGAGATTGGTTCACCTGCATAACTTGATGTGTAAAGGTCAAGAGACTAAGAGTCTACTGTAAATAGAAATCTGCCTAGAAGGGGTCACCAAGGCCCAATATTGCATAGACATACTTCACACTGTTACCATATAGCATGGCTATGACTAAGAAGAGAAGACTGAACATAAGAGATGTTGCCTTGTCTGAGGTCTAGCAGTATGTGAGCACTACTTTATTGTGCTGAGTCAGCACCTGTACTTTTGAGAAACTGCACTATTGGAACTGTTGTGATATCACTACATAACACCAGGGGGCTCTACTGAGAGTTCTATGTAATGTCACTTCTTGACACCAGGGGGCTCCACTGGCACACTGGCTCAATGAGAGTTCTATGTCTATATATATATGTGTATGTATCAAACATCATTTTCAACAATTTATTATAGATCGCTAGAACACTATGGAGCCATGGTGTGGAATGTAATCCCCCAGCTGTGAGGCTGATACCCAATTTCCTAGACCTTAAAAGGGATGGAAGTGTGTGGTTGTCAAACCAAGTACCAATTTATGTTAGAGTTAATAGTATGGAAAAGTAGATAATAACCATGTATATGTATGAATGTTATATTGGTTGAATTGTATGAGTTACAATCATCCCCTGCCCAAATGGACTATAAATTAAAAAAAACCATTGAATGTTGATACTTTCCGAAGGAAGGGGTCCCAAGAAAATCCACCACACACCTAATTTGCGTGGGAGGAGGGAGCCCTTTCTTTCTTGCAGTTGATTTAGTTGTCTATGTTTACTTGTTAATTATTAGGAGACCTTAAATCATATGGGTGTATTATAGTGCACAATTATGAAACATCATTGATTCCTTGTGGTAGATGTAACTACTCACATTGATTGACTACAGGTAATAAAGATAAATGTTAACAAATAATACTACCAGTATTATATTGATTCTATATTGTTGTACTCTATGAGTGTGAAAACATTTCTTTATCATCAACTAGGAACAATGGATTCAATGTATGATATCTCTTTACCGACCAAACAATTATATCAAACAAAAGAATAAGTAAAAATTGGGGGGGGGGGTCATGTTCAATCTGCTTCTGGAAAGGCCATAGTTGTAATCCTGTCCATAATAATGCCTTGCCAAACACCATTTGCGAAACAACTAGGCGTGCTGCCCATTTCTAAGGCATAAAAAGCATGTTAGGTGCTTTAGATAAATGAGGATACAGAATATGAACCAGTTAACTTCATTCAATAGTTAAAGGATATTTAGTTCTCGCTTTAATTCACTGCAGGATAAGTGTGCTACGTTACCATGTTCTTTGCAGCCACTTTAAAGACCTTTACATAATGTATTGATATAAAATGCGAAAACAATTTTTCAGTTGGAAAACACTTTCCAAAGATGAACGTAGAAGGTTGGTCCGTTTTGGAGGCGAAACATCTTGAGTTGTCTGCAGGTGGCCAATGGCAGCCAGGAGAATGTCAGGCACGACATCGAGTAGCCATACTCATACCATACCGCAATCGATCTGAACATCTGCATATCTTTATATCTAACATGCATGGATTTCTTCAAAGACAGCAGTTGTTCTATGGTATATATGTTGTAGAGCAGGTAAGCTTTTTCCTTTGACTTCTAAATATCCTTTCCGAATTAAGAGATTTTATGAGAACTTAATTTTCCTTTCAAATGATGGGCTGCTTAGTGTTAACTCTGTGAACCTGCTCTTTCATTCAGGCTGGTACAGCTCCATTTAATAGAGGTTTTCTACTAAATATTGGATACAAAGAAGCGATAAAGGACCATAAATGGGAGTGCATAGTGCTCCATGATGTTGACCACATTCCTCTTAATGATACAAATCTCTACACATGCTCACATCTACCACGCCACTTAGCTATTGCTACACAATTATTTCGCTTCAAGTGAGTATATATGTAATTTTCGGTTCAATCAGGAAATCCAATTTGCTGATATCTTAACATTATTTGCTGAAAATGATTAAGCTATATACAGGTAGACAATGTAAGTATTTAGTTATATGTGAATGGGCTTGCATGACAGTCTTGTATTTTGTGAAATATAATGATCTAAATGACAAAATATGGCTGGAATAAGGTATACCCCCTCCTCACCCCTGCCTCACTACCCCACCTGGATAAGATACTGCACTGGGAGATTTCCCCTTGGTGGTGCGGGCAGGCGGCGGCCCTTATCTCTACCAGCGGCCCTTATCTCTACGGGCTGCCCTTATCTCTGTATAGATAAGGGCTGTGTGCCGGCTACAGAGCTGCCCTTAGTAAGGGAAAATCTCACCTTGCTGGGAAATCTTCCCCTGTGGGGTATCATACCTGTAGTCGAGAAGTTCCTGGATGTGATAAGAATATCTTGCTAGGTTACAGCCCCTACGTGTATAGAGAACAATATAAATTATATAGATTATGTAAAGGCGTTTAATTCTGGCATTATAATGATTATTTTCTTTCTAAAGACCAATCGTTGTCATGTGTTTACAGACTAAAACCACGCTACCTCGGAGGTGTGACCTTGATCAACTCGGATCAATATGAAAAGATAAATGGTATGTCCAATGCCTATTGGGGCTGGGGTGGCGAGGATGACGATCTCCTTAAAAGGTACTAACTGTTGTTTTTATGGAAATAAAACACATTCTGCCCAATATTTGTCTTGCTACTGTGCTTTGCAAGATCAAATGCACCAAGCAGCTGCCACACATTGTTACTCAATTGTCATTTGACTTTTGCCTGCTAATACCATTGGGGCAAGACACACTAGTTTTTATGTATTTTGACCTGGGGAATTCAAAAAAAGAACTAAAGAGTGTGTCCTGAGTTACAGTTTTAATATTTTCACATTCTTTTATAGTATAAGAGCTTAACATATATTTACCATTTGATCAAAAAATAAGAAATATAATAACTCATCATATAGGCCCTGGTTATATGGGTATTGAACTAGATGGTTCCAGAACTATCCGCCAGATAGCGCCACCCCTCTTCGCCGTATCCGAGGAGCAGGTGTTTGTGGACACTTCCACTTCAATTTTTCTTGCCAAAGCAAAATCCGGGAGGAACAGGGCATGTCCGAGGCGGATTATTGTAGTGGTTGTGGTACGTCCCACCGTCCACCAAAGTAGTATTAATTGTATCGGAACGGGACTATACACAGTACTAGGTTTTACTCACTGGACATGCAGCCAATCAGAGAGCTCCCTTTTGGCGGGAAATTCAAAATCAGCCAATCAGAGGCCACCATTTTGGCGGGAAATCCAAATGGGTCACTTCAGGTCTACCAGCCAATCAGAGGCCATCATTTGACCGGAAGTGACCCCCTCATTTGCATAATGGGTCACTTCCAGTGTACCAGCCAATCAGAGGCCTCCATTTGACGGGAAGTGACCCCTCATTTGCATAATAGGAGTCAGCGCTAGTTCTCCAGTCGTCGCGTTCAATAGATCATATAATTACCCCTCCAGGAACGGTTCGCCCATATGAATATTTTCGAACCACTACTTCTGTGTCAGTCCGTCCTAAAAGTCTCTTAATCTGTATTTCTTACCTACCTTAAAGAGTAATGATAAATAATTCCATATTATTATTAGCAATCTCATCAAAACCATAAAAAGCTGTGATCTTGGTAGTTAAGAAGAGTAGAATAGTACAGAACATATATTTATATATATATTTACATCTTTATTATAGATGGATACTCACATATCTATCTTGTCGTTATGATGTTGGATCTATAAGATCCCTGTTATGTACATAAAATGTATAAATGTTGTTTGGGAGTAACAGGTCAAGCTAGATCCAGTTCTACTTTCTGCATGTTCAGGCAGAATATAATTCGAACGCTTCGAATGTATACAATTGATGTCATAATTTACGCTGATATTATTCTCCTATGTTCGAGTCGTATATTATATCAGATGTGTTCAACCCTTGTTATAATCTGGTGGGGGTATTGTAGGGGCACGAATATTACGTGTACATATTGGTTTGTGGAGTCAGAGCGGGAAGTGCCTCCTTCGGACACTAGGTGGCAACACCTACTCCATGTCCTTTCGGTTATCCGGTAGCAGAGCCAAGCAGGGCACTACAGACACTACATTGACACTGCCTGGTCCGCGCTCAGGGTATATAAGAGGCCGAGGTTGGCTACCTCAGGGAGTTCGTCTCAGGACTAGCTCAGACCCACACCTTTCGATACCTTTGTTACCTTTTCGATCACGGGGCACCTACACCCCTCCCACTCTCTGGCTCCAGCACCAGCCATGCTGGCTCAGGACCAGATCATCCAGCTTTGCTGACTTCGAACAAAAGGTAGATCGCTGTACAACTTGGAGTTGGTTATCTGATTGAACCGAGCAAACCTTCTTGTTACTTTAAGGCTGTGATCGTGACTGAATAAACCTGTTGCATTCAAACCAAATTTGGAACCTGTGTTAGCGTGATACTTCCACAACCCCTACAGAAGTTAAATCTATTTTTTTTCCTTTTTTTTAATTTTCTGAGAGCTGTTCTTGAAACTAGTCATTTTGGCCACCATTCAATATTGTTCAAAGAAAGGAAGAAAAATATTTTTAGCTGTGTACCCTCCCCCCTCTGTGTATATGAGATTCGCTTCTTATGACCTACCCCCCGCTAGGGGAGGGGGTCTCTGTGACACCTCCTCCTGCTGCCAAAGCCTCTAGTAGTATATAGGAGCATATTCAGCGCGTAAGAAACGGTAGCAAGTAGGTCAGTTGACACTTGCAGAACGGAAGTGACCTTTAAGAGCCAATCAGAAGCTTCTATATGACAGGAAGTGACGTCACTGACCTAGATTAGAGGTCATGACATACTTTACAAGCTTCTGATTGGTTAATATATGTCAATATGACCTACTAACTTTGTAAACACATTCACGTGCTATACACCACGTGCTATACACCACGTGGCTTTCAAATGTCAACAATGACATTTCAGTAATACCGTCACATGCAGATGGAATACTAACTTTAGTATTCGATAAATACCATTGGTATATACACAGATACACGACACAATTTGTTTTTTTCATTCTTTTTTTATTTCACACAAAGCAAAAAGCAAAGCAGTTACAAAGTGAATGAGTTATTGGCACAGTTCAACCCACACCCTCCTCCAGTTTTAGTTTTCTCCACTTCTGCCTTGTCTTGAACTTCTTCTAGTTGCCTCACTCTGTACATGAGCTGACTGATCATATCAATTATTTTATCCATGACATCAGCGTTACTCTTCAACCCGTCGATCACGTCTAATTCTCTCTGAGTGCTGTCTGCAAGTAAGTTGTGTTTAGTACTTGCAGCTTCTTGCTCTAGAGACTTTAGTATAGACTCATGTATGGCTGTACCATTCAATCGGTCAGGTTGGTTGGCAGTTGGAGAAGGTTGTGTAGAGTGTGTTGAGGGTCTTAGGTTCGACATGTTTCTATCAAGAAGTTGATGCAATGAGCGCCACAAGTTTTAGTGTATAAACTTTGTAGTTGTTGCTTGTTGAACGTCCCACGCTTGTCTGACGATTTCTTCAAGAACGCTCTGTGATATACACTCATAGGGGGTAAACCATAAGGATCGAAATAGTACACTACTCCATCACTCTGAACATAGAAAGCTATCCAATGTTGTCCAGGTTGTGTGTGGGGGTGTGTGTTACTGACAAAGCAAGTCAGAGGTTTTGCTTCAGCAGGACACTCATCACTAGGGAAAGTACCTAGGAAGTATCATCGAGTGTGAGGGTGTTGGCTAAGAACAGTGTTCAGTTGTGAAGTCTTCATCTTCTCAGGCCATGTGGTAGTCTGTGACTGGTAGTCTGTCAGCTGTGAGTTGGATGTTGTTGTCGTAGAAAGCACAGATGACAGCTGAAATGGCGTGATTTGTAGGGGCGTTGAACCTCAGAGACACAGTCAACTTTCCTTGCTTCACTAAGTTGATGCGTGGGCATTCAGGAGTCCTGTCTGGAGTCAGGTCGAAAGCGAAGACTGTGTACCCTGATTGGAACTGTTCTAAAGTGAGACCACAATCTTGACCTACAGCTAGTAGACCTGTCTCTCTGAACAAGTTCCTGTAAGCCTTCACACAGTTCCCTGCAGCAAAGTCAGTCTTCACTTCATATTTATGATCATCATACTTCAGACCTACTTCTCTCACTGAGTAGTTCTGGAAGTTGAACGGGTTCTCAGTTTTAGTGCCTGACGCTGCAGTCTCTTTGACTAAAGCTAGTAGGAAACGGGTGGGGATCTGGCTTGTGTCGGGTTGAGTCCAACTGTACTCTTGTGACCCTCCGTCTAGAGTGTGTTTAGTGACTCGACACCTCGTCAGAGTGTAGTTGAATGGCCTGAACTGAGGGTTCAGCACTGTTTTATTGTGGACTTCAGCTACTTCGTCTCTCACGGTCACTTGGCGCACACTCATCTCAGCTTTAGTGATCTTCACTTTGAAGTCCAAGTCTACAGCTTTCATCATGTAGAAAGCTGGAGAGCTACGTTCATATATGAACTTGAACTCACAATGTGAAGGGAAGAGCTTGCACTGCTTGAGGAGGTCGATGTTGGGCCTGATGATGATTCCGTGAGTCCGTCTTGCACTGAACTCTTTCCGGCGAGCAACAAAACCAGTGTTAGCGGCAACTCGTCCTTCCATGTGGCCAGCTGTGTCCATCATCCACTTCTGTAGACCCTTCAACCGAGTAGTCTTGTCGTTCACTTCAGTTCCTACTAAGTCTAACAATGTCGATTTCAGTGCATAGTCTTCATTGTTCCCTGTCACTTTCTCTCCGTTGATCAACAGTTGAACAGAAGAGAAGAGGGAGTGGCCTATGTTGTTCACAGGTGCAGCTTCGTCACCTACTACTAGAGGTGTCCCAGCAGCATCTACAACTTCTATTTCCAAGTACAACTCTGCTTCACTCAAATCTGTGTACAGAGTAGTTGGCTCAAAAGTAAAGTCGAAAGAGTCAGTGTGGTCAGTCAAAGCATTGTTAGTTGTCTTAGTGACTGTCTGACTCTTCAGAATGTCTTTTTGAGTCACTCCTACTGCATGGAGATCTAACTCTCCTACAGCACATGTCTGGCCATGAGGATGTAACAGACTCATGATTAGAACAGTAGTGCTTTATTGCTAGCACGACTCTGCTTCTTCTTCTTGCGACCTTTGCCTGTCTGCTGCTTAGTACGTCCTGCACGTCGGACTGTCGCACGGCGTTTGGCTGGAGTTGGTTGAGACACTCTGTTTATGTAGTTCTGAGCTGAAGAATGAGCTCTCTTCAATAGAGCTTGGCTTTGACCTCTGACATGTTTGTTTACACTCTTCTTGAGTGGCTTTCCAGCCATGACATCTGAAAGTACTCCTGCACCTGTAGAGAGTAGTGCTGTGCCAGCTGTCTTAGCAACTTTACGACCAATAGTGCTCAAAAGAGGGACAGCTCCTCGCAGTAATCCTGATATGATAGATCCAATACCATGACCACGTTGCCTAGCTACTCCACCAAAAGCTGGTAGAACACCGTGACCAAACTGAGATTTAGCGTAGTAAGCACCATACTCCCCTCTAGGGGCTAAGTATGGAGGTGGGCCAAAGCGCTGAAGCATACTGTTGCTATATGCGGTTGCTTATAGGTCTAAAAGCTAGTACTACAGTCACTGCTCCACGTTCAAATGGTATAGGACGACCTGTGCTGTCTCTTAAGTAGATCGCGATCTGTCTGAAGCTGCTCTTACTCACAGGTTGGTACATCAAAGGTTGGAAAGTGACAGTCTGTGTGTCACCTAGCAGTGGGTTAATGTTTACAACTCTCAAGAGAGGTGCTCTCTTGTCTCCAACGATGTTATGTTTCACTATATCAGAGTATACATAGACAGTCTGAGCTCTGAACTTCAAGTCTACTACAGCTTGATCTTCAGTTTTATTCATCAAGAAGACACCACCTCCGAATCCTAACTGCACACCCAAGTTAACTGGTAGTTGTATCACAACATCAGGAGGTAGAGCTACAATACACTTCATTGTATACCTGTTGTATGTGAACACGTTAGATTTATTGTTCTTGTGGTGTGTCCTCAGTTTCTTGATTATACTAGGGTGTTTCCTGTTTATTCACTTGTTCAGATAATTTATGAAGTCACTGTTGTCTTGTAGATATACACCTTGCAGAGAGAAAGTTGTATATGTCCGGACTGCTGGGAATTGGAAAGTGTTGACTATTCTATCTAAATACTTCAACTTAAATTCTATTTTTACTACTCTGAGTTCTTCCTCAGTCAAAACTTCTGACTCTCTAGTAGTAGGCCCGTTTATGAATGCTCCTTTTTCTGTGTAATTTAAGTTGAGTGAATCTCTCATAGCTGAGACTGCTGCACTCGCACGGTTCTCAGGGCTCAAACCGCGTACTATTCTGTAAGTGATACTGTCTGCACCAGATGGCGGCACTTCTGCTAAAGGGTCTAGCTCAGTTTCGGTTTCGCTGTCTGATTCGACACTAGGTGGCGTCGCAGGTCGCACTACTTCTCCAGAGATTGGGTCTGATTCTACACTAAGTCTCGCTGTAGGTTGTCGTACTGGTACTTGTTTAGAGCGCTTGATCTCTACACCTCGCTGTAGACACTTCTTAGCTACTCCGTCATGTATACTTGAACTTTTCCTGTTCAACACAGGATCTTTTGCTGTATAAGGAAAAAAGTCTGAGCTTCGCTTATGTAGTGCTTCTTGTAGTCTTTTAGCACTCATGACGCTCTTTGGTATAGTTGAGTCTGTTTCACCTTCTATGAACAACAATGTCTCACATTCTACGTTGTACCAGCTAGTAGGACACGTTATTTCTTGCAGAGCACACTCCATTGCAGTACTAGAAGATACATACTCGGGTAACAACGTGTTGTAAGTTGTATTGCACACACATAGAGTAGCAGGCCCCCTCCAATTTTATCAACTACTCGGTCCATTCTAAAGAACCGGTAACCCTTTATATATAATTTTTGACTAGGGAAGTCAGCTAATAACCAGCTTTCACTTATACACATTATATCGAAAAGTTTTACTAAATCAGACATTTGACTAAATTTCCGGTTTTGACTCCTTATATTATAGTGTCCTATTTTCAAACCTGTCATAGCGATCAGGTCTGATATGGCCGTGGTCATTTTAAGGACGACCGGGCTCTAGCTGACATGGTAATCCAGTAATGATGAGTGACGATATAAGATGAATTCTTAATGGCTAGGGTCTTAATTACTACAGTCTTAATGCAGACCGCATCAGACGGAGTGTCAGTAGACATGACAGAAGTATGTACAAAGTGAGTATGTGCATCGAGTGCACAAGATTCTTGCGGTAACATTTCTGATTGGTGTAGAGGATATGGCTACCCCACATTGTTGGCGGGTTTCAGTCTAGTCCAGTATTGGTCTGACTAACTAGTATAATATGACATAACATAGATATTGCTGTGCGACTAATCCATATCTGAGTCAGTCACGGTGTGATGTTTCTAGCTAGTTAATTAATTAGTTAATTAATTTAAACTAAACAATTTCAGGCGGAGTGTACAGATTGTACCTTATATGTTGGGGATTACTATGTCATGGAAATGCATGACATTTAACAGCATTTGATACAATTTTAATAATGTTAACTTAGCTAAACTAAAACTAAACTAAGCTAGTCTATAACACGTTACTTTCAACTGTATAGTTAAGCAGGTCACAATTTCTAATTTGTGATGTCTACCTTACAGAGGGAGGCTAAGTCCAGTTATCTGTGGCTGGGTTCAGCCAAGCTGAATATTACGACCTGGGTCGTAATATTAATAAACATGTAAATACATTTTGTTATGTTATCAGCGTCTGATATCAACATGATGATATCAAGGATATTAGCAAGACAGATGAACAAACAAACAAACAATCAATGGGTTACCCGCATCACAAGAGGTGCTTGGTATATTTGTGTATTTATAATGTAAACCGTATTGTTTGTAGCCAACCCGCATCAGAAAAGATGTTTGGGATGCCACTATTCAATACTGGACATTGTATACGGTATATAATATTATATTGTAGACATGTCGACCTCCAGACAATCCCATATGGATACCCTGCATCAGAAAAGACGTAGAGGTGTACCATTGGGCGCTAGTGAGGTGGCCTATTTATATCAGCGAAGATGGGAATGACAGTGACAATGACAGTGACAATGGCAGTGACAGTGAGGACAGCAGTCCTCATTATCATATTCTACTAATGTGATCTTTAGATCATGAGATCATGAGACAATGAGACCTTGTGGTAATTATGTCATTTTATGTCATGTCATATCGAGTAACATATGGAATGTATTAAGTATTAAGTCCTCACACTGCGAGCAGTCAGGTGGTCAACATGTGATTAACATAGCCATGTATCATGTGATAACGTGATAATGTGAACGTGTAAATAATAATCTATAATCTAGGCATGATGGTACAGGGTCCTATTGAAGGCGGCTGCAGCCATCAACTCCCTGGCACAGTGCTGGGCCATGGTAATTGAGGGGTGCAGACCATCCCTTATAGGTTACAACTGAGTAAACTATATTGCATTCTTATCCAGGCCATTAACACTGAGAGATGTGTGGAGCTAGCGGCAAAACTACAGAAGTGCTCCCTGCTGGAGTTCTCATCCAAATCATATGACAAGATGACGGTCAGTAAATTTTAGAACTGGCTCCAAGATGCTTTCAATGCAAAATACATGCCCAGTAAACACATTTATGTAATGTTAGGACCTTGGGACTTCCTAGGGCAAAATGACCAAGGCGCTATAGAGGTTATAAGTGGCAATGAAATACGGCGCCAACCCAAACGAGATGTTCTGTGACACAATATGTGAAAAGTTCTGTGTAACCCTGAGCAATAACTCTAGTGCCTGAGTTGCTGTGAGTCTCAATAAAAGGACTGTGTTGGTAGTCAAACAGTACCTCATACATACATACATATATATATATTCATACAGACCTTTAAACAGTTAACATGTGCACTGGTTGTCAGGCACTCATCATTATTAATCATAATATTAATCATAAGATTGGTGGTACAGAATACACTCCTTATACACTCCTTGTGCACTGGTTATCAGGTAACCTTCCATCCGTGTTATAGAATATTTTACTATTTAACACTTAGTAAATGCACAGCACTGGTAGTCAGGCTGTCAGCCCAGGGAACATATATGGGTCAAGCCACTGACTTGTGTTGGTTTGGGTTTGGGGGGGGACAAATTAGAAAACATGGAATATGTTAAAACAAGTTGATTATATTGAAAGGTATATGTCTTGGCTTCTCAGAACAGTTTTCTATACAGCTCTAACCCTTGCTGTTCAGTTTTTATTGCGTCGCAAAGTCGATCGTCCGTGTCATGTGAAACTCCGCCACAATAATGATATGAATATGTGATAACTACTCTTAAATACATCACAGGCACCCCTGATGTTGCTTACAATCTGCTATCACAAGTATCTATGAGTATGCCAAAGATAATTGTTGTAAACTAAAAACTAAAAAAGTTATAGCCCGTTGAACTTTAACATTTTTTGGAAAATAATCAAATTTGTGTCACAAAATCTCCATTTTAAGCTAGCTTGCCTAGAATGGGCCCTTTAGTCTTGCTAATCACTTTACAATGTCTTCAATATGTGTACTTTAATAAAACTGTATCACCAAGTACGCTGGTATGACCTACTCGTTGCAGTAAAAGGTTAACGTAAGACTAAAAATAGTGGCAGAGTTTCACGTGAAACTCCACCACAAAAGAGAAAACAAGGTTAAATACAGGATGGGTAATGCTATGAAATAATCTTTTGTATAGGATGATAAATCAAGTGCCTGAATAACATGTCTGGCAGCATTAGCAAATTATATTAGATATTAAGGGTGGTGGGCGGAAAACCAGTATCAAGCTTGAAACTCCGCCACATAACAGAGTAAAACAATGAAAGGGACATGTAGGTAGGCCCACACCTTCATTTTGGTGGGTTTTGACCCAAATTTAATGCATAAGATGACAAATTTTGAAAAAAATGACCCCAAATTCCAGTTTTGTTGTTCATTTCTAATAGATATGTACCAGCAGAACGCGATTATATGTGAAACAGGGCATGTTTTAAGCGAATTGGGTTTAGTGGCGGAATTTCGTGGCGGAGTTTCACGCCCGGCTACCTGCTGTCGTTTGCATCCATTTTATCGCTGTCTTGATGAGTGAAACTCCATCACTAAACTACTGCTAAATCATCCAATATGGTGCCCGCAGAATAATCCAGATGTAGACCGGAAGCGTTACCCGGTTAGACGCTGGTCTGTGTTCCCGCGGAAAACTGAGGATTTTGTGGCGTAGTTTCCCCCGCGAACGTATTCTAGCTCCTATGCAATACAAATAAGGCGTTGACCGGTCAAACCACTGCTGGTTATTACACATAAGGACTCTACCATTTGTACAGGACTGAGAAAATAAGTATCTTTAATGTTTTAACCCAGAGGGGAGTGTAAAACACTAATGAAACTCTGCCACCAAATTATTGTATGCGAATACACATTGGCTCCTGGAGCCTAGGCCTTTGGATTTTTTGGAAAATTTATTTTTCCCATCAAAAGACCCATATGTTGCATCAACATAAGGGACCAAATGGCTACTCTATGGTAGAGGTTTCCTTAGTTTGTGAGGACACCAAAATAATATAATAGATTAAAATTTATTGACAAATACACGGTTAAAAGCATACGGTGAAAAAATTATGCTTCATACCTGGGTAAAACTTCTTGAATCCATCTAATATAATATAGGCCTAATAGAAATAGTCAATTGGGATGGACTTTAGGTGCCTCAGGGGACATGGGGGGCATGCAAAACATGTAATCTTAGTCATTTTTACTGATTTTTGGAGTATTTTTGTCTTTGGGGCCCCATAAATGCAAAATTTTGCCCCAATTTGCAAAAAAAATATTTTTGGGCAATTATATATATAATAGTAAGAGTGAGTCAAGAGTAAGCAGCACTGGCTGAGTACCTGGGATTATTTACTCAACATAGATAACTATCTTTAGATGAAAGCATCATATGTGATTAACAAGTGGTCAGTCAATAATTTCTCCGTCAAAAGCTGTCAATTTTGATGAAGATTCACACCATTAAACAGAATGACAAGAGTCAGCAGAACAGTAAGGGAGAAGCCCCTTCTGGACTGCATGGAAGGGGGGTTGGGAGCAGTACAGTGACCGGGATGTGGGGAGGGAACCTGACAAGAAGTGTAGGTAGGATACTGAGAGGCTTAAAAGTAATATTTATGAATGCGCGCAGTATGGCTGGTAAGATGATAAAATATATAAAAATATAGAGTAAACCTGGTCAGGATAGGTCAGGGGACCCGTCACTATTACAGATAGGGTCTCCTGGCCTGATGTTCTCTATATTTAATGTATTTGTAATCAACAGAATCATTTAACAAGCCACACTCGCATTTATATGGACATTATGAACACAAATACGTTCCTTAAATGAAAAATAAAAAATCGACCCCAAATAAGCTCCTAACCCATCTTTAAGTTTCCGTCTAAGCTAACCCTTTCCGTGCCCCTGATGGCACCTATGTCCTATAGCAGATCTACTATAATTTTCTTGGGCCTGTCTCCAGCCTTTTCAGGGACCCCCTCAATTATTATATTTGGCCTCTTCAAAAGTTTATCATTTTTGAAGAACACGTTCTGCCAGTTTATCCATCTTATATGAGAGCCTAGAATTTTCCAATTCTAGCTGCTTATGTTGTACCACTGCCTCGTCCCTCGCCAGCTCAATGTAGTCCAGTGTAGCTTTAATGCCCTCAGAGTCATTGTCCCCTATATACTCATCGAGCTTAGACTTTGTTTTATCCACTTTTACCGTAAGGTTCACTAAGGTAGTGTTTATCAAACCAACATGAGCCAGGATGGCCTCATTGCATAAACTTTTTCATTTCACTGTCGGCCATACGCTTTAGCTTAGCAACCTTATTGCCCACTGAAGCGTTCCTCCGCTGATTTTGTGTTCTTATTCCTTCCCCTGGCTTGTCCATCGACTCTCCAATAAATCAAAAAGACAATCCCTGATGAGATTATACGTTCATCTATCTATTTAATCACTTTTTGGTCACATAGCTTTTATATGAACCCCGATGATAGTGGATTTCCGCACCCCTTCACTCTCAAGTCAACCGCTGCCAGTCGCAATTTGCTTCAATTCATAATTGAATAAATACAACAATATCCCTGGACCTTTCGTAAGAATATAGTTGGAGACAAGATCTTTGGTAAGAGTATATGATCAGTACAGTCTGATCTAGATCACATATGGACCTGGGTTCACATCCTAATGATATAAACCTTATTCTACAGAAACAAAAGGATTTGTAATACTTTTCATACGAACATAATATTATTGTGGGGTAGATGATCACAGACGTAAAAAATGAAAATATGAGTTAAAAATATAGTGTATTTTAAGATCATGTTACGTAGTTGTCCTCTACTCATCTTTGACATGTTTCATTCTGAGTATTGGATACTTGGTGCTTTGCGTAGCCACCCATGTTGCAACTTCCCTCCTGGAGATCTTTGGGCTTTTCTGGTAATATTTGACCCCCCATAGTGACAAAGTAGGGACGTGGCCAACAGACTTCCACCTGTGCCGGAGGTGGTTTGTCCCAGCACAGGAAAGGACAGGTTGGGTTGATGCTGTTTATACAATATTGCTAAGTGGTGTAAGGTTAACAGCTTAACTGTTAATGAAAAGAAAACCCTGTGGATTGTTTATGATAATATTTTAATATGAACCCTGTGTACCAGATGAATGATGTGATCTTAGAAAGATGTTTTACGTTCCAGTACCTATACTGGGCATCACTATTGATCCAATGCTTAACTTTTGTACATATAGAAAGCAGGCAGTTGCTAACATCTGACATAATTTCTTGGTTGAGTAAGGACTCATGTGGAAGATGACACTTCCCTAACAGTTCTTAAAACCATGGTCCTACCATCATTTAACTTAGGTGATTTTAACCGGGATAGAGAAAAAATCGGCGAAAATAGAGAGCTCCAGTATCTGCAAACAAAGGCCAATGGACTGTATATAAAGTTAAATTGGAGAGAAAACTGTTAATGATAACTAACCAACTCCATATGAAAAGTGGATGTACACCTTTTGACCACAGGAGGGATATGCATCTATTTTATTATGCCTTTACATTGTCTAAGCAAGATGAACTGGTTGATCACCGCAACATACATACACATAGACATTTAGGTGATAGGTTAAAGGCCTTTTGTAGCCTTAAACCTATAGTTATTAATAGTGTCCATTATAGGGCCATTGGCAGGGGGAATGGACTCGAGCATATGTATACCACCATAAAGACCCTATGGGACTTCCAAAAAGCAATCAAATGCTATTATCCTAACTGCTTCATGGCAGACTAATGTCATCATGCGTTATTGTTTATCATCCTCATCTCATCTCATTATCGATAAAAAAACAGTTGTACTCAACCAAAGGTCATATGATTATTATTGATATCCTATATATTGCCTGTAATAAGCATCTCGATAGTGGGATATATTTTGTTTTTTTATCAAGACCGCCTAACACAATTGTAATGTAGACAGGGGTCCTTGCAGCAGAGAGGCAAAGCACCTAAGTCTAGGTGTTGTCATTGACCATTAGATCCAACAAAAACTTTTAAAAAGAAAAGAAAAAGATGAACAATGATGTAAATATGATGTAAATTGGCCTACTGTCTTATTAGGTCTCAAAAATATCCGGGCCTAACTAAAGGGGCCTGAATAAAATGGGCCTGATATTCATGGGTCTTTTTTGGGGGGTCCTTCAATCCGTGATTTGGAATAAAGGAATTCAATGACCACATTCTTTTTATTACAAAGCACAGAGAAAGAGAGGTTGCAGGAAAGTTTGGTCATACAAAGTTTGTTTGTGATATCCACTATTTGGATGACATGTCACCTACTCAATCTCATCATCTAGACATCATTGAAAGATTGCTATTTGAATGTCCATTTAGTTCCATTTACCATATAGTTTGCAATCATTTTTCAAATCAATATTTCAATCAGATGCAAAGCAAAGGACCTGTGGCCTATTCAGCATTATCCACTAAAGGATGGATTTTATCTGACTCTCAGGAGGAATCATACAAGAGCATGGAGGAACCCCTTAAGGTTGGTTGTATTTTAAGCTCTGTAGGTATTGAAATAATTGAGTTGTAATAGCTGTTTTCACTAGTACTATGTAATAAACAAGATGTCTTGACTCACACATCATGTTACATATCCAAAAATTTATGTGTCATATATTGTAGTTTTCAACTATAAAAAACTCCAGATTTATGTATAGGTTGTGAGAACCTATACTTTTATTTAGAAAACAAATACAGGCAAGCGATGATTGAAAGATGCTTTCGATTCCAATGATTTTTAATACTATGGGAGTGACAATATCACAGTCTTAAAATTCAAATCTAAACTTCCTGAAAGTAGGACTAGGAGTCAGATACCTGCACGTCAGCCCCGACCAAATCCCGGAGGGAAGAAGAGGGAAAGATGCAGCGGTATAAGTAGCCTAAATGCACAGCAGAGTTCAGGGAATCTCTGCTGCAAAAAAAGCAAGCTGGCAGGAAGGCACAGCCAGACTGAGTCCCCTAGTGGAGGGACCCAGGGGTTTATATACTGGAAGTTATGCAACTCCACTCCCTAATTCATAAAAACTTCAGACCCGAAGAACTTTTGGACACCCATGTCAGTCAGGGCTGACCAAGCAATACCCCAGGTGGTGTCAGTACATACAGTTGGTTTGGGGGGAATGCCGCCGAACTGTTATGACAAGAACAGCCAGACCAGTAGTAAAGTGTGTATCGGATGGGACTATGACTAAGCTACTAGAATGGTCCAAACGACAAGAGACAGGCCTCCTTTTGGTCACGTGAACAGAAGTGACCTACTTCAGGGTAACCTTGAGGGGTCACGTGACCCGAAGTAACCTCTTTAAGGATGACCTATTAGTGACCTACAACATCAACTTGCCCTTATGCCTCAAACGCTATGTAGGTTGACATTATAGCAAACTGCCCTAAAATATCAACTTGCCCTTATATAGGTTGATAACATAGCAAAATTCCCTAAAATATTCACCTGCCCTTATGCCACAAACACTATTAGAGTGTCCCAATAAACCATACAGGCGCTAGAAAACAACTTGCCCTTATGCCTCAAATGCTATATAGGTTGACATTATACCAAATAAGCCATAAAATAAAAACTTGCCCTTATGCCTCAAACACTATATAACAAGATATTGTACTCAATTGCAGTAAACTTTCAACTTGCCCTTATGAAAGCCTCAAACACTATATAGCGTGATATTATAGCAAACCGCCCTGAAATATTAACTTGCCCTTATGCCTCAAACACTGTTTGTGGTGTAAGGGCATTTGTGGTGTAAGGGCATTTGTGGTTCAATGCAACTTTTGTGGTATAGTGGCCCGTGGTATGCCCTTATGCCTCAAAAGGTTATGCCTAAAAAGGTTATCTTTTTGAGGCTTAGTGGCAAATTTGTGGCCTAAGGTCCCCACAGGGCCCCCCTCCCCCATTCCCTTGCTCTCCCAAGGGTTGCGGTGGGTAGGGGATTTGGGGGGCCCAAAAGGGGGCGAGAGAAAAATAAAGAAGAGGAAATACCTGATTGACCAGAGAAGAGAACTCGCTTGAAGAGTTCGGTTGCAAAAAAATAATGAAAAGGTTATCAAATGCAGACTTGTGATCGACCTCTTGTCGACAGCTATAGTTCCAACACGGATACACGCTATTTCTTATATTGAAATAACACAACAAGTAGTTGTTTCATATATTTTTTGTTCCTTTCAAGTCGATTTATTATAAGTACAGAGAAGTTTTTTTCTTAGTCATTTTCGACAGATATTTGTAACAGGGCTTTTAGCCTACCCTATTACAAGTAAAGATAAGACCTGGTGTGAATGTAAGAAGGGTTTAATAAGTCTAAAGGTGTACAGCACAATAGTTATAATTCCTCCATATAGTGTATGTCCAAATACAGCACAGTAGTGTACCATTCACAAGGTTCCTTTAGGTAAATAGTGTCCATGAATGTCAGTTGAAGATATGGTGTTGAACTGTTCTTGTATAGTTGGTGTACCATAGATGGGTATCCCTTTTGTCCCAGCAGTCACCACGTGCGCAGCCCACAGGCCGCTCGGTCTCAGACCTGCTCACAAGGTGAGCAGATCACAGAGCATGTGAAGCCCTCTGCTGTTTCCATACCAAAGTATCCTGTTCCCACACACAAGTGTTCTATTTGGAAGATTGGCCTAAAGTTGTTTTCCAAGAGACAGCAGCTAGGTTTTGCCTAACGGAATTACATATTCAGATTTGAACTTGGTGTAATGTCTGAAAATAGTAACAGTGTAATGCCGCTCCAGCCAATCCTGAAGCAGGAGCCCCAACAGGCCCCTCCATATAAGGAGACGTTGACTTGACGTCATAGACTGCTATGACGTTGGAGGGCTCTGTGATTCCCCGTCATCCAGGGTGACTGGCCATGAGGAGACGTAAATCACCTGACGCACCACGCACTCGGATAGTCACAGACTGAATTCACATTAAAGGAGAGGTGTAACAGTTACTGTTCAGATATAGAGAATATGCCAAAGTTATACTAAATACAATACATCGGAATCTAGCTCTATCACAATACTCCTCCTCTCGGAATAAAGTTTGTCCTCAAACTTTGCCAACACCATCTGTTTCTACTTTAAGGACACAATATCATATAGCATCAAAGCATGCAGTATCAGTTATAATAACATCAGTATCTACTTCTATATATCGTATACATTAGTAATCATTAAACATGAAACACACATTATCATGTATCATCCATCAAGCACATATATGCATCATGTGCATCGCATTGTAGCAAGTACAACCATTACTTTGCAAGGTTACTTGGTATTGATCAGCATGATCAATTGTCATCAGCTAGCATTTTAGTTAGTTTATCTGTGCTCATTATTGTCTCAGTCTCATTTGTCACGTGGTCTACCCCACAGTAATACCTATCTTCAGGCAAGTGTTAACACTAGTGCTGACCATTCAGCAATCTTAACATATTAATAGATCCATCTAGATCTCCTATCTGCCTATCATTAGAGGACATCTATCCATAACCAGAAAGCATTGGTAGCTTTCAATATTACATGGGCAATAGCTTACTTCGTCTCATGTCCAAGTACAGCCCCAGTGATTTCTGTTGTTATCACTATGCATTCACTTGCCTAGCATACTGAGATGCCCTACTGAGTTGCTGAAAGTATATTTTGTTGTATCCCATCCCACAGCATCCCATCAATGTTTTAATTTCGATTTTTGGCTATTTCAAAAGCAATTTTTAGTAGTGAGATGTCACATATTTCCAAACACAGGCATATCCCCATCTGTAGGGCTGCGCATCCCTACAGGTACAATGTTACAACTCAGGTCTTGCCATTTTAGGCTCTATCAAAGAATGCATGTTTATTTAATGGTCTTTTTCGGTGCCGTCCACTGGCTGTCCTTTTAATATGAACACATTAGTACTGTGCACCCATGCTGTATTACTGTGTCCCTTCCATTTCACTCTGTAGTGTATGCCATCCTTCTGGCTTTTACAGGCAAGGATTCTGTCAATCTCATGCCTGTTTGCTTCCTCCCTATTTGGCCAGCATTTTGAGGTCTACCATTTGCAGCCTCATTATCATTAACCTTCAACTCTGCATCTGCTCTCTGTCGAGATGGTTGCACAGGTCTACTATCTGGGTCATAATATATTTTCATCCTTTTTGCATGAATGAGGCTTTTCATTTCCTTGTTATCTGCACATGATCTTAATTTAAAGGTATAATTTGGTCCTTTCTGTGTGATGTAGTATGGACCTGTCCACTTTCTATGGAATTTATTTGACAAACCTACTGGCACTTTTGGATTATATAGCCAAACTTTATCCCCTAGTTCAAATTTAGGTTCCTTAACCATAACATCATAGTACTTTTTGTACTTTTCTTGTGCTTTTTCCATGTTTCCTCTTGCTATTTCCCTAGCACTTTCTAAATTACCTAGAATTTTCTGCAAATGTGCTTGTGGAGTCTTGCCTAAATTTTCTTTTGGGATCCAATCTAAATCAAAAGGTAGGTTCCTCTCTCTGCCAAAAAGCAAAAAGTATGGCGAATACTGTGTGGACTGTGTACAGGGTGTAGCCCTGTATGCCATCATAATTCCTGGCAGTAACATTGGCCAATCTTTTTGGTCCAACTTTCCATAACATCTAATGGCCTGGGCCACCGTTGAATTATGCCTTTCTATGCAATTTGATTGTGGATGGTAGCTGGAGGTCATAACTCGTTTCACATCAAATAATGAGCACAGAGCCTTCACCAATCCTGCCATAAAACATTTACCTCTGTCAGACACCAAGGTATCTGGTGCACCATATCTGGAAAAGATGTCTCTGTATAGCACTTCAGCCACCTCGCTAGCCTCTTGAGTCTTTGTTGGAATAGCCTCACACCACTTTGTAAAGCTATCAGTTACCATTAATATATGTCTGAAATTGCCTTCTGAACATGTGACCGAGCCTATGTAGTCTAGATGCACCCTACTCCATATGTCGCTTATTGGGAGGGGTTTTAGCAGTGCTTTGGTAACTGTCGGTCTGTTTTTGGATGTCTGGCACTCGATACAAGATCTAGTATGCTGTTCAACATTTCTATACATATGAACCCAGTAGTACTTGTTGCGTAATGCTGTGTATGTTTCGCTCTTTCCCCTGATGGCCTCCACCCATCCGAGAATCATGGTATGCCTGCAATGCCTCATGTCTTAATGGCTCTGGTACCACTAATTGTTTCACTAGGCGGTCTGCCTTAGGCAACCCTTTTGTCCTTCTATAATACAGATGGTATAGCACACCATCTAGCAATGTGTAATTATCAGCTTCAATTGTTATCTTCCTTGCTACTTTTGTGTTAGCTGGCAGTTCACCATCCTTCAGGTATTGTATCATTGGCCCACAATCAGGATATTTTTCCTGTAGTGCTTTCAGATCATTTGATTGCTCAATATCTGCCACTTTAGGCTCTTCATCAATTTCCCCTGCATCAACAGCATGCAGTATATTAAACTCTTTATTACAGGTATCAGCATTGTTCTTATATTCAAATTTACATTCCAGCATCATAGACTCATCTGATGAAATAGTAGGCCATACTTTCTCAATATCAACCAGTGTTTCGTTTTCCCTCCCTTCATAATGCCTTCTTGACAACCCATCTGTGATTAATTGTGAAGGAATAACCCTGCAGCATTAGTGACCATCTGGCTAGTCTGCCAGTCATGTCCTTGGTGTTTTGTAGCCACTTCAGAGCTATGTGGTCTGTATATATGTTAAAATGACCATTTGTTAGGTATGGGTGAAACTTCTTTATAGCCTCAACCACTGCAAGGCATTCTAGTTCACTTATGTTCCAATTTAATTCAGCACCTCTAAGAGCTCTACCACCATAGGCTATGGCTCTTGGTTTTCCATTATTATCTAATATTTCCAATGCATCACAGCTAATTTGGTATTTGGAGTTGCTGGATGCATATACCAAAACTGGTGGACTAATCAATCTTTCTTTCAGTGTGTTGAATGCCGATTCACAGTCATTTGTCCATACAAATTTGGCCTCCTTTTTCAGTAATTGGTTCAATGGCAGTACCATTTTAGCGTAGGATTTGATAAAACGCCGGAAATGATTACACATACCCAAAAATGATTTAACATCTTTAGCATGTTTTAGAGTTGGTAATTCCCTTATAACTTTTGTTTTGACTGGGTCTACCTGAATTCCATTTTTAGAAATAAAATGGCCTAAATAGTTCACTGAGCGTGTAAATAGTTTGCATTTTTCTGCTTTCATTTTAAGATAAGCTTCCCTTAATTTGTCAAATACCTGTTTAAGATAGTTGTAATGGTCTTCAAAAGTAGAAGAAAATATGATCACATCATCAATATACACTAATGAAGTTTTCCAGTTTAAGCCTCTTAACACTTCTGACATGACCATCTGGAATGTTGCACTGGCATTGCATAACCCAAATGGCATTTTGGTCCATCTGTATACCCCTTGAGGTGTAATAAATGCAGATTTGTCTCTGCTTTTCTCATCTAATTCCACCTGCCAAAATCCGGACCGTATATCAAGTGTACTGAACCAGGAGGGTTTCTCTGCTCCAATAGTATCAAAAACATCCTTCATTCTAGGTAGAGGAAAAGACATTGGCTTCGTTTCGGCATTAAGCTTTCTATAATCTATGCAGAACCTAAATGATCCATCTTTCTTTTTAACCATAACCACAGGGAAATGCCACTCAGATGTTGATTTCTCAATGATCCCACTTTCTAGCATTTCTTTGATTTGCTTTTCTGCCTCTTTTTGAGCCTCTGCTGAATGTCTATAGAACCTTTGCCTGATAGGTCTAGCATCACCTGTATCTATCTTGTGCTTGTAGACACTTGTATGTCCAAGCTCTGACATGTCTTTTGCAAATACCTTTCTGTATTGCCCTAAGAGTATCATGAGCCTTCTTTGTTGCTCTGGAGTCAATTCAGTACCTTCCAGACTTTCACCTCCAGGGTATCAATGGACGATACTGACAGATCAGATGAAGAGGTAGAAGGATTTGAGAATGATTTTGATAGTACCTTTAAATCTGCTGGCTATGCGTCAGCGAGTGAAAATGAATGGGAGGCCTCAGCAGCGGCCATGATACCTGACTCACCTGAGACAGAAAGTAGGTCACCACCCACCTGTAGGAGCGGCGGCTATGGCAGTGTGGAGTACACAGGTACATCAACCCCCAACAAGAAGACGGTACAGGTTAGGCCTAATCGAGGCAAATCGCCAGTACTCTCACCCAACACCATAAAGAAATGTGAGAATATACAATTTACTGCCATCATGGAGGCAGTACAGGACATTAAATCCAGCAACACACAACTCCAGCACAAGGTAGAAAAGGTAGGCGAAAACCTCACAGCAGTTGAAAGATAGATAGATAGCAGGATAGTAGATCTTGAAAACAAATTATGCAAAGAACAGCAGGCAGATCGAGTAAAAATCCACAAAACTAGTCAAAATCTAGCCAAGCTAGACGAAGAGGTAAAGAGAGGCAGGATTGAAGAGATTAAGAGAAGAAAGGAAGACATCAGCTCCAACAAAATCCAGATACTACAGGAGGTATCTGTGATGGTGCAGACTAAACTAGATGCACAACTAGCTAGCATCTCTACCAAACTTGAGAGTCTAAAGAGTGAAAATTCCAAAAAGCAGGAACTCATTGATCAGCTTCTAGCCAAGGACCTACAAAGGGATCTAGAAAAAGAACAGATCATAGTTGACAGGGATCAGGACAGATTAGAGAGGGAAGTCATCAAGAAAAGAGTTGAGGAAGTGAGCAGATCACAACCAGCCCCACCCAACACCGACGACAGAGCCAAACCCAGTGAGTCTAAGGTAGGCACACAATAAGATCACCCTAGCCTAGACAGATCATTGGTGATCAACGGCATCCCACACCACCCCAACGAGTCACTACCCGGTATACTTGGGAGAATGTTCAGGGAAAACCAAATTAATATAGAGAATGCTGATGTACTCGGCGCCAAGAGATTTGGCAAGAGACTAGCCCAGGTACCACCTATCAAACTAGAATTAGCCAATCTACAGTCAGTGAATAAAATAATAGCCAAGAGGAATAAGATTGGGGCAACCCCAGGTACAGCCAAGTAGCCATAGAAAGGATGGAGAGCACAGGTGTGAGGCGAGCGAAGCGCATCATCAGATCGGTGGTGGAGACAAACAGAAAAACCAAGGCGACCAAGGTGAAACCTACCTCTGAAGGGGTAGTGATAGGAGAGATCTTCTACTCAATTGACAGAATTGACGAGATTCCCCGGCAATTCCTGCCTAGGAAAAAGAAAAACAACAAGAGGCTCAATCTAGATGAAGAGGACGAGCCACCACGTGTGCCGTTGGATGTAAACAAAAACACCGAGGAAGGGGTTCCCCGGAATGTGGGTGACGTCACAGCAGAGGTCCCCCAGTTAGAGAGGCGCGTTCGACTGACGGACTGCGGTATCGTCTTCAATGGTGAGGGGGCTAGTTTTTCTAACTTTCACTATGCCCCATTCACAGTAAAATCTGACACAGATGATGGGCCAGATAAAGACTTCACATGTGTAGAGCAGTACTTCATGTACATGAAGTGCACGACCCTGGGAGCAGACAAAGAAGCAGAGGTGATCATGCGCACAAAGAAGCCAGTCCGCATGAAAACCATAGGGGATTCCGTAGAAGCACCAACAGGGTGCGAATGGTTAAAAATCTCAGATGAGGTTTAAGCCAAAGGGATGGTACTGAAATACAAAGCAAATGAAAAGGCCCGACTGGAATTGATTGACAGTCACCCGACAGTACTACTGGAGAGTACCACTGACCCATATTACGCGGGAGGTTTTGTTAACAGTAGTGAGGCTTATGACAACAAAGAAGCATACCTTAACAATCCTAGGCGAGGCATGAACAAAACCGGTCAACTTCTGATGGCACTCAGAGAGGTATTTGTCAAGGACCACAGGGAGCGCCCGAACGCGGCTTCAGTGAATGGCAACACGCCTCCTGAAACGACAACGACAACACCGGTGATTCAAGAAGGGAATGCGCTGGAAGCCGGCCCCCCAAAAACATCTAATAAGCCCGCTAAGTCAAGGTATTTTCACCCTAGGACAATGGCGGAAGGTGGTCTGGTGAACATGGACGTTGAAACAGTGAAGTAAGAGTCAATTTAACTAGTTAAAACCCCGGCGATAAAACCCATCCAAAATGAGCGATAATGGAGTCCTTTATGCATACCCATAGTGTTAGACACATCCGATGATGATAAACAATGCTAACACTTGTCATTTTTTCTACAATTACATCTAGGCCGACTACACTCATCCTAGGGGATGAGTGCCTGGAGCCACTGGTGGAAGCATTGGCCAGATGCTCCCCGCCTGAAGTGGTGATAAGACAGCTCCCTGACAAATTGACAATGGGGGAACTCCTGGATTGGACGATCAACAGAGAGAACGACAACATCATTCCCACCAAACACTTGTATGTAATGGTGAGCCCCTGGGACCTCATGTGTAAGAGTAAGCACTCTGACGGGTCAGTAGAATGCAATAGTCTGACACAGGCCGAAGCCAGCATGAATGTTCAACTCTTTAAAGACAGAATTCATAATTTCACCCAAGTAATGATGAACAAGCATCCTGACATCAAGGTGATTTACTGCCCATCACTATCAGTCCATATCAGTAAGCATAACTACATGATAAACAGTTCTCATATTACGGGCCCAAATAGCCAAAAACTACTTGATGAATCAGTAATTAAAATCAACACTGAAATACACCGTATCAATAAACTGTTAGGTATGGAGACACCACGGTACGACCGCCGCGTCTTCACCTACCAGAGCAGAACCAAGAAGTGGACCCCACACTACGACAGACTCAATGAACTAGGCTACAGGGCCAACCAGGGAATGAGTGACCACATGTGTGAAAAAATCTGTTTAGCCCTAAGCAACAATAACAGTATCTAAATCTTGTCTCTACTTTTTAACGTCTCTGATGTAACTAAACGACAGGGAGATAAGATAAGATTGAGTTTAGTACATTACAAAGGTTTATCACTTAGGTATTCTATACTATGGAGTTGTGCTGTGTATTGCTGTATTTGATGACTAGTTGTAAATGTATGTGTAAATATTTTCATTGTTGATATTGCTATATTCACTGCATACTGAGTGCAATGGAAGCGCTGATATACCGCTACACATTAAACATTATTATAATCCCCATATTATTGTAGAATTTTAAGGGAGGAAGGGAGACACACATTGTGGAATCATGATGGGAGGGATTAGTATTTATACCCATTGTCTTTGAGCTCACAATCCTTGCTTCAATTTTATGTATAAGTATGAATGTAGCATAATATGTCAACAGATCTGTGGGAATGACTTAGTCTCCCACTGTCTGGAAGAAATGGTGGTCATATTCTACAATGTAAGCGGGGTGGGTCAAGTCGAGGAAAAAGATGACCATGGGTGATAGAATACCCAAGGGTATTAAGATTATCTATATGAATGCACGTAGCATGGCTGGTAAGATGACGGATATTAAGCAATGTTTCTATTGGTCGGACATATTCTGTATTTCCGAGAGCTGGTTGAACGATAATGTGGAAGACACGGAGATGAAGTGGGTAGGAAATGCCATGTATAGACTTGACAGAACGATTAATAGAAGTGGTGGTTTAGTGACATATGTGAAAAATGAGTTTGCTAATTACACTGATGTCATAGAACACGGTACCTTCATAGACAAGGACCTGGAGGTGCTCACACTTTCAATCTGCCAGCCTGACAGAAGAATCACCAGGCCTAAGGATGACGGTGGGACAATAATAGACAACATACTTACAACTGCTGATGACGTTGTTTACAGCAATCCTATGAATGATCTTATTAGTGACCATTTACCCCTAATAGCGGTCCAAAAGAAAATCATGACAAAAATGCATGAGCTAACATTCGTCGGTAGAAGCTATAGGAGGTACAATGAACATGACTTGGTTGAAAAACTGATATATTTCGATTGGTCTCCCTTCTACAGGACTAAAGACCCAAACTTACAGTGGAGTATTATGATTAATTTGATCATTGAATATCTTGACGAGTACTGTCCAATCAAAAGCAGAACTTTACGTACAAGGGATGTTGATATGATGACGCAAGAAATAAGGGAACTCATAGTGGACAGGCAGAGGCATATGGCGGAATTTCTATGTACCCAATTGCTAGAGGACCTCCAGATGGCTAAGGGGCTCAGAGATAGGATTAGCTTAATGATAAAAGAATCCAAAACTGTACAAATAGATGAAGCCTTCCAAATTAAAGGGGATGAGCACAGGGAATTCTGGAATAGAATTGCTGATCTAACTAAACCTAAAGATCCTAGTAGCAGAGCGGATTTCACTCATCATGAAAGTGGCGAAAAAGTTCCAGATAATGAAATTGTGGATTACTTTAATAGCTTCTTCCCGAATGTGGGTGAAACTATGGCGACAAGAATGATTTATAACTTAGATAATAATACGGGGGAGGAGAGCGAAGTTCAGCATGCCTGTGGTGATTTAGAGTTAGATTATGAATGTATAGAGGATTTGAAAGCATTAACATACATAAATCGAGCGGTGTTGATGGAGTAAATGCGAAAGTACTGAAGGATGCTCTCTCGGCTCTGATACCACAATTGTTATCTATCTTTAGAAACACGATTTCAGAAGGTATTTTTCCAGATGCCTGGGCGGTTAGCACAGTGATACCTATACCTAAGACTGGGAAGCTTAATGAAATTGGCAACTGGAGACCGATCAATCTCTTGCCAGTGCCGGGTAGGCTTGTGGAGAAGGTCATACACAAACACATCATGAATCACTTGTCTGTAAACAATTTATTAACAGATTGTCAATATGGTTTTCGACCAGGTTTGGGCACAAATGAGGCAATTTTTGACTCCACCAAATATGTCTATGACAAAATTGATGAACAACAACAAGTCAGTGTGTGTTATGTTGATGGCACCAAAGCTTTCGACCCGGTCCATCACTCCCTACTACTACGTAAATGTAAAAGACTCAAAATTGACGCAAAAACTCTAAAGTGGTTAGAGTCTTATCTTGCTAACAGACGACAGGTAACTTTATTAAATAATAAGAGGTCTAAGGAGGCCAAAGTCAACTATGGTGTACCCCAGGGTAGCAGCCTTGGGCCTTTGATGTTTGTATTGTATGTCAATGATTTCCCGAATGTAATACTAGAATCCAAAGTATATATGTACGCAGACGACATTGTGCTGATATCGTGTGACAGTTCTCTGTTGGGATCCGAGGCTAAACTGAATAGAGATGTATCCAGGGCACATACCTTGTGCATGGAAAACTGTTTAACTGTCAACACTAAGAAAACAAAGGTCATGAGGGTATACAGAAATGGTTCAATGAAGGACCCTCCTAACCTAGTTATAAATATTGGTAACACTCAACTAGAAGAAGTTACTGAATACAAGTATTTAGGTGCGATAATAGATTCCAAATTTACGTTCAGAGCCCATGTTAACAGCCTGATTAGAAAACTTAGTCACAAAGTAATCCTGCTTGGACGAATTAGCAAATTTTTAAATGAGGAAAAGTCGATTTTATTGTACAAACAAATGATCACTCCATATGCTGATTACGCCAGTTTCTTAGTGGACTGTACCACATTGGATCTTGTAAGCAAAGTTCAAAAAATACCAAATAGAGGTTTAAGGGTGTGTAGATACAGAAACATGTACGAGCGGTGCTCTGCCACTGAGTTACACAAGTATTTTAAGTTAAAAACTCTCAAAGAAAGAAGACTTGGTCAACTGCTTAATCATATGTACAAACTGTCTAAGCACCTAGGTTCCTCTACCCCAGTGGAGGAGAGGCGTACACGCAATGATCACAAGATCAAATTTGTTAATCCTGTTTTAAGATATAAAGTCACGGAAAAGAGTCCCTGGCATAGAGGCATATGGGAATGGAATCATTTGGATCCTGACACACAGCGAGTTGAAAAACTAGTCAAGTTTAAGGATCTCACTAAAAATAAGAAGGCTAGGCCTAGACTTGTGTGAAAAGCTGATTGGTATGTACCGGTACTCGGACATACTGATAAGTCATCATACCCCACCACCCCCCCCTCCTCTCCCCCCACTCACCACCCTTAAAGCAGATGGTCTGTACCGGTAGTCGGACAACCACAGTCTATGTAACTAAAAGCAAATACAGGATTGGTTTACAACCTGTATGAGGTCTCCTCGTACCACGTATCCTGTAGTGGTTGTCACACAGGGGAAAAGTCAAATACTACTCTGCCCAAATCAACTGTCCTAAGGATTGGAGTGATTCTCACCCAACCCATCCACACTGGCCCATGCTCCGTGCCTACAATTGACTATGCCACAACCAGTAAAATAAACATCGACCCCCCCCCCCCCATCCCCCCCTCAACACCCCCCCCCTCCCGTCTAACATCACCAGTCCATGCCGTGCCTTCTGTAACTGAAACTGCTGACAAGCTGAGAGCTGTCAATTAGATGTTGAAAGACGTGACAAAGGTGATATGATGACAGCTTAGCTAACTTTAGATTGAATGGTAATATGTGGGTGGGCTAGAGTTCATCATGTATCAGCATGTATAAACTTACTCGGATAAGACCACCAAGAGAGCATGCAGATCCAAAGGGGACCATGCACTTCATCATTGTGAGGTATAAAATCATAGACTGTTGTACATGTAAATACCGGTAGCTGTTAGCTCATGACGAAGCGAGCAAATTGCTGCATAATTACTGCCATTTTGTATGTAATCTTGATGCCGCGCGGCAAAAAGCACCAAAGTGCAAATAATATGTAAGAATAGACTCTATTAGTATAAGGTAACTATCATTGTCATATCCTACCCACAAAGCAAGCCAAGATTGAAGGCTGCACATCATGTAATTAATAACCACGAGTGATTGTATCTAAAAATGTTACAATACCCGTAGTCACCGACTGGCTACTATAGTTTACGCAACGATATGACATGGAAATTTAAAATGTAATCGGTTATGAATATGTATAAGGCATCCATGTATGGAACAAGACCTAGTTTAGTTATTTGCTTAGATCTTATTGACGACTGTGTAAATGTATCCCCGAGGGCTGTCGACCCGTTATTGCACATGAAAAACATTGAATGATTGGACGCAATAAAAACCTTTTGAACTTGAACTTGGATATATTGCACTGTGATCTAGGTGGTATTACGACACCTTTCACTGATTTTGCTGACTTTGCAAATGTTTTGCTTTTCTCTACCAAACTCACTGCAGCCAATACATCATCTAATATCAGTACCGCTTTACCAACATCAATCATGGCATTGTAATTGGTGAGAAAATCTCATCCTATTATCATAAGTGTGAACAGGTGCCCAAATACGTGGAATTTCTGCTGAATTTTGAATCCTGAAATAGAAATAATCAAGTCTACTGCTCCAATTACCTGTTGTAATTCACCACCTACACCTCTAACCCTTTGGATAGCAGGAGTCCCTGTAAGATCCTTTTCTTTAAAACCAATACTTTTTAGCATAGGCCAGGTTACACATGACACACAGGCCCCTGTGTCCACTGAGATATTTATGCATCTTCCTCTTATGGAACCTTCCACATCATTCCTATTTAATTCTGCAATCGCAGCTTATTCTGAATTGATACCTTTCTTTGACATGAGACCTTTGTGAGCAATGATATCTATATGGTCTATCCATGGTTGAGCTGGCAGCTCCATAGATAGACTGGTATTTCTAGAATCTGTTTCTAAAGTTCTGATCTCTGTTTCTAAAGTTCTGATCTTTGGATTTTGAATTGTAATTCACATTTATAGCATTGTAATTTGTTTTTGAATTATAAACCTTGCAAGTGTTTTGTTGGTTGCACTTACCTCTGTTTGTTGACCCTGGGAGGTGGGTCAGGTGGCAAAGTTTCATTTGACTGCTCTTCAGTCAGTGTGGATATCATATCCTTCATTTCCTTTATAGATGCACTGAGTTCATTGCTCTCTATTTGTAGGTCTTCCATGGTCTGCAGCATGTCCATAATATGTTCAAAGTCCTTCATTGTCTTTGGTTCCTGCCTCATCACTTCACCTCTAAGTTCATTATGCATTCCCTGCAGTACAGCATCTTTTTGGATTCCTTGCCCGACACACTTCTATCAGGAAATGTACGCAATGAGGTCCACAGGTGTTAGCAGATGTGTCTTGCAGTTGAATACGGTTTCTTTGCCACTTGAAGGGAGTAGAGCGTTTCACGAAAGATAGAAACTCTATACTCAGCTGAGGTAAACAAAACGAATCACTTCTCCTGTTCTTGACACGTAAAACGCCACCCAATGTTGACCTGGTAAATGTTGAGGGTCTGTGTTGCTTACGAAACAAGTGTCCTTGATGGGGTGTTTGGGAATCATGTCACAAGAGAAAATTACCTATTTAGCGCTCCTTTTTAATAGTTTATAGTGGGCCTTTGCCTAAAGCCAAATAACCAGGTCTTTTTTCCCCCCCCTTACAATATTGTAACAGGGAAGTTTCCTCATTCCGGCTCTCATAGGGATGGCCTTACCGCTTATGAAAAGCATTCTCCGTATATGAGACACCTCATTCCTCCACCACCACCGCTACCCCCATGACGGACTCAGAGCAGCAACAACACTACAAACACTTGGCGCTCGTGGATCCTGACACGCTCTTGAAAGCGAAAGCGTCACCACCACCGCTTCACTATGGCCTCGTCACAACTCCTGCTGCTGCTACTGCTGCTGCTAGTACTACTGGTGCTGCTGCTAGTACTTTTACTGCTCCAAGTGTTCCTCCTCTTCCTGATGAGCATAGTGAAACCCTCTCTAACACCATCACCACCAACACCACCGCCACCGCCACCGCCACCACTGCTGCCGCTGCAGCGGGCCTACCTTCAAATATGCCCTATTACTACAGACAGGCAGAACAATCCCTTCATCCCAATGCAGCATTACACCAGGTGCTACAGTTTATCTTCAGGGACTTGGACTTAGTGTTGAACGATCCCACTTTGGAATCGCGAGAGAAAATGTTGAAATACCGAAAGTTGTTGAATAGGTGGCAATTTTTTCTCGCGAATCCCAACAACCACAACATCCCGACATCCTACTCCTCCTCGCCACCACCACCCCATCAGACTGGTGAACACCAGGTCTCCCTGCTTGAGGGTTTGCTCCGACAAGTTCCGCAGAAGAAACGCGTCCCCATCACCAAGCTGTATAAGAGATTGCAAAATGCCGCCTCGGTCAAGTGGAACGAGGATGGTACGGTGAGCAAGATGATGGGTAAAAAACATATCCCGTCCATCGAATTAACATAGTGGACATACTGAATGACGTCAGTAGGCCCAGGAAGACGGTGCCAAGACCGGCAGGCTACACCCCGTTCAAACAGGTGCTGCGCGCGGAAGATCCCACCGGCTCCTTGATCGGCAACCTGTTGTATAAAGCGAGCAGTCCCAAGAGACCTTCGGACATAAGAGCTGTCCAGATTTCCTGCCTGGTTATTCTAAACTGAGATATTCTATTCAATGCCTATCTCATTGGTTGCTGGGGAAACAAAAGGAAGTGTTTCCTTGGGGGTTAGAGCAGGAGGAGTCGTTTAGAGAGATAAAATCTCTCTTCAGGGAGACTCTGGTGCTAAGATATCCGACGCGAGATGATCATTTTGTGTTAGATAAGGAAGCCAGCAATAAATGTCTAGGGGCTGCACTCTCACAGGTACAGAAGGGCATAGAGGTACCCATCACTTTCACGAGCAATACCATGAATAGAGGGCAATAGAACAATTGTACTACTGGAAGAGAGTTACTTGCTGTGGTGGTTTACAGGAAGAAATTTAAGCACTTCTTGTAGGGATCAGATTTTACATTGAGAACGGATCATTATTCATTAAGATGGCTGTTGAACTTTAAGGATGCTGAAGGAATGATAGGACGATGGCTCGCCCATCTGTCGGAAGTCGGGTTGGATCATAGCCAAATACAGCATGGAAAGGGGACGAAACATGTCAATGCGGATGCACTGTCATGGATACCGGTTAGGAAGTGTCAGAACTCAGTGAATGCAAGTGATGACTGTGGGGCTCATAATGCTGTACTAGCCAGCAACCGTTTCGAGCGATGGAACCCAGCGTGCTGGAATGGGGAGACGAATGGATCCTAGAATTTCAGGATAAGGATCCGAATCGTATACAAATAAAGGAATTATTAAAGGCAGGATACAAGCCCGTGAGACCTGTAGTAGGGAATCAAATTTGGATTCTCCAAAGTTCTAGAAGCATTTCTGAATAAAGTTTTGCAAGTGTTTTTTTTTGGACCTATCTTTTTTGTAGTTTCTGCAAAAATAACTTGCGGAGCTGAGAATTGAGTTTTAGGGGGGGTGCAAGAGCCACCAAAATGCAATTTTTTGACAAAAACATTATTTTCCCCCTAGAATTACAATTTCTTCTAAAGTATCATGAAGTAATAAACATTAAAGGCATGATTATCATTCATCAGTGAATAGTGCTGTTGCGATTGCCATGGTTACCTGCTTACCAACAAAACACATTAATCTATTTGTTTAATACTTATATTTATACATCCATAGTATAGACATAACAGGCATAGTCCAACTTTTCTATAATTGTTTGTGAAACCATCTGCACTTGTTCTGACCATAGTGACCTGCTCCTGGTAAATGAGACCTCTGATACATTGCTATATATAAATAATAAGTAGGTTTTGTCATCAGTATTCTGTCAGAATCTGTTTTTTTTTACTGCTAACTCCTTACATGTCATCAGTTAAAAATGGGTCATAATCAATCATATTTCACACTTTTTGCTTTATTGTCCTCACTTGTGAACATTGTGGCAAGGAGAATAGGCAGTTCCAGTGTGACAATTGCTTGTATACTGGAACCCTGCCTTCCTACACGCACACTGATAATTCCTGCACACAGTCCTACAATGGCAGGCGACTAGAGAGAGGCAAGCCTCTGGGATTGCTTCCTTTGTCATTAGCAGAGGTAACAGGTTGTTGTCTTTCATCTTCCATCCGATGCATGTAGGATCTGTAATGTTGGGTTATGGGATGTTTGCCAAGTTCGATATCAGACTCTGGTAGTGCACACACATGAGATGTTAGTTCAGTGCATCTGATGTTAGAGGTAGAGCTTCTGTTTTCTTACAAATAAAAGAGCCCTTGCAATGTTCACTGATTCTGCATGTGGCACTCTAGATGTGGCACACAAACTTCTGTGCTGATTTCAACACATCCATGGACGGGGGATTTTTATCCTTTCCAATGGCATCAAGGAGGTTATGATGTTGATGAAGACATCAAATGTAGTTTGCTTGGAATGATGAGAAATGAATAGTGGTGAGTCTGAGCCTGTCAATGCATGGAATGCAGGAAGTGAAGTATGGGGGCAGTCAGTCATGTTTCTGAAAGTTTCATGGATGGGAATCAACTTTGGATTCTTACCAGTTCCTGCTTGTAGCCACAGGTCTTTGCAACCAATGCGCTCATAGTTGGCAAGCAGTATGTCTGTGTCCCTTGCCTCTATGACTATTGTGTTGGAGGAGCAGTTGATGGCATGCAAGATAATATGAGTGTCTGCCTCCTCGTGATCACCTTACAAGCCAGATGTGTCTAATGATAGTGTGGTCCTTACCTCCTCCGGGTCATGAAATGTTCCACCCATTACAACCATTTTGTGCTCTTGATTTCACTTTGTTTTCAACCTTGTATAGATTTGTGAATGTCATTGGATTGTTCTGCTTGATTGGGCTGTGGAATCTTTCCAATTTCTCAATGAATCTCTTCACAACAAAGTGCTAGTTGATCGTGAATAGCAGGTGTTGCCAGATCTTTGTTTCCAATGATATGGGGTCTGTCTGTGTGATACCTCCATGTTCTTTAACCTTGTTCCTACCAACTCACCCATAACCAAACCAATCAAGGTCCATTTTAAGGAATTCAATCTGACCTTTTTCTCGCCAAATCAAACAATATCCCATTTTGAGGTTCTGACAATTTTTTTCTTGCCAAATTGAACCTTTTTTTTTTGATTTTCAATTTTCACTTTTTGATTTTCACTTTTCACTTTTTGATTCGCACTTTATACTTTTTGATTTCCACTTTTCACTTTTTGATTTCCACTTTTCTCTTTTCTATTAATTTGGCCAGCTGGGCCACTCGCATCAAGAGTGTCCACAGTAAATCCCTGCCGTGCAACCATACCATCAGGAGGTGTGTTGAATCAGCAAATCATCACAAACGGCCCACCAAACAATCACAAAGTGTCCATAAATCATAGTTTGTCCAAAATGTCCGCGAAACAAAGTTTTTCCACACACAACTAATAATAGTGTCCACAAAACTTGGTTTGTCCAGCCAAACATAAAAAAAACCGTGGACAAATCATATTTTGTGCACATTTTGTGATAATGGGTTGTATACAAAGTGTTATATTCTTGGGTAACAAACACGAGAGACTGTATACATTTGCCCTAGCCCCAAGTATTACATATAACTTGTGGGGGCACTTTATTAAGTGTTGAACATAAAGTGAAACTTGGAAACAAAAAAGAAAAAAAAAATACATATGAAGTTGTTGACCCGTTGGGGTCCGAATAGCGTCTGTGGAGACGGACACACACAGGTGTGGGAGTAGAGGTTCCCCTAGTGAGTGTTGGGCGAACCTTAGGTAAGGTCTGTCACCAACAATATATAATCATATTCACACGGGCGGGAATATGACACACATATTCTTGGGTAACAAACACGAGAGACTGTATACATTTGCCCTAGCCCCAAGTATCACATATAACTTGTGGGGGCCAAAGCCAAAAACAACATTTGCCCAGAAATTACTTGAATACTGACAGGTGTCTAGCCACCTGAATGTCCTTTGTACGTCTAGATGAATAAGTGTCAGATAAGTAGAGGAGGACTGACCAGCTCCTCCAATCCCCATACGCCTTGACGTCATGAAGGGGAAGGAAGGACGACAGATAGGTGGCCGAGCCCCTTCTCACACTATGGGTTGAGTAATGTCCCGTCAACCCAATCGACTTGCAGCAAGATTTGAGTTTGTTGTTGTATTGATTGTAGGTGTAGGGGAACAGGGAGTCACTGTCCTTCCTACGAGTCACATGAATGTATCTGTGTAGAGTCGCCACTGGGCACAACCGACTCTGAACAGCTTTAACTACCGGTATCACGTTGGTTCTCTCCTTGAACTGAACTGTTTTGGAGCTTCTAATAAACACATCCATACCATGAGCATTGAAGCGAATGTCACTGACGCGCAGCTCATGAGGAGACTTAGTCACATGACTAGCGCGTAATAGGCAGCGGAACGACAATACAAGTGCCGCCCAGAATTGGAGATCCTTCAGGAGTGACAGATCCAGAATGTTATAGATGGACAGCAGGTCCTCCGGGTTGAGGGGGAGCGCAGGGTTTGTAGTTGCACCCAAGAGTCTCTTGGCTCCCCTCAAGGTTGAAGATATCAGAAACATTGTAGGGTCAGGGTGACTGTAGTCCAGATATTTATGAAGGGACCACACCCCCGACACATATTGAGTAATAGTAGTGTAGCTGACCTCGTCAGCAAGATGTGTGACGTATAGACACACAACTTCTGGAGTTACCGGTAGTGGTAATAAGTCAAATGCGGCACAGAACTTGAAATATCGACGCCAGTGTGTCTTCTTAGTCTTTAACGTATTATCAGCCCAGCACAGGGACCTCAGCCTACCCCAGGCCTGCTTCAACGAGGCAAGGTCTGCAACATTGATCAAAATCCAAAATTAAGTCACTGCACACGGTTATGGAGTCTGGATTCTTAAGTCTAGACAAGCAGTCTGCTAATATATTGTCCTCTGATTTTATCCAAGAAGGACGGATGTAGATATTATGGAAGGCTGTAACCCAAAATAGTTCCCTCAGCCAACTCATAGTAGTAGGGTTTGACCCTCTCCCAGTTCGTAGCTCATGATAAACCTGGGTATTATCAGTGACTACGTCCACTATGCAATCCTTCCAGGAGCTGCAACAACGTTTGATGCCAGATACTACTGGCCACAGTTCACCCACATTAATATTGTCACGGTACACAGGTTCACAGGGGGATTTTGCATGATGTTGGCACAATGATTCATGGTTGTTCCAAAACCCCCAGAAGAAGTCATCACGGGAGTGACCCCCAAAGCCAGTGCTGGAGGCGTCCGTTGTGAGGGTCACTCTATCACATGTCTTGTCAAACATTTTTGCTTTGCCATTAAATGAGATCAAGAAGGAGGACCACCATTTCAGGTCCAACATAACAAGTTCATCTAATATAATACGTCTGCAACCAGGGCCAGCGTCTCTGAGGGTGTTATAAATGCGACGAGAAAAAGTTCTTCCACCCTTCACCACCACCGAGCAATGTGCTAATAAGCCAGCAGTTTGTTCCAGTAATTTTCTGGAGCACCATTTCTTGTTGCGCAATTTGTCAACACAGTCAATCACCCGTGTCACTTTGTCGTCACCAATGGAGAGAGTCAGGTTCACAGAGTCTATAATAATTCCCAGAAATCTGACGACCTGACTTGGGGGCACCACCTTCTTGGTAGCAATTTTGAAACCAATGTCACACAGAGTCTTATGGAGGAGGAACTGTGATTGAGCACAGTCCTCCAGGGTGGGGCCTAGCACACAATAGTCGTCCAGATAATTTATGCAGCGTGAGACACCCGCGAACATGGCACTTTTGACAACAAAGTTTGAAATCTGGGTGAAAATCCATGGGGCACATTTCAGCCCAAAGCATAAACACAAGTCCTGGTACCAATGGTCACCATTTCCAAAGTTCCATTTGAATCCCTGGAACTCCCTATGGGAGGGTATTACATTCACACTACGGTAAGCACTACTTATGTCTGTGACTGCAAAAAAATCAAGAGGATCCATTATATCTACCACGTCGTCCACACTGTGATAAGTGAACTTTGAACAAGAATCATACATAAACATGTTGATATTGAGGTCGTCAGGGGATGAACAATCAGTTATAGGCCTAATGGACCCATCTGACTTAATGACACCGCCTAAGGCATGAACACATTTTGGGCGGTTAGGAACCTGACGAACTTTGCCGTCTGCCAACTCTTTTTCAATTTTACTAGACATTTCCGGGTAAAATTCACCTTTGGTAACCTTGTCGTAATTCTCACAAAAATAAGCCGTAGAACAATTTTTGTCCACAATTCTAAAGCCCCTGCAAATACCAGTTACTACAATCCAGTCTTCTTTGGTGACTATGTCAAATGAGCAAACATTGGATATGACTCGACAAGGTTTTAATTGTGTAACGACCCCCTGGAGAATGTAGACACACTCGCACGTACCATGTTTACATGCGTCAAAGACAGGGATATAACTGCCTGGAATCACCTCACCCATATATAATGGAACATCACAATGGTACATTGACGAGAAACATTCACACATATACTTATCTTCGGTAATGCCGATGAATTCTGGTAATTCCTCCCATTCACTAGCCTCTTTGAGGATGGTTTCGACCTCTACACCGCCATTTTGGTTTACGAACACACGTATCGCGTGTTGTCGTAAAGTCTTACATGAGACAGCGGGTAAACCCCAATTAATTACAGGATCTGTAACCTTCCCCTTTGAAGAATCCGTAATTATAACCAAATCCCCGTAATCAAATTCACAATCATCATCGACATTGGGAATAACGGGATCGACATATTTTACGACATCCATGACCGATTTACGGACGGGGGCGGAGTGGCCTTGACCTTTAGCAACGTAAACAAATTGTTGTTCACAGTTAGGGGTAATTACGACTTCAAGTGCCTCCACAGGAGGATTAACTACACCTGGTGAGGTGTAATCTACCTCCCGGACATTGTGAGTACAAGCGTTAACGTCATACACCGGCCTGACAGCTAGTCAGACTGAGTTATGACCGGAATCCACCTGTTTACATTTTAGATAACCGTGGTCGGTGGAACCACACTGACCACACTGATGTTTAAAGGCACAGCCGTCACATGGTCTAGCGCTAGAAAAAGCAAAACAACATAGTTTATCAGCACAGATTTTCTTCCAGCCCACAAAGCTTTGCTTCTTGCCCTGGGGGCGTCCTTGGCCCCCCTGGGTGCCGGGGGTAGACCTCTTGGCCCCGTCTGATTTTGCCTGAGCCAACCCACGGGCATGCTTAGTGCCCGCATAACCTAAGTGAAAATTACTCAAGTCAGTGTCAGTGGAATCAAAGATGGCGATGCCCTTCTTGTCAGCCTTGTCTCTAACGGCGGCGTCATAGCCGGCCAGGGCCTTGATATCATAAATGCCCGTCTTTGACATCGCAGTGACGTAGCATAAATGACGGCGTATACCTTTGGCACTCTCACCCCCGTCCTCAATCTCATCTATGAGTTGAGATAAACATGAGACGAGCGTCTCAATACAGTCAATGGGGTAAGGCTTTTTTCTGTCAGCTTCAGGAAGATATTTTTTAATGTCAAACTTACTCCTTTTCCTTTCCACCCTGTGCAGAAATTCAGAGATCTGGATGCCGTCGTCATTGTCGTCCCATAAGTCACCAAGATCGTCAGTAGAGACCCTCTGAGTACGGCCTCTGCTAGGATGACGACCCCGGCAGGCACAGGAACAATGGCCGCCGTTTTCCCGCGTTTTGTCGTCACTGGAGGCCGCTATGGCGGCGTCACGAGCCATCTTCGCGGCCTCGGCCATCTGCCGGGCCTCGTCAATCCTCATCTTGGACTCCTCGATCCTGGAATTCCTCACCTCCTTCAAGGTGAGAGTGAGCTCCTGTAGCATGCCCTGCATGCCCACGGACATGTCGGCCATCGACTTGGCCAAACTCACCATGATGGCGTCGTCAGTCATGGGTGACGCCGAGGCAGTAGAAGACTTCTCCAGGTCGCCGGTTTTCTTAATCAACTCATTGGCCTCCTGGACAGCAGTATCAGCTAAGGAGCATTGAGGGCAGGCCTTTTTCCTACCATCATACTCCTTCCCACAAATATCACAACTCTTGGCGTATCGCCCTGAACTCATTGAGATTTTTAGAAGTTGTTGACCCGTTGGGGTCCGAATAGCGTCTGTGGAGACGGACACACACAGGTGTGGGAGTAGAGGTTCCCCTAGTGAGTGTTGGGCGAACCTTAGGTAAGGTCTGTCACCAACAATATATAATCATATTCACACGGGCGGGAATATGACACACATATGGACAAAGCCGGACACAATGTCATGTATGTGGAATCTGGACCAGGATGCACCTAAGACTCAATCTCACCAAAATCAATTATTAGGTGGAAAATATTGTCTACACTTCCCAGTGAGTAACATGCTTTGATAGTACAGCAACATTAGAGGCTGATTAGCTGAACACCCATCACTAAAAAAGACTATTAGGTATACCATATAACACCCGAAAGCTCTAATCATGGGCTTATCTGATATGGAGAGTGTGAAAAAGCTGTTAACAATCCAAGATGGCCACTAAAATCCAAGATGGCCACCAAAATATCAGAATTTTCCCGTGTCCTAGATAAGGGCTAGAATACTGTTTTAACACTGCCTACCACACCTAAATTGGGCTCAATTAATGAAATGATTCGAATGGTTTGTCGTCAATATAGATGGTTGCCTAGCAATCACTGTCCTAATTGCTTTTCTGCCAAGGTTGATTATAATCAAATCTACCCGCCCCCCCCCTAAATTGGGCCCAACAAATTCAATGGTTCTACTGGTTTGTTGCTAAGACAGCTTGTTGCTTCACAGCAGCTATTCTAATTATTTATCTGCCTGGCCACTCATATTTCCATGGTTCTAAGGTTGATTATAAACTTGACACAAGGAATCAATAATTCTACTGGTTTGTTGCTAATACAGCTATGACTGTTCATATTGTTTATCTCCCTAACAACACATATTTCTCTTTTCCTGAGGTTCTTTATCAACAAGCATGGCAGCAACTAAATAACCTTGGTTCCAGGGTATTCTGTGGTGTGAGGTAGCTAAAGAAACATAAAGGCTATTGCTTAACTAGCTACATGTGTATGGCCCTTGAGCTTCTTATGGTGGGGGGGGGGGAGTAGGTATTATAATAACAATTGGTTGCATGGGGACCCTGCCTGTTATTCTTCTACATGGTGTTTACAAATATTACATTTTAGGCTTTGTTCTGTAATCTCTGCAATCGTTTCAAACCTTACAAGTTCCAAACTGCAATACTCGATAACAAGCATAATTTAACATGTATGTACAAAAACGCTATATTGTCATGTAAACCATTTTCGAATATTAGCAAAAGCTCATCTACAAAAAAATAGTTTGGTGTCAGGGCAATGCAGTCTTCCTGAGGTTAACAGTCAGCCGATTGTTAAAGACCCATTCCTTGAATACGTCTGCCTCATAATGCAATATACACTTTCAGGCCTAATAAATCACTAAGTTATCAGCATATATAACCTAACTTTAGTCTCAGTGAATGTTTTTTACATCAACATAAAGAAGAAACAATAAAGGACCCTACCAATCTAACAAACTTTTGAATTAATGTTTTGTTCACTCTAGCTTACTATAATAACTTGTTATTTATGACTTGATGTAGATAATGATCAATCATTTATATTCCATGTGTGTTTAATATGGATTAATATTAACTACTTCATTGATAAAATATGCCACACATCCCAACTGCTCAATAGAACTTGTGATATCCTTACGAAAATATATAATCTTTAAGATTAACATATTTATTTCCAGGTTTTCATTATTGAGAGACTCTAAATGGCGCCAGGACATTGATGGCTTGAGTGATTTAAAATACGAGGTTATTAAAAAGAGTTATAAAAAATTGTATACACATATTCTTGTCAATTTAAGACGTATGTCAAGCAGGTAGTGAATTGAATATTATGAAGGATTCTGTCTCTTGCTTTTTATTGAATAAAAGATAAATTTATATATATATATATATATATATATATATAAATATGTATATATATATATATATATCTACATTTATATTTTTTGTAAAGGGTCGTTGTGTATACCATATATGGTTATTTTATATCTTTGATATGGTTAATATATTGTCACATGCTTTAAACAAGTTTGACAAACAGGTTTTTCTGTTACCTGTTTATTCAAACGCCAATAGACTGACACACACCTGAAGTCAAAAACTTTTGACCAGAGAATTCATTATTAAATGTGTGACGCCTTGTTTTAGAATTATGGTACATAAGGTTGTATTGCACGACATGAACACATCTAGCATAGTTCTTTAGTTTTTTGCTAGTATGATAAGGTAAGAGCAGATTTGTTAATTTGCCTCTAGAATTATATAAGGAAACAGAAAAATAGTTTTACAGATTGCTCTAATGTGAGCATGTTGTGGAGTGACGTTTTGTCCACATGCCACAAAGTGTCCACAGGTCAAGGAAAGACACAAGTTGGTGCTGTTAAAATGAATTGTGTTTTCAGTTGGAGTATAATTTCTTTGCTCCATGGATGTGTTAACCATAAAGGCAACTTTAGGACCCAACTAGACAAGAAATATCATTTACAGTTTATTATGGTATAATTGTAGGCTACATCTTATTCTTTTATGTACTATGTATCACCAGGCTAGGAGGTTCAGTCAACTAATGATATCTCTGTTCATGAACTTACTAGAACGAATGATAAACCTTGCAAATTTCTTGTCTGAAGAAATAAATTAAGTTTCTACAAAGAGTTTGATAATGGGTGTGGACACTTTGTAGCATGTGGACAAAACGTGACTCCACACATGTGCTTGCAGTTTGTGCATACACATGATATTAGATGGAACTCCTTTATTTTGTGAAGCAAATAGTCACAAACTAATGGTTAAATGTAAAAATACAGCTTTTCATAGCCAATTGAAATTGACCATGTAATTTCACCCTGAGTCCGACACCAATTTCACCCTTAGTCAGACAGTAGTACCCTGACTATTGATCACAACAATACGCTATATAGCATTGGGAATTTGATGGGTGCCTACATATATATGAACTGTCCTCATATTTAATGTCAAAACGAATTTTGTATCCATTAGTACCTAACAGTTTAATGGTATTAAGACTTTATGAGGTTTAAACCAATTCTATCTTTTTCTTATAAACCTCCTTCCTTAAAAGTATTGGATAAACAATGTTTCAAATTTAGGATGGTTTATCATTACTAGTGCTCATTTAACGCATAATACAAATTAAATGTTGTGGCATTTAAAGCTGATATCAATATCAACCTCTCTATCATCAGAAAAAAAAAAGATTTCTTCTAAAACAGAGCGAAAAGAATGTGTCCGACGTCAGGTGAATCGTTCTTATTAGGTGTCCATCTTCAGGTGAAATTCGCCCTTTTGAATTCCCAAAAGTTGCATTATGTTACTTACATAAAGAGGGATTCTTCATCTTTTCAACGGTGTGTTTGGGAAGGTAATGCATGGACTAGACACATATATATCCTTAAATGAAGAAAGGTTCACATTTTCACAAACATCCGAAAGTGGTGAATCTACCCTATATACCTACCAACAGTGTTCACTAGATATGTAAGTCTGCAGGAAGCTACTGATTTATTGCTATCAACGTTACCTAATTACAGACATTCTCGATATATTACATAGTGTACATGATTAAATAACACTAGATGTCTAAGAGCAGTCAATCACAACCACTGCCACAACGACTCCAATGATAATTGGCACCAGAGAGGATACTTCTGCCGCCACTTTGCCTAGATAATGTATAGAAGTATGTTAACTGTAGTTAATTAGTCATTCACAACTGCTAATAAACACTACCCCTTACACCAAAAATGTGGGTTCGAGATGAGATTTTCATGGATTCAAATTTAATTAAACCAATTAATCAATGAAGCAGATACTAGATAATTGCTCAACAAATCAGTCTAGATAAGACAATGTCCCGGCATACTCTGCATGAACTCAGGTAATGAGCTTTTATAAAATGAACGGTATCTATAGCTTTCTGTCTGGTAACAATATCCAGAGAAACAATAAAGTTGCCGTCTATTAAATACTAATGGTCTCTTGGTTATACTTCCCACTCTGGTTGGTACTGCATTGCTATTAACATCTACACTGTACGTAATACGGAATTAACTACAGACTTAATTCACAACTATTGTCATCACTTAGTCATGTATATCATAATGGCAGATCTCTTTAGCTAATGATGGCCAGATATGACATGTGCTGGAAAACAGACAGTCTTTAGATCTGAGCATCTATGCCCCTAGTGAAGCAGCGAGTAATGCTGTGTGGTTTGTGGTTGTAGGTCACTCCAGTGGCCAGATTGATCCTGATGTCTAGAAAGATTGACTGGCAGATCAGACTAACTTTAAGAAGAAACTACCATCATAAATCAAATTCTAAAAAATTCTAATAATGATAGTAAATCTGGCAAGTCTTAAATCCATTATGGCAGCGAATCTAGTCACAAATAGCAGCGACAGCAGTGGTACTTTAGAACATGAACAATACAAGTTAACATGTACATAACAGTTTATATCAAAACTAGTCTGTGTATCAAAACCATAGTCACATAGGCACATCATATAAAAACTGTCCACTTGATAGTCCTTGACTAGTATCAGGTAAGACATGAAGCACCACCTAGGAAACAAAACCCAGAACTTACTACACTTCAGCAATGGTTTGAAACCGTGTGGGGCGGTTTCAGTGTCGGTTTAGTTTTACCTCCGAGGGGCCGTACAGTGCACCCCAGAGGGCCACGACTTCACATATTCTTTTTTTTTTTAAGGTTTGAAAGGTTTTTATTGCCAAATCACAAAAATTACAATTTGTGGTATATGTTATGACAATAAAAGATGATACCTTTTGTTCCTAGGTAACAGAATTGGTCACACATTCTATGATGTTAATGAAATGTACAATGATATAAAGATGATAACATTCAAGTTATGTACAACAATAATTATCCAGATTCCTATTCTAATAGTTGTCAACTTTTCACTAATTTGCAGGCGAGTCAGCGAGTTCACTGACTCGTCTCGCTTGAAGTCCATTTTCCACGACTTATCATTGTTTCTCCTGCCTTAAAAGCTGACAACTTAAAGAAAACATATTATTCTTTGTTAATCTGCAATAATTTACTACTTACATGGCCAAATTAAGGAGGATTGATTGATTTTCGGCCAAGTTAAGTCGCCGAAACTTGACTCGTCGGATTCTTGAGAAAAGGTTTCCCGTTTTGCGACATCAAAAATGACATCCGGTTTACTCGGGGGTCGGCACGAACATCTTTATCTTCCGAAATCGATCAAATTGCGGACATTCAAGGTAATATTATTACTCCTACAGGTAATATAGAGGCATTTGCGGACATTTTGGACAGTATTACCACCTTGATCAAAAAATAATTTGTTTATCGAGCGCTTCGGCAATCTCCGGTATCAAAATCCAACATGGCGGACAGTGGAATGCCGAGGGACGATGAATCGGTACCAAATTGGTTAATTTCATCGATTACAGCTCAAATATGAAAGGTAAGTCCGCAATTTTTGTTGATATTGATAGATTAGGCTTCCACTATTTGGGGGGTGAAATTGCGGACAGCTCAGTAGCCGGGTTCTTCCGCAAAATGACGAAGACCGGGCTCTAAACTTGCCAAGACCTAAAAACAGAGCCAATGATCAAATGATAGAAGTTTGAAAATGACAGCGTGGCTGGGCGCCCCTGTTTGAAAATGCTTCAACCAAATTTTCTGGGGGGGTAGGGCCTAATTCAGCTATCAGGTGTCTAAATATAGGATCTTTTCTCTGGCGTGCGCTATTTTTTTTTCAATATAACTTGATTTTAAAGCTGAAAATGACCATTTTATTTTTCGGGGAATGTGAACAAACGACTCGCGGCCTGCCACTGTCAAGCGCAAGCCGGGCGGCCACATTTTTATCGCCTCAATTTTTCGCCGATCCATCAACTAATTAAGCTTCAACCAAATTTTCTGGGGGGGTAGGGCCTAATTCAGCTATTGTGCAGATAAATATAGAATGTTTTGTAACGCTTAGGCTTTGTTTCCATTAAATATAATGTATTTTAACCCCCAAACGAAGCCTTGTGTGGTTGGGGGTGACTTGAAACCGACACAGACCGGACTGTCATTTCTCAACTTGAATCAAATTACTTGAAAATGGCTCATATCGAAGGTAAATCTCAACCAATATTCACCTTATTAGGCTCGTTAGATGCAGAAATGTCATCTTTATTAGGCCCTAGTGTGTCAGCCCTCCATCCCCCCTACTTTTTGTGAAATTTGACTTTGTTTGGGAATTTTGGCGAGTAGAACGCTTCGACTTAGAGTCCTCGGGATAGCACCAACCGAAGCGTCTCGGCGAGAGGATTTCAGAAATGTAAAATTTGTCTCTCTATCATGTTTAGTTCCATAGCTACAAGTATTTGGGGCAGGGCACCCCCTTGAAGATAGAAAAAAATGCCCCCCCCCCCCGTGTCAGGTTTCAGGGTTGAATTTGTCGATCAAAAAGTAGAATTTCCGAGTACCGCAATGTCCGTAAAAAGCGTGTTCCACTCTGCTTACGTCTTGGCTGAGGCCAGAAATGAAACCCTGACAAAATTCTGATCGAAATGCACTCTTTACATGTCCAAATCAGACAAGATTTCATATTTTCAATTTATTGCCAGTCATGTATATTGGGCTGAAGCAAAAAAAAATTGACCCCCCCCCACTCGGAAATCACCCTTAGTCGTTTCTCTTAAAGCCGCGTATGTAGCGACACGGTCCCCAAAGTCATTTCCATGATAGTCGTATGTAGCGACAGGGCCCCGGTAGCTGTTTACCTGATACTAAGCGGCATGTACTTTTATAAGATGTATAGATCTACCAGTGCTGGTCTCTTCACTAATGGTAGATTGGTAACCCAGGGGGGGGGGGGGTCCCTTTTTCTTAAAGTACATGGTCCGACCCGAGGAGGGATAAAAAAATCGCATGCGCTGGTCTCTTCGCTAATAGCAGATTGTTAAACGGTGGGGGGGGGGGGGATCCCTTCAACCCGAATAGGGATAAAAAATTGCATGCGCTGGTCTCTTCGCTAAAAGTAGATTGTTAACCCTTGGCGGGGGGGGGGGGGGGTCCTGGGGTTAAATTTGTCAATCAGAAATGAAATTTCCGAGTACCGCGATGCCCCCGAAAAACCGTGTTCCACTCTGTTTAAGGCTTGGCTGAGGCCAGAAGTGAAACCCTGAAAAAATTCTGATCGAAATGCACTATTTACATGTCCAAATCGGACAAGATTTCCTTTTTTCAATATATTGCCAGCCATGTGTATTGGGGTGTATATTTTTGGTTTATGACCAGAAAGGTTATTAGAGCTGTCTGTGGATTGATACATGTAAATACCTGGTATTTAACACTCAGAAAGGTTATTAGAGCTGTCTGTGGTTTAATACATGAAAATACCCGGTATTTAACACTCAGAAAGTTTAATAGAGCTGTCTGTGGTTTAATACATGTAAATACCCGGTAGTGACTTTAAATAAAAGGCCATGGTTCTTCAGAAGTTAAAGTTCTTTTTCTGCCATTTTATATGTAAATTTTTATATTTTCCAGTGAACGTGAGCGGTACGAGCAGGAGTCGCACAGAGCCATTGGAGCGGGAGTCGCTGGAGTCGCAGGAGCAAGAGCCTTGGCCATGTGGACGCAGCACTCAGAACCTTGATCAGGGGCCCCACAACACGTTTAGGGGCTCCACAACAGGCCTAGGGGCTCCACAACATGACTAGGGTCCCCACAACACGTGTAGGGGCTCCACAACACGTGTAGGGGCTCCATACCACGTCTAGGGGCTCCACAAAATGACTAGGGGCCCCACAACACTCATACTAGCCCTTTAAATATGGACTTCATGAGAGGGTATTTCGGATACAAGTCGGGCGTGAAACCCATCTAGAAACTGTTCCACATATCTAGGAAACTCATCCACATGTTTAGGAACTCTTCAACATGTGTATCTAAACTCATCAATGGGTCTAGAAACTCTATATCTAGGAATTCCACTAGACATTTAGAAAGTCTAGGAACTCTTCAATATATCAATCTTCATCCAAGTCAATTGATTGCTGCCCTTTTAATTATTAATAAAATCAGTTTCCATTATAACAGAAGGAATTCCTTTGTTGTCATTTATAACCTCTATGTCATCAAGTAAACAAATTTCCTCACCAGTTCTGAAATAAATCCCAAACACACCTCCAAATGCCTGATGCGTTTCCAAACACAACCCCTTCCAAAATAGTAAATCCAGTATCTTCTCAAACAAGTGAGGGCTAGCAAACAGATGGAATCTGTTTGCGCCCTCACTTGTAAATAATAATATAATTACCACAAGAAGACATTATTTACATAAAAGATGGGTTGGGGGGCTGACTAGGTTCCAAAGAAATATAACACTTGTTATGGGGTAATATATCTGTATACACACTGAGCACACATTACGGAGGATGTTAAATTCTACACATCCTATATTAGGACATATCAATTTAGACATGGAAGAAATAATGACCAGGTCTGGTGACACTTTTTGATAATAGTGGAGTTCCCGCATAGTCCAAGAAAACAGCATGCAGTCTGGTTGTCCTTTACATTTTTACATTAAAGATTGTCAGCAGGCGCTGTCACTATAACAGTGCCTCAGCTGTCAACCAGTTGTACTACTACAAGATCTTTCATTATCTCTATGCCGCCAGGTACTGTCATTATAACAGTGCCCCGGGCTTACATAATGAGGTTTCCAACTTGCTCACATCCATACTAGTTGACTACAAGGTCTACATTTTCAGGATTTACATTTACTACAGTCAGGTCCACCAATTTCTTTATTCGATTTTTAAATGTCAGCTTATCTTTACTATTCTGATAGAAATCTCCTAGTTTGTCCCAGAGTTCTGCTCCACGATATAAAGGCGATTTGGTGTAACCCGCATTTCTAGCTTGAGGTACTTTGAAGCGAATCTTTTTGTCTGACCTCAGGCCTCCTCTCCTTGGTGTATTATCCAGCATCTCCACGTCATGAGACAGTTTATACATATAAGTAAGTAATAGTTCTTGTCTCCTCCTAGCTAATTTGGGAACATTTGACAACTTATACATTTCATTAGTAGACAACTGTCTTTTATAATAACATAGCTTTAAACCTCTTTTTTGTGACCTGTCAAACTTTTTTAAGAGACCACCATTCGCCCCCTCATGACAGAAACTTGAGTAATCAAACAAGCTCACAATTGTTGCCCTATAAACTTGGACAGCAGCATATTCTGTTTGGACTTACCAAATCTGAAAAGCTTTTGGTTCAACTTGCCCGTTAGTTCCCCAGTGGTAGGTTCAAAACTGAGACAACTATCAATTTTTAAACCAAGATACTTATAGCAATTAACTGTTTCCAATTGTACCCCATCAAGATAGAAATTGATTCCCAATGACTTTGGCAGTTTTTGTGTTGAGCCGTACCAAGTTATCTTGCTTTTGTTGATATTAACTGTCAGTCTCTTGTCTTTACACCATTGTGACACCTTTCCAAGAGTGCACTGTAGTCTTTCTTGTAATAGATCCACTTTGTTAGCAGAGTGAAAGACAACTAAATCGTCAGCATTAACATAATGCCAACAATTCCCTAATGCTTCAGTAATGTCATTGACATAAATTATAAACAACCAGGGGCCTAACACAGACCCCTGTGGTACTCCAAAATCAACATTCAAAGTTTTAGATACATATTCACTTATTTAAGTATACTGATGTCGACCAGTCAGATAACTCATAAGCCAGTTTAGCACAGTATCATGTAAACCTAGTGTACCTAAGATTTTCTATAAGATAGCCATGGTGTACGCTGTCAAAAGCCTTCTTCAAATCCAAATAGCATGCAGCTGTTAAATGGCCTCTATCGCTTTTTTCATAGAGATTGTCTAAAAACCTAAAGATTGCATCTCCAGTGCCTCTACCTGGCCGATATCCATATTGATGATCAGTCAGAAAGTGCAAGTCCTCCAAGACCTCCATTAGATGAATATGCATTAACCTTTCAGCTATTTTGGAAGGGACTGGAAGTAAAGAGATCGGTCTCCAATTACTTATTAATTTCAAATTGCCATTTTTGGGGATTGGATTGACTCTGGCAGCCTTCCAGACATCTGGAAAAATGCCTGAGTCAAAGCTTATTTGGTACAGCCATGTCATTTGATCCAGCAAAAATCTTAGAGCACACTTTAGGATGTCACATCTTGATCCTTCTATACCAGACGTCTTATTCACATTTATTTCACTAAAAAGAATATCCAGCAGCACACTGTTCACCGGGATTTTTCCAAATCTACTAGCAACAGGTTCCACAAAGGTAGATCTCTCAGGGTTCCCTTTATCGGTCATATCTTTAGATAACCTACTACCTATACTTGAAAAATAATCATTTAGGAACTCCACGGACTCCTGATTGGATTTCATAAAACCATCCTCTCCTATCAATTCTGGCGGTGTTACAGCCATCTCAGGTCTAATTACATTATTTACAATCCTCCAGAATTTCTCTGGATCATTTTGGGTCTCAACAAGAGAGGATTTTATATAGTCAGCCTCAGCACAATTTATTGCCCTGGTAATTTTACACCTTAGTTTTTTGGCTTGTGTTAAATACCTTTCCTTTTTTGTGGCTAAGAACTTGTCTACAGCGTCCTCCCTTTCTCTTATCATACCCAGAATCTCACCTGTCATCCATCTATTCCTTTTATCAAGGAACTCAATTATGTGCCATGGACAATTGACATCCAAAAAGGCTTCAATATGATTGAGAATGAACTGCCAAGCCAAATCAGGATCTTGAGAATCATAAAACATATCCCAGTCCGCCTCACTAAGCCAATCCTTGAATAGCTCAACATCAAAGTCTTTATAATTGCGAACACGCAATGATTTCTTTAAATATTCAATTTTTAGCTTAGTTTTTACACAATATACAGGCAGATGGTCACTTACCAGAAAATTCAAGACCCCTGCTGACAGTTCCCCATCATAATTAGTCAGGATATTATCCAGACAGGACACAGTGGTTTTAAATGGTCTAGTACACTGATGTATCAGTTTATGATAACCTTTAAACTTGCATAGATCACTAAGGGTCACACTAGAGGTCAGAGTCTCCTTCAGAGTATTTATGTTGATATCACCCAACATCCACTGTTCCAGATTATTAGTCGCTGCTTTCATTAATTTTTTCAGATGTGGAAAAAATACATCCAGTTTACCTCTGGGCGGTCTATATAAGGTAACAACTCGCATTGAATTTTCATTTTTCAGTTTCAGGTCTAGAACAAAACATTCCAACTCCTTATTATTAACATTCAACTCTGATCTGACTGTGACCTCACAGTCCAAGTCATCACGTACATAAACCACAATGCCTCCTCCTTTTTTGTTCACCCTGTCCTGCCTGAACAACTTCATTCCCTCCCAATTTATCAAATCATCATCATATTCTGGATGAAGCCACGTCTCACTCATGGTTACAATGTCCGTACTGTCAAGCTGGTCAAAAATATCCTGTCTTTTCTTGAACATGCTCTGTGTATTCAGGTGTACCAGTTTCAACCCCTTTGTCTTCAAAAAATGTTCAATACGTGTAGTCGTCATCCCAACACAACTTAAAAACAAATAACAAAACAAACAAGAATAAAATTAAATAAAAAAAATAGAAAGAAAACCCTAGTTTATACCAACCTAGGGCCAAGACCACCCCCCGTAGAATACCCAACTTAATGTTCTACAGGAGGCTTGGTTATGGTGAGCAGCCTGTGTGGGTTGGTTCAAACTTATGTGTATGGAGCTTGGCTCCATGAAAAATCACCTCATAATTACAAAATCAAGATCAGTTAACATTTAGGGCAGTGGTCAGGGGAGTTTTAACATAATGAAAAATTGAAATAACAATAATAACAGTAATAGTATCAACATGCATATGGGGAGCCCACTCTAGGGAGATAACAAAAAACAAAAAAAGCAAATAGCTTTGTTAAAAAATCACAGAAATAATAATAATAATAAGTAAGTTGGGTAATCAACCCATACAAACATTACATACATTAAAAACGAAATCCAAAACAAATAGACAAATAATTTATAATTGACATGGACTAGTCAACTAGTACTACTATTAATCAACAGGGGGTGTTACCAGCTCTCCCGCCAGTGACACCGTGACGTCACTGCCGGCCTGCTACACCTTCAATCATGGACATTAAAAAAATTCCTTGAGATATTTCTTGAGATCTAGTGCTTATCTTGAGATTTCGCCATGCCTACTATTTGTTTTTGTGGGTTGGAATACCACTCAAACCGCAATGGTTGCCCACAGTGCAATGCCCCAAACCCTAACAAGGGTACACCCAAGAAGCAGGGGGAGAGGACTGAGCCGGCACCGGAGGAGCATGGCAGCTCCGACGGGCAGCAGAGGACCGGCAGCTACAGCCCTGCGCCGACGGGGACCTCGGGCGGGACGACCCGCCAACATGACCAGCAGGCAGCGGAGGATGACGCGGCCCGTGAGGGAGAGCTTCTACAGGCACTTCAACGGATTGAGGCCCTAACTATCAAAGAGAGGGCCAGAGAGGCCAACCTAAAGCGGACTCAGAGGCTGAAAGAGGCCGAGATGGAGTTAGCCGGACTCAGAGCTAGCAATAACAGGGTAGAAAAGGACACCTACTTCGCTGAAGCAGCTTTCCGCGGTGTAGTACAAGCTGTGGGCAGCGCGGACGCGTTCGAGGGAAGAAAATACGGCTCAGTCACTCACCAGAGCGCGGACGCACGGCCGGTACCCGGCGGGCAGCACCCGGACACGCGGGGACCGGCCGCGACTATGGCTCACCGGGGTGGAGACTCGAACGCGGCCGCAGACATCAACAAGAATGGCGGCGCCCACTCGTTCCCTTCCGGTTTCACGGCCGAGGGACAGTCACAGTCGGATTTTGGTCACTTTCAGGCCGATGGTCGTCAATATGGAGGTGGAAATCAACCTAGATCGTCATTTATGCCCTCCTCGGCCGCCGACGACCGCGCAGAGCGAGAGGTGGGCCGCGGAGAGCGATCGGACGCCCATGAGGAGCGAGGTCAGGTTGGTGGTGTGTATTCAAATGGCAGTGCCGACACTTCTTACCAGTCTTACCTGCTCTGGGTACAGCAGCAGCAGCAATCCCAGCACCAACAAGCTCATCAGCAGCAGCAACAGCCATATCAGCAGCAGCAACAGCAGTTTCAACAGCAGCAACAGCAACAGAGGCCACAGCCTCTGTACCCATCCTCTGCTTCAGCCACCATCCAGGCAGGGCTACAGACACTGCATGAAAATTCCTATTTAAGTATATTTAAGTGTACCAAAATATCGGGAAATGTCCTGGAAATGTCGTTTGGAGCTTGCCGTGAAATATAAGATATCCTAAATTTACCGGAAATGTCAAATGACATTTCCGGTAAATTTAAGGTAAACTTAAATCTTCCCGAAATGTCAAATGACATTACCGGTAAATTTAAGGTGAACTTAAATCTTCCCGAAATGTCAAATGACATTTCCGGTAAATTTAAGGTAAACTTAAATCTTCCCGAAATGTCAAATGACTTTTTCCGAAATCTAAGGTAAACTTAAATCTTGTCAAATGTCAAATGACATATCCGGTAAGATTGTAAGATTTTTTATTCATTCCAAGTCACTACCATATTATGTCCATAATGCCAACAATATATAGAACTAGATAATATTATCCTTGACGGCTCATTTATAATTATAAGTAAAATTAATTATTAATTATTATTCCCCCACCCTCCATCTACACCTTGTGATTTTTTTGATTTTATAAGAGTATTTATTCACTGTGTGATGTTCAAAATACAATTACAATCTCAAAGTGTACAGAGGAGTATGCCGGTAAAGTTCCATTCACTCTCATGGATAGCATGATTGTAGGGTATAATTTCACGTTTCTGGAGGGCTACAACCCGCAATACTAACCAGGGGAGTAAGAGGACCCTGGCCCCATTATTATGGTACATTATTTTGAGGGTTTTTGGAGGGCTACAACCTGTGATACTGACCAGGGGGGTAAGGGGACCCTGGTCCCGTTATCATACATTATTTTGAGGATTTCTGGAGGGCTACAACCCGCAATACTAACCAGGGGAGTAAGGGGACCCTGGCCCCGTTCTTATACATTATTTTGAGGGTTTCTGGAGGGCTACAGCCTGTGATACTGACCAGGGGAGTAAGGGGACCCTGGTCCCGTTATTATACATTATTTTGAGGGTTTCTGGAGGGCTACAACCTGCAATACTAACCAGGGGAGTAAGGGGACCCTGGCCCCATTATTATACATTATGTTGAGGGTTTCTGGAGGGCTACAACCTGTGATACTGACCAGGGGAGTAAGGGGACCCTGGTCCCGTTATTATACATTATTTTGAGGGTTTCTGGAGGGCTACAACCTGTTATAGTATTTAAATGGATTTTACATGAGTCAATAAAAAGCTCCAATAATGCCTAAATGGCTCCCTGATCTCATATGATAAGTTCTAATCATCACAGGGGAAAAATAGAAATATGCCCATGATGCTAACAGTGTACAGAATTCAATAATAATAGCATTTACAACTCATTAATGATAATAAGGATAATTCATAAATTTGGTACCCCCCTGCCTATGTATTCACACCCCCTCCCTCCTCCACCCCCTCCCCCCAACATGCCAAACACACCCCATTCAGGGCTGCGCAGGTGTGAGACTGACCCCTATAACTAAGACAATGCTAACAGGGGAAGCATGTACTGCATAGGGGTTGTTCCCATGACGACCACTGACCTACATACCTTGTGGAGACATGTAACACACAGCAGCAGGACTGAGTGGGCAGTTTGAATCAGTCTACAGTTGGACATGGACAAGGAAGGAGGTACACTACCATTTAGTAAGTCAAACTGGCATATAAGTATGTACATAATATATATTATATATATATATATATATATATATATATATATATATATATATATATATATATATATATAATGATTATGTAATGGTAATGCATGGATGTTTTTTAGGTAATTCTAATGGTATATATTTTAATTGATTCTCCCTCTCAGTGTGAGTGTGATAAACAATACATATTTTTTCTATTTCCCACATGTCATATTTACAGCAGGAGCCGGCCCTGCCTTCCCAAGACAGGCCCTTCCTTCAAGAGACCGGCCCTACCTTCCAGAAACCGGCCCTGCCTTCCAGAAACTGGCCCTGCCTTCCAGAGACCGGCCCTGCCTTCCAGAGACCGGCCCTGCCTCCTAGGTGGCTCCCCCGGCCTCCAGGGGCGGCCCCTGGCCTCCAGGGGCGGCCCCCGGCCTCCAGGGGCGGCCCCCGGCCTCCAGGGGCGGCCCCCGGCCTCCAGGGGCGGCCCCCGGCCTCCAGGGGCGGCCCCCCTCCATGAAAACAAAAAGATGAAATTGATGAAAAATACCTGCCATTGACCGCCCCCCCCCCCAATAAAAGAACTGCCTATCCCCATTTAAAGAATAAACAAGCTGATTTAATAATATATGCATAAGTTAATCTAGAGCAATCGTAGCAATATGAATTGAATATATATATATATATATATATATATATATATATATATATATATATAGGTCCTTAATTGTGATTAAATGTCATTTATGGAAGTCCAGCACTGGACCTTGGTATTATGTTTAATGACCTTTAATGACCACCTTGCCAGGTCATTTAATGAACGTAAATACACTTAAAGCCTACTTAAATGTCGCCCTAAAGTGTTGCTTTAAGTACACCAAAATGCTCCTTAAATGTCAAAAATTGACATTTAAGTTTCACCTTAAATGTTCTTAAATATGACATTTAAGTAATAAAAATGACATTTAAGGTATACTTAAATAGATATTCTCGTGCAGTGAGAGGGCTGGGCTATCACACCAGTCTCTGGGACTACTCTCCCCAGATTTTGATGCTGCTCTCCTCAAGGTTTGTCAGATATTCTGTGTGATGAGCTGAGGGGTTATGCTAGGGACAACAGGAGGAAGAGGTCTAGGGAGAAAATTAGGCCTGATTATCATCTGGAGGTGGACAAGGATTACAAGCAAATGTCCTACCGAGAGCTTGTGTATGGCATGACATGTGTGCACGAGTGTATCATTAAAGGTGAATTTCCCAGCCACATAACGGCCAGGGGCTACTCTGCCCATATGAAGTTCATCACTATGAGGGGCTTGTCCAAGGCTTATGAGGCCGACACTCTTGCTAAGTATGAGTTCAGGGTCACCACCAAGGTCATAGAGGGTGATCTCACAGATTATGTACACTGCGATGAGGATGCCCGCCACGACTGCCTGGGCGCGGATAACACTGGACCAGTCCGCAGAGCGCTGGCCCGGGAGGAGGCGCGCAGTGAGAGTCGGGGGGCCAACAGCGGGGGGCGGGGCTCCGGCAACAAAGGAGGACTGTGCCCCCCGGATATCTGTGGGCAATGGAACTTCCGAGACCGATGCGACTATAACCCTTGCAACAAGAAACATATTTGCAGCAACTGCCGGGGGGCCCATAAAGGTAGATACTGCAGGAGCCAACCTAGCGGTTTCTATGGCAACCAGGCTCAGATGATGGGTAACCCCCCTCCAGGATATGGGAGTGGTTTCCCACCTCAAGGTCCCCCTCATGCCCAACAGGGCAACCCAGGTCATCATATGTGACCACATGATCTAGTCGTCAGCGCGGAGCCGAGCCGAGTGCACGCGCAGACATTAGCCGTCAGTGCGGAGCCGAGCCGAGGGCACGCGCAGACATGGGACATCAGTGTAGATTGTGATGCTTTTTGTGTATGTGCGAGTGTAGATGATTTGTGTAGAATGTACGCGGACTACCTCCCATTATGGGATGTCAAGGAGACCCACTTTGTGGGGTGTGTGCGATCACAGATGAATTTATGTGCATGGAGGGATATGCTGTCGGGACATGGTGTAGCCGCCCCCGACCCAGACGCACATTTTTTGTTGGACGGTTTAACCCACGGCTTTAAATTGGTTGACCCAGGCTCTGTGATTCACCCCTATTTGTGTACAAACTATAAATCTGTGACCGTCTCAGCCAAGGATGAGATTAGCGAGATTATTCTCGAGGAGTTGAGTAGTGGCAAGTTGTCGTTGGTGCCGAGTACCCCCCACTGCATCCATGCCCTCGGTGCCGTCCAAAAAAAAGGGGGCTCGTATAGGCCTATCACGGATGCTAGCCGCCCGCTAGGGGCATCCATCAATTCCTTTATGGAATCAACCTTCCAAACTTTCAAGTATAAAACCGTAGATATGGTTTCCGCAGCCATACAGCCGTACTTCTTTATGGCAGTCACAGACATTACCAGTGCGTATAGGTCAATTTTGATAAGAGAGAGTGACAGGAAGTTTCAAGGTTTGCAGTGGGACATAGACGGTACCCCGTGCTTCATAGAGGACAATTTCTTGGCCTTCGGGACCAGGATGTCTCCTAGCGTGTTCACTCGCATCACCGACGCGGTCTCGCGTCATATGGAGGGACAAGGTTTCTTTTGTGCCAATTACCTTGATGACTTTCTAGTGATGGGTCGCAATTTCAACGAATGCCAGACAGCCCAACTTTACCTCCATAGTGTATTGAGGAGGTTGGGTTTCTATATTTCATATAAAAAGGTCAAGTCGCCGGCCCAAATCCAGACCTATCTGGGAGTGGAGTTAGACTCCATCGAAATGAAGCTCCGTCTGCCCGACGAGAAAATAGCCAGCCTACACGAGGAAATAGCCTTCTTCTCAGGTCGCCTGCGGGCGACGAGGAAGCAGCTGCAACGCCTATGTGGGGTCCTAGCCCAATGCAGCACGCTAGTTAGGGGCGGCAGGACCTTCAGTCATCGAGTCATCTAAATGCTTTTGCATTTTACCCCCGGCAAGCGATATGTTTCGCTATCGAAGTCATTCCGCCAGGACCTCCTGTGGTGGTCAGACTTCGCAGCGTGGTTTAACGGGGAGGCTAAGATCATCAAACCGGGCCCAATGAACACGGCAATCATTCACACCGATGCAGCGACCACAGTCGGGTGGGGGGCTGTGTACGGCGACGACTGGGCCGCCGGCTCGTGGTCTAAGAGTTGGAGGGACCCGAGAGATCTTCACAATCATTGTACTCCTAAACCGGATATGCACATTCCCTCTAACATTAACGTCCAGGAGCTATATCCTATCCTCATGGCGTTGAGGAGATGGGGAGACGAATGGCGCGACACACGTGTAGAATGCGTGACGGACAACACCCAGGTGGTGGCCGCGTTGAATACGGGCAAGAGTGACAATAGCAGGTCTATGGACATCCTCCGCCTCATTTTCTGGGACACTGTGATTTTTAATTGCCATCTAGTGGGGGTTTTCTTTGTCGGGTTACAAGAATGTTGTTGCCGATGCAGTGTCCAGAGCCGAGTGCTTTAATGACATTCCTTTCCATTTATGTTGTAGAAACAAACCAGTTTGTCAGGGAGCTGGACATCAGGGCCGCGGAGTTGAGGTCGATGGCGTGGTCGGCCTCCACCTGGAAAACGAAAACTTCCCAGTGGAAAAAGTTCCTCGGGTTCTGTGCCCTAGCCGACGCCACCCCGGTACCCACCAAGCTTGACGTCATGTGCCGTTACGCGGTGTACCTGTCTAAATCCTTGAGATATTCTACAATCCAGAACTACATCAGCGCTGTGATCAGCCTTAACAATTATTTTAGCCATGATGTGCTATACCTCAGGTCTGAGTTTACTTTTGCTATGACAATGTCGGGTATCCGCCGGGCCTTGGGCGACCCAGAACCTCACCGCCCCACTTTATTCCTGGAGGACTTGCATTTGATGTTTAACAGCTTGGACCTTTCAAATCCAAACAAGATCACTATGTAGGCATGCATCGCCTTGGCCTTCAGAGGCCTCCTAAGGAAGAGTAATCTTGTCCCGGACTCCAGTGCCTTGCAGGGTCACTACCTGCGTAGAGGAGCCGTGGTCTTCAATGACTGGGGGCTGGAAATAAAAGTGTCCAGCTCCAAAACCATTCAGTACTGCCAAAAGGTCCACCGAGTCCCTGTCACCGTAGCTGTTGGTTCCCCAGTGTGCGCGGTGACTTGGGTCCGGAAACATTTCATGGATTTCCCAAGCTCAGATCCAAACAGCCCAGCCTTCATGCTGGTGGGATCTGGCACCCCTAAGCCTTTGACTTACAGCAAGCTGTTATCCTTTCTCAAGACCCTGCTAGACCGCTCGGGTCTGGAGTCTAAGAGGGTGGGTTGCCACTCCTTACGACGCGCAGGCGCCTTGTACATGTACAATCTGGGCCTCTCCTTGGAAGATATAAGACAATGTGGGGATTGGTCCAGCATGGCGGCATTGGTGTATCTCACCAAGCCTTTCACCAATCGAGTGGCGACAGACTCCTTAGTCTCCAAGGCCTTGTCGTCGTATGCGACGCACCATAAGGGTGCGCTCTATTGACTAAGTTTATTATCATGAGTGACTTAAGTTTATTGTTCTATGCTCATACTATATAATCATGCTTATTATTTGGACTTTGGCCGTCTATCCAGCGGCGCGGATCCCAAACAGTTCCTGTGTCGCCTCACTTCCCTTGGATAGATTAATGACATGGACTAGTCAACTAGTACTACTATTAATCAACAGGGGGTGTTACCAGCTCTCCCGCCAGTGACGCCGTGACGTCACTGCCGGCCTGCTACACCTTCAATCATGGACATTTAAAAAATTCTTTTTTTTTCTACTTTATTCAACTAATCATGTTACTATGTTAATAAATAGGCCGTCTATCCAGCGGCGCGGATCCCAAACAGTTCCTGTGTCGCCTCACTTCCCTTGGATAGATTAATAAAATTAACTAGGATAAGTAACAAGGGTAGTTTTAGTTGGACTTCTTTTTAAAAAGAAGAAAGAAAGAGAGAAGAATAATGTCAATGTCAATATGTATTCTTATATATTTATATCTTGAAATCTCTGTCTGTAAGTCTATTACCGGTAAGGAACACACTTGGTGGTATCATTTGTCGTCAAGATTTTTATTTCAATATTTCTATATTTCAAAATATCATCCAAATACTGCTTATATCAACTTCAATTCGGTTTAAAGTATTCCTCATATTTCCATACCACACAAATTGGTTTAGTATGATATATAATACAATACAACACAAAACAGCTGTGTGCCATGTTAATATAACAAGAGTCACTATAAATCTTATATGAAATGATGTCATCAGAACCGACGTACTCAATATTCTCAATATAAGACAATAGTTATTAAAGCTATTTCACTGCCTTTTGAATTAGTTATGTACCTTGCGGTGGTGTTAAGTACCATCCAGAACGGAGAAAAATCATATTTTTGGCGGCAGAATTCTTAATGCTAATTTTCAAACAAACAAAAAATAACAATTCCAATTGACAAAGTTCAGAATTCAAAAGTACAAAAACAAATACAAGATCCAAGAAGGATTCAAGAAAAGTCAGTTCTCAAGACTAATATCTTGTGTGAATGATGTAATTAGAAGTCGAGGCATTCAATGTCCATTTATAAATTGCATAATCGACAATATATAGGATCAAAAAAGTCATCATAACTTCTTCAATGATTTATGGGGGTAAGATTTCGGCAACGGGAGCCTAAACACAAGGAAGTCTTTAAAACTTCTAAGTTATTCAAACTCCCTATACCCACTGCCTCCACCAGACACTAATCCATCATAATGATTTAACAAACTCATCTGAGCCAATAAGTCATCATAACTTCCGGACTCCGGCCAAGTCTTGTCCTCACAAGAATACATTAAATTGTAACCAATAAGATTTGAAGTCATAAATAAATTCAAGTCCAAACCCAAAGATTCAAACTAATGGGGTTTGTTCTACCACCAAGCCTTACACATACAAACCATACACATATACATATGGAAGGTTTGCTGGTGGCACAAGGAAGTCATTATAACTTCTAAGTGCACCTTTCCCTGTCATATCATTCTAGACTAGACTACAGTCAGAGTATTACTCATACATTATACATCAAATTGTAACAATCTAGATTTCACCAGACTCATATTCTTAATCTAATTAAGTTCAAAAAAATCAAATTCCACATTTTCACAGACTTAAAATTCTAAATCAAATCCAAATGCAAAATTCAAAAATCGAATTCAAATTACACAGACATTCACTTCAGACCAAGGGGCTTATAATAAGCCTTACCCATATAGTGGGGGCATCAAGAGTGACACAAGGAAGTCATTATAACTTCTAAGTGTACCCTTATTTGAGCTGACTGACTGCTGTAAACAAATGTTATTATTAAACAAATGAGAGTTAATAAGATTCATATTGATGTTTACTGTCTAATCGGTGAGAACATTTTAAATCATTTGCACTTTTACTTAACACAGTTATTTAATTAGACTCAAAACGAGTAGAATCAGTAGACAACATACTCCTTTGACTACTATTTTTAATACTGTTATATAAATTTTGAAAATGGGAAGTACTGCTTAGACGATTATCCCAAAAAAAAAGACAAAAATGAAACAACAAACCAGCCAGATGCTCATTTATCATTATATTAGCCCAAGTTTACCAGTCTCAGCCTCTCCATGACCCCATCCCACTCCTGGTCCTCATCCTCTTCGTCCCATACCAACTCCACATCATCAAACAGGTCCGGGTCAAATTCAACAGCAGCAGGGACCGGAAAGATCTTTTTGATGACACAAGCAATTCGCTTTGCCACCATTTTCCGAAAATCCTCAATTGGATGGCACCCATCTCGCAATTTCTTGTACTGGCAAACAAACCTGCTCTTAGCTTTGGTTCTCTTACCACTCTGGCTTTTATTGTATCTATTGAGGTGGAAGTTGTGTGCAGATTTACAGTTGGTACGTCATTTAGCTTGTTGATGTATTGAATGTCCCCTTTCAGCAACTTAACTGACCTATTTAGCATCTTTTGCTTAGGATTTTCTACAGGCGTCTTGTTGAAGATGTGAATGCTCATACCATATAAGGTGCATAAGATGAACTTAGTGTCAGGAAAAAAAGTCAGCACATCTCCTCACCATCTCACTGAGCCTTACAGAAACTGCTGCACGACAGGCAGCCTCACTGTTGTGAGGAAAATAGATCTCCCTGCTACCATGGACGTACCTTTTATGCGTGAGGTCACGCGTACCTGCTAGAAAAATGACAGCATCATAGTCACGTCTTTGCAGTTCCAAGAGGGTATGGTGTTGGATTTTGCTGATGTTTCTGGAACTCTTAACCCACTCATGGATCTTATAATGTTGATCATCATCCAGGGCTCCTGATACCAAGGCAGCAAGATCGACCGCCCTGGAGTCTCCAGAGACTAGTATAGACATCCTATAGGATAGTGAGAGATATAAACAGTTAGCATCATTTCATTTAACAGATTCATATTATAATAGTTGTCAACTTTTCACTAATTTGCAGGCGAGTCAGCGAGTTCACTGACTCGTCTCGGTTGAAGTCTATTTTCCACGACTTATCATTGTTTCTCCTGCCTTAAAAGCTGACAACTTAAAGAAAACATATTATTCTTTGATAATCCGCAATAAAATTCAACTCAAATGTCCAAAAAGAGGAGGATTGATTGATTTTCGACAAAGTTTAGTCGCCGAAACTTGATTCGTCGGAGTCTCGAGATTTGATGTTATTTTTGACGACAACGATCGACTATGTGTTTTATTTTTATTTTGGCATGAAAATATATCCATAATACATTTATAATGATGGCTTACCTTTCAGCAGGGCCATACCTTCCATATTTAATCGTATTATGCCATAATTCAGCCTTTTACTATCGTTCGACACAACGACAATGTAAACAAAATACTGCTATCTCGCGGGTTCACGGGATTTTTTTTTTCTATAATTTGAAGGTCTATATTAAATTGTGTGCAAGTGTCATATTTGAGAAATAGGCCTAACCCCCCGAAATGGGCACTTTAGTTTTGGTCACATTGCTCTGTGAGTCCATACCGGTACTGTGTAGTTTAAGTTGTGCTCAGATTTCAAAATTCCCCAACCCCCCCCCTGAAGTAACAAATTGACCCATTTTCCTGGAAATATTGTTTTCTATAATTTGAAGGTCTATATTAGATTGTGTGCAAGTGTCATATTTGAGAAAAAGGCCTAACCCCCCGAAATGGGCACTTTATTTTTGGTCACATTGGTCTGTGAGTCCATACCGGTACTGTGTAGTTTAAGTTGTGCTCAGATTTCAAAATTCCCCAACCCCCCCCCCCCACTGGAGTAAAAAATTGACCCATTTTCCTGGAAATATTTTTTTCTATAATTTGAAGGTCTATATTAGATTGTGTGCAAGTGTCATATTTGAGAAATAGGCCTAACCCCCCGAAATGGGCACTTTAGTTTTGGTCACATTGGTCTGTGAGTCCATACCGGTACTGTGTAGTTTAGGTTGTGTCAATTTTTTTTTCTTCAAGGGGGTTCTACTAGCCAAAATTGCTAAACAAAGAAAAATTTTACAAAAAGTAGGGGGGGTGGAGAGCTGACACACTGGGGCCTAATAAAGATGACATTTCTGCATCTAACGAGCCTAATAAGGTGAATATTGGTTGAGATTTACCTTTGATATGAGCCATTTTCTAGAAATTTGATTCAAGTTGAGAAATGACAGTCCGGTCTGCATCGGTTTCAGGTCACCCCCAACCACACAAGGCTAAAGGGATATTGGGCTGGGGGGTATCACGAAACTGCTTAGCCACATTTTTATCGTCTCAATTTTTCGCCGATCCATCAACTAAATAAGCTTCGAACAAATTTTCTGGGGGGCTAGGGCCTAATTCAGCTATTGTACGTGTAAATATAGGATGTTTTGTAGTTCTTAGGCTTTGTTTCCACTAAATATAATGTATTTTAACCCCCAAACGAAGCCAATGGAAAAAAAATCGTCTCAATCTGAATATAGGTCACCGATCAGCTGATCGGCGCGGAGACAGTGGCAGGCCGCGAGAGGTTTCTTCACATTCCCCGAAAAATAAAATGGTCGTTTTCAGCTTTAAAATCGAGTTATATTGAAAAAAATATAGCGCACGCCAGAGAAAAGATCCTATATTTAGACACCTGATAGCTGAATTAGGCCCCACCCCCCCAGAAAATTTGGTTGAAGCTTTTTAAACGGGGACGCCCAGCCACGCTGTCATTCAAACTTCTATCATTTGATCATTGGCTCTGTTTTTTGGTCTTTGCAAGTTTAGAGCCTGGTCTTTGTCATTTTGCGGAATAACCCGGCTACTGAGGTGTCCGCAATTTCACCCCCCAAATATAGGGAGCCTAATCTATCAATGACAACAAAAATTGCAGACTTAACCTTCATATTTGAGCTGCAATCGATGAAATTAACCAATTTGGTACCGATTCATCGTCCCTCGGCGTCCCCTGTCCGCCATGTTGGATTTTAATACCAGAGATTGCCCAAGCGCTCGATAAACAAATTATTTTTTTATAAAGACAATAATACTGTCCAAAATGTCCACAAATGCCTCTATATTACCTGTAGGAGTAATAATATTACCTTGAATGTCCGCAATTTGCTCTATTTTGGAAGATTAAATGATACCCGAGCATTTCCGAGTCGCACTCTCGCGAGGTCCCGTGAATCCGCGAGATGGCCATTTTGTTGACATTGTCGTCGTGTCGAACGCGATAGTAAAAGTGTCGATTATGGCTAAATACGATTAAATGTGGAAGTTATCGCTATGATGAATGGTAGGCAATGAATTTCTATGTATTTTGATTATGTTTTATAAATAGGCAACTTATGTTTTATAAATAGGCAACTTTTTGCGGTTGTCGTCAAAAATAACATCAAATCTCAAGAATCCGACGAGTCAAGTTTCGGCGACTAAACTTTGTCGAAAATCAATCAATCCTCCTTAATTCGACCGTGTAAGTAGTAAATTATTGCAGATTTACAAAGAGTAATATGTTTTCTTTAACTTGTCACCTTTTAAGGCAGGAGAAACAATGATATGTGGTAGAAAATGGACTTCAACCGAAACGAGTCAGTGAACTCGCTGACTCGCCTGCAAATTAGTGAAAAGTTGACAACTATTAGAATAGGAATCTGTTAAAATAAAAAGTAATGGCCCCAAAACGGACCCCTGAGGTACACCACATGGGATAGGTTGTGAGAGAGACATCCTGCCATTTGCCTTTGTTGACTGTGTTCTATTTGTCAGGTAGTTTTCTATTAAATTTCTAGCGGAGGGTCTGAATCCTATTTTGCCTAATTTATTTATTAAAAGTAAGTGGTTAATGGTATCAAATGCTTTCCTGAAATCTAGAAAAATGGCTGTGGTTCCCTTAACTGTATTTGACACCCTATAGATATGATTAGTAAATTTGATAAGACTATTCAGAGTTGAACGCCCAGGCCTAAAACCATCTTGATTTTCAGATAAAATATTGTTCTCCGTCAGGTGGGCTATTTGTGTAATTTTCTATAATTTTAGAAGGCAATGGCAGAATTGAAATGGGGGGAAGGTTATTCACATCCGAGGCATCACCCCCCTTTGGTAAGGGGGTCACAGTGGCTTTCTTCCAAGAATCTGGTAAAACGGCACATCTTATCACTAGCTTAAAAATAAAAGTAATATGGTTGGGTAAACCCAGCATAGCAGCCTTCAGTACTGAAGTTTTTATCAGTGGGATACATGAAGGTTTATAATGCTTAATTTTTTTCACTAGTTTTATCACAGTGGCTATGTCTACTTCATGAAATACAAAAGAAGGTTCATAGACCGGTGGGTGGAACGTCCAGGGTTCATTGAGATTACGTGCTAGGTTAGGTCCTATGTTTGTGAAATACTCATTTATATAATCAGCAGCGTCATCAGGATTAACAGGAAGTGAAGTATCATGGTGAACCAGATTAAATGATATTGAGCTAGGCTTAGGCTTAATAATATTGTTTAGAGACTTCCAGTATTCTTTGGGGTTGTTTATGTTGTCATCAACTTGCTTCTTATGGTAGGCTTCTTCTGCTAGTTTATTTTGCTGCTTCGATAAATTTTGAAGATAGTGTAATAAACGATACTTTGTGTCTCTATGATATTGGTAGAGTATCAATTAAAGAACAAAGTCAACACAGTTCGGATCAAGTGTTTACAGGTTGCGAATCAATAGGTTTATTCAAGAACCTAGACAGGCAGTATCTGGCTCAAACTCCTGACTTATGTTGTTTTAGGATAGAGGAAGGACAAATCAGAAAGTTCTTAATATGTTTAAACAAGTTTAGTATATTGAAAGGTATATATCTTAGCTCCTTGGAACACTTTTTAATACATTTCTAACCCTAGCGGTTTAGTTTTTATCGCCTCATGAAGTTTATTGTCCTTTTTTCAGGTGACTCCGTGATAAAAAATCCATGATCATGAACATTATTTTTTTAAAACATCACAGCAACTAATAATTTTGTTTACAAGCTGGGCCAACATATATCTTGAAGCATACCAAGAATGGATATCCTCTGAGTAATAGCTTTTGAGATACAGCCCGATGAATTTTGAACATTTATCAGAAATATGAACATTTCAACTACATACTCTCAACTTTACCCTAGTTTCCTCAAAATGGTCCCATTATTGGTTAAATTCACTCTACAGTGTCTTGATCATGTGTACTTTAAGAAATATGAAGCATCATGATATCTGGTTAGACCAAATTAGCACAGTATAGGCCTAAAGTACCCCTATTAACCTATTTTACGTCACAGAGTCACCCGGGTGACTCCGTGACGGAAATTATTTTTGTATAAATGAGCATAAAAATGGTGGATTTTTGCATTAAAACATTAGAGGGAGTGGGTAGGACACAGGAAAACCAGAGATAACTTAAATATATTGGGTATTAACAATTTTATGAAGGTTTAAATTTTCATCAGGGTGGCTGGTGACTCTGTGACGAATATTCCGGGTGACTCCGTGACGGAAAATATGTATCCCAATAGACATATGCTCCTGGAGGCAAGATTATTGGATATTTTTCAAGATTTCTTTTTTCCAGCAAAAGACACAAGAGTTACCTCACAATCTGGGATACAATAGAGACTGTGTGGATCTTCTTTATTTATTATATAGAGGTATCAACCTGAAATGACATTTGAATATTTTGCTCACAAAATACACTTAAATGACTGTGAAGAAAAAAATACGAAACATGTCTAGTGAAATCCTCGTGAATCAATTGACTATACCATAGACCTAATAGAAAATGATATTAGGAATAAGCTGTTACTGCCTCAGTACACATGGAAGGCATGTAAAACATGTCATTTCTAGCGTTTTTGAGGTTTTTTAGGGTTTTTTGGGCCTTTGGAGGGCCAGAAAACAGAAAATATTGGGCCAATACACAAAAAATAGACATTTCCCGAATTATTAGGATGTTTTTTCACATGTACCAAAAATTTGAATAAATTGGTGCAAAACTGGTTATTCTGTAGGGCTATGAGCCTGAAAAGGGCCAGAAATAGCCAAAACAACATAAGAGGGGAGTTTATGCCATCTATGTGTGCGAACTCCCTATAGAGTTCGGAACGGGTCAGTAGGCTAATCAGCCGTAATGATCACAGGGTCTCCTCACCAGCGTGGCTCAGAGTAACCGACGAGTCCCATCAGATGCTGGGTATATATAGGCAGCCAGCCTGCGCGCGCACACGCAGACCGGAAGCCTATAACGACCTCTGTCCATACCCCAAGCCCGAGGCAGGTGTCGCCACCTACCGTCGGACTGAAGGGTTCGGACTGAGTTCGCAACACAGCATCCAACAGAACTCGTCATATAACCACCCGTATAACCCTAGCCCCTACACTACACCCTACCAGATAATAACCGGGAGGTAAATAATTAAGGTTAAAGTCCGAAAACACTTCGGACTGGCATTATCTTATAAATACCACCTTAGGGGTTATTAAAGTTATACCTTACAACAATATGACGTATTCTGATGAACACAATAAGGCATTAATTACACACATTTCTATATATATAGATCGTAATAACAATTACGCCCCATTCCCTAGGATAGATGGAGTTAACCTATACATATAGTATACAAACACTTGAAAAAGTACAATATCACAGTAAAAAATTTCGTCCCTCCAGGACCCCGAGCTATTTACACTCGTAATGAATAATACTATAAGTGATAAACAATATCACTTCTCTTATGGATTTAAGAAATAGGTACATATTAAAGTATTAACATAAAGGACATCATACGTGTTCTTGTGTGGAAGATCCGGATCTTCTGTAGATGGTGCAGCATTCCGCCCGGCTTTCGGAACCTACTTCATTCAGCTCCTACTCACCGGAACGAGAAAGTTCATAGCTCATGCTCGGGAGCTTAAAGGTAATAATAAAAAAAATTAGTCCTGCCTCCAGGCGATCTTCGGACTTATAACAAGGAGCACTTGGTCCTGATATGGAATGTCTTATATACATAAAAAAAAACGATGTATCGGATCCTTGTTGGTAACGTGCTCCTGTCCCAAGTTCAGCTTTCTCTCTCCGGATCTCCTCCTCCTCTTCCGTCAGTGTCTCCTGGCAGACTGGATCCTTGCGTAGCCAGCCTGCCGCGTCCTGCTGCCCAGATACTCCTACACCCTATTCGAGGGTGTTCTGCTAGTGGGGTTGGTATACTTCGAATACCCCCCCTTCCTCGTCGGATCCTGTGATAGGATAATCCTATCCGGATTCCGAATCCTCTGCGGTGTCAGCTTTAGCCGGCGCCCCCTCCTCATCGGAGTCAGACTCGGCCTCAGCCAGAGTCAGCTGCTGGAGCCAAAGCTCGATTTGAGCCCTGGTCCCGTCCCACTCGTGCATCTCATGCGCGAAGCAATCTCTGAACCGACGACGTTCGTGGTCCAGCTTCTCCTCGGCGTTCTTAGTTGCCAACCTCTGCTTCTTCCTTTCGGATTTAGCAGCTACTTGTTCAGTCCGAGCTCGCTCCCGCTCCTCCTGAACAGCCTCCACTGCCCCTGCCTTTTGGACCGCGACTTCCCTCTGATGGAGATGATGTACCGTGTTAAGGGACAACATCGCCACCTCCTGACTCAGGCCGGCAAGCAACTGGTGAAAGTTGTCCTGCCATTTGTCAAATGTCTCCTTTCCGGCTTGGTACGAAGCAAAGTCGGCGGGAGTTGCCGTCCGGGTTTACTTTGTAGAAAACCCGGACCTTTCCTTTCTCGTTGGAGCCAAAGTCCACTTCGAGGTTCTCGTTCTTGCCTACTACACCGAAATGGGAGTAGACCTCTGCATGGGCGAGCTGGATGCGTTCCGCCCCTGTCTCCAGGGACAAGCCGTGCTTCTTAGCAAGGTGTCGGATGATGTCTGCTCTAGTGTAGAACAGACCACCATCGGGACAGCTCTTGCTCCCTCTCGGACCCACACTCAGGCAGTCATATTGCATGAAATGACGTACGTGGTGACGGGTGATGTGCCTCGCGTACCTGACCTTGGTAGGCCAAGTTCGGGGCGCTTCCAGAGTCTCGTCAATGTTCTGACAAGTCTCAAAGGGGCACTTGCTAAATGGATGCCATCTAGCCATTGCCCACGCCAGTTTTGCCTTCTGGAGGTACGAATGGTATTTGTTACTACCAGTTCGGACCTTCTCCAGCAACTCAAAATGGTACAACTGTACCGACTTGTCGAGGGGATCCTTCTTGATCCACTCTTCGTCGTCAGAGAGACCGTCAGGACCCACCTCTTCCGGATGGTGTGAGAAAGGCTTATCCTTGATGCAGTCCGACACACACATAGGCTTAAAGTATTTAAACCCACTGGCCGCATTGGCTCGGAGTGCTGTCCTCACCAGTACCTCTAGTTCCTCGTCCGGGATTGTATTTTCATCCAATCCCTTCAACACTACTTCCACCTCCTCTGGGGATTGACCCGCTTCCAGAGATGTTACTCTAATGGTCTCCCTCAGGACTGTGTCCCTACGGTTGACCTTCTCCTGACGACTAGTGTCGGCACTCCTAGCCGCTGCCGTTGGACTATCTCATCCTCCAGAGTGGCATCCAGAATCGACTCCTTCTACTTCTGTTCTAGTCCCCGAGCCAGCTTCATTGCTGGCGTCAGGCCCCGATTCTTCTCCCTCCGGTTATGGACGACTTTGTACTCCGATGCAGTGAGCATATCGGATTCCAAAGCCGTGATAACCTCTGGGCGACCTTCCGACTCAGCAACTAGGCGAGCCCTGCTAGCCATGTTGTTGATATTTTCCATGGCCGCCGTTAAGCGGTCCGGGAACCAGGCCGGGAACCTAGCGGACAAACTGTCCAGCCCCTGGAAGGTTCTCACCTGGATTAAGTCTAATGACTTCATCTCCGCTTTGCTCATCTGATCGATGATGGCCCCTCTTAGGATGGATGGGACGTCGGCGTCCTCCTTGTCCCATTCATCATGTTGGTACGGGGCGAGGATGTGAACCCCCGACCCCGACGGACCACCAGCCGCGGCTTGGTCCAGCTTACCGGCTTCATCTGAAGTGTCCATTTCGGATGGCTCCAGATTAGGCTCAGTGGTCTGGAGAAGTGGGTCCACTCGGGTGGGTACCTCTCTCTGGGGAGGTTTGTCCACTCGGGTGGGTACCTCTCTTTGTGGCTCCAGTGCAGCCGGGTGCTTGAAGGTGATGGTAGACAACGCCGACTGTATGGTCCGGACACAGTGGGCCGCAGATGAAGCATCCATGGCCTCCTCGGTCCGGGTTTGCTGGGGAGTAACTGTCGTCTTCGGACGACCTCCCCCGTGTCCGGCCCCACCAGCCATCGCTGCGGCTGTCGCAGCCACTGCCGCACTGTTATCCAACCCTTGCGAGAAGGACAACAGATCGGTGGTAGGAGCTGGAGGAGCCGAAGACTCAACCGTCTTAGCACCATCTTTCACCTTGCTAGGGATCGGGATGGATGACTAGTGCACTCCATTCACACATAATCCCCTTCTCATAGGACGTTTGTCAATCACAATCTCAGTGCTGCATAGTAGCTATGGACGGCCGCCCAGCGGCCAGCTGGACGCATGGACGTGACAAATCCTGCTGCACAGGAGGGAAGGTAATGCAGATTAGGTCCTGACATGTCGCAGGTCCAACCACATCCCCCCTCCCCTTCTACACAACCCCCTACCTGCTGCCCCTCCTTCCACCCCAGGGGCGGATCCAGTGGGAGGCGCAGGGGCCGTGCCTCCCCCTATTTTTCTGTACATTTTAATATAGATGGTTCAACACCCCCAATACTGTAGGTATTACAGCGCCCCCTCTTCTCCAAATTCCTGCATCCGCTCCTGATCCCTATCTACCAATTATCAAGCCTATTGTGCATAAAATAAGCATGAAAAATGGGGGTAAAGCATTTTGATCCCTGTTGGTGGGGGCACACTTTTGACATGCGTGGAGGGGGTTGACAAAATTTGACAAAAATTTGGCAAGGGCCACATTATTACCCCCTGTCGTAATGAAATGTTCAGTCTCTGAATCACATGAATAAGTAAGAAAAAATGTATTGGAAAAGTAACCAATACAGCACACCCGTCCAGTATGGAACTGATAGCACAGGAGGTATCCATAGGTATGAATTCAGGTCATGTTGTCAGGCCAGTCCTGAAACAGTACTAATTCTTTGGCATTCTCTGATACATGTCATATATATATATGTAGGCCTAACCATTTTTTGTCAGTAAGAAATAGGCCATGGTCCAGCATTCCAGATCAATATATGTGTCCCCATTGGATCATCCTGTTCTCTGGCAAAAACGTGGTTTCTTGATACACCTTAGAAACGTATGCAGGACATTTTGACCTAATGTTCAATATATAGTCAATTCAGTTGAAGAGTATGAAGACACATTTTTTATCTGTGAATACACTCCCCTGTGTAACAGTGGCGGGAAATGATGTAAGCCACACCCCTGCATACCTGAACTGTCAATCAACCATGGTCACGTGTGACCTACGTCAGTCCACTGTCTGTGACGTCATATTTCGGAAGGAATCTAGTCAGAATGGGGTCAGAACACGTGGGAAGTTTAGGTGTATCCCTCTATTGAAACCTTGATTCACAAAGTCAATTTTCGAGATGGATTTACCTGGAGAACAACCCACGGTAAGTGTCTTTCTTTTACAGTAAACAGAGTACTTTATCCTGCTCCACATAATACTGTGGTATGCCTATGGCCTTTGCAAATATGAATACACAAAATTCGGTAAGCTGGCAGGAATGCCAATAGTCCCGGGTCTTCCATTCCCATCCCCCTACAGTGTGTGTAGGCCTATAACTTGCATCACTATTTCTGACAATTTGTTGGATCGGGCTGGGGCCTTGCATGATGGTAACAGCGGCCCTATTTGCAGCAATTGGATATAGGTAGGCCTATGTGAACGTCACTGCCAGTATGGGAGTAGCCCAAGTGTGTGAAATAGGCCTAACCTGCACTCCCACTATGAGCGCAGCTTAGGCCACGATGGGCGGCCCTAGCTAGATCTAAATTACGATCCATACATTGGGGGTTCCCCATGTAGCATATCCATTTCAACAAGTTGAACAAGCGCCCATGCCCCATGTTACCAGGTACAGGAAAAACCCATGTTGTTAGTGTTACCAACATGTTGTTGATAAGGCCAAAAAGATTTGAGAAAATCTGGGTATATGAAAATCAGTTCTAGCCCTTGGCCCTGGTACACTTTAAATGGTTGGCATGTACTTCTCCATGTTTCAATGCATGACTGTCATAGCATAGACATTTATATTTAAGTGTTCATAGTCTGTGATACATATTATACTCATTTTTTATATTAATCCTATTTAACTTTGCACCCCCTCCCCCCATTTCAAATGAAATCACATGTCAGAGCCAACGTTCTATATGTTCAATTGTCAAAGAAAATTCATACTTTAATCCTTTAGGCTCCAAAATATAGTTCTCAAAATCTCACGCCCTCTTTTTCCTTCATCACCATGATGTAGGCCTATCGACACAGCCCTGGCTGCATTCATTCAGTAGTGTTTTACTATAGCATGGGTATAGACCCCTAAAATCGACATGGCGACATGGGCATTTCTTAAAATCGACATGGCGACATGGGCATTTCTTAAAATCGACATGGGACTATAGTTTTGACCCCCTGCTCCCCCCTCCAGCATGTAGGCTGTTGCAGTTTCCCCCCCCCCCCCCCCAACGAGGACCTGTTTTTATTTATCACCCCCCCTCTATATTCACCAAGCCCCCCCCCCTCCAGCTGGCAATATATGACTCGGCCCTAACTTGTGTTATGATAGCACTATTTAAGGAATTCTTTCACTGCTATAGAACTATATGAATGGGGAAACAGGCCATATGTCGCATGCCAAATTCATGAAATGACCCATGTCACATGTGACTAGGATGCCAATGTTCCATGTTGATTTCAAGAAATGCTCATGTAGCCGTATCAAATTTAGGGGTTCTCTTGCAGTGAATTTTATGTTATTTCGATGGGTAACCCCCAAACAGATCCCCTCTACCTCTACTTTGTGCATGTAGGCCTACACTTCAGTAATATCAGGGGCAGGAGTAACAGGTGGGCAGGGGTGAACAGCATGATATGGTTCCATCATAGTAGATAGGGCCTGATACGGATAACAGAATATAGTGTCCTTCACCAATTTTTAGCAAAATCTGTCTTTGTCCATCTATTGAAAAAAAGTGGGTGACCCATAACAAGTGAATGCTGCAGGGAGATGGATATCTCTTAAAATTGACATATCCCTGTTGGCTAAATACATAGACAGGATTGGTGAAGCTGACTTTGGGGAGTTGGTATCACGTTGAAGTATTTTAAGTATCAGGCTGCAGGCCCTTATAGACACACTACTACCACACGGCAGTCATGGTGACCATCCCCCCCGCACCCTCTCTCCCTCTGACACACAGGGCAGGGAGACAGGGCTTCTCAATGCCACACAGTGTCCCTCACTGCCGAGAGAGTCCTGGTTAGTTTAGCATTCACCTGAAAATGGTGGAAGGTGGGAGAGGGGAGGTCAATCAAAATATCAACATATTTTATATTCATGCGCCACTCCTAATGCTGGAAGCCACCTGATAGGGCAAGCCCAAAGGTAGCTAATACAAGGGCATTAGACAGGAAGTGGACTGATATTGGACTGCTGCTTTAAGCCTATGGGATCCCTTATTTAATAATAAAGTAAATCTCAAATTCTCATGAGCCAAAAACGCTTAGGGCTGTGTCTCACGACCTTGGGCCAATGTTTTCATCTCTGACCGGGTGCCAGCTCTGACCGGGTGCCAGCTCTGACCGGGTGCCAGCTCTGACCAGCCTGAATAAAAACGGGTTATCTAGGGCAGATGATGATAGCATTTGGCTGAAAAGGTCAATGGATGTTATAACTCTTTGAACTAGCAATTATTTGCCCATTTTTATCATCATCTGCCCTAAATAACCCTTTTTTATTCAGGCCGGTCAGAGCTGGCACCCCGTCAGAGCTGGCACCCCGTCAGAGCTTACACCTGGTCAGAGACAAAAACATTGGCTCAAGGTTGTGAGACACAGCCATAGGCCAAAAAGTAAGATATTTTCTTCAGGTGACGCAATGGCCTATTTAAGCGCAGGGGTCTCAAATAAGTGCAGGTCTCTTTTAAGCTCAGGTCTAGCACCCCTCTGAAACCCAAAATCTCTCTTTAAAGGGACTCATATAAGCGCAGGTCACCGTATACATAAGCACAGGTGGTAACAAGCACTTGAAATTAACAGTGCAGGTGCAATTAAACGGGCCAATACAGTATCCCGACCCACCTGATTTTTAGGGAGATCTAGGCCGATCTGCCAACCTTCTTTTTTTTGGGCTATGTTACCTGGTATACGGATCAGGGGCCCTACAGAGAAAGGGCCCCATGACAATTAGCCTTCAGGAATATCATCCCCATGTGTAATGGCCCTGTGGAACGTTGGGCCCATGATGAATGGCACCTTGACTTTAGGTACAGGTCTACCGGATTATAGGCCATTTCCCTAACGTCCAATCTACACCAAACTAACGTCCAAACATAAACATACTAACGTCCGAGTATAGACCATACTAAAGTCCAAGCATAGACCATACAAAAACCCAAGCATAAGTTCAAGTTCAAGTTCAAAAGATTTTTATTTTTTCCTAGAGGCGGAGTACATCAACTTATTCAATTGGTCTACCTGCGTGTCCGCTCTAGGGAGGGCAGTGTAAAGAATCAACCTCGCATTGGAATTTTCGCTCTGTGATAAACTTATCTTATAACAATAATTTCTTTACACTTTTTCCTTTACACTTTTTCTTTGATTAATACTCTTACTATTCTCATAAATCGCCAACTCTTAACTCTAACATTCATCCTTCATTCATACGAACACTCAGCTAAGTAGTATAGTATGTATCGGAACGGGACTATAGTTAAGTACTGTTTATTACTCAATCGACATGCAGCCAATCAGAGGCCTCCATTTGGTCACGTGACCCGTTGCCATGGTAATGTGACCTACTTAGGGCTCTCAGCCAATCAGAAGCCAGCATTCTGGGTGACCTACTGACCTACTTAGAAGCTCTCAGCCAATCAGAGGCCGGCATTCTGGTAACCATGGTAACGTGACCTACTTACGTCACGTGACCTACTTAGGCTCAGCCAATCAGAAGCCGGCATTCTGGTAACTAGGGTAACGTGACCTACTTAGGGTTTGTTTGTAAACAACACCACGTGGCTCTCTTGTTTGTAAACAACACCACGTGACACGTGACTGTTTGTAAACAAACAAACAAAAAAAAAGTTATGTAACTTATATATAGAAATAAAAACACAACAAGATAATTTCTTTTCTTTTCATTTTATTCTTTATTTTCATTTCAATCAGAAAAAACACACAAGTTTATGCTTTTTTAGCTTGCTTCTTCGATTTGCAGCAACTCAACAGGCCGCAAAGTCTCACGCCGCCGTCACTCGCACCACCACACCCCGGACGACTTCTCTCCAATAGACATTGCACGACTTTGGATAAATCCAACACCATTTCGGCAAGGCAGAGAATCTTTGCCTCCATGAAACGGCCGCCATCGCAACAACCCGTCACAACAGCATCATCGATAGCTTCTGACTCACGGCCCGGTCGCTCAGCTTTGGGATTTTGCTCATGCGCATGACGCACTTCTTGGGGTTTCTTGTTCGACATGCTTCAATTAGGAAATGAACGCAATGAGGTCCACAGGTGTCAGCAGAAGTGTCTTGTAGTTGAATGCGGTTTCTTTGCCACTTGAACGGAGCAGAGCGTTCCACGAAAGACAAGAACTCCGCACTCAGCGGCGGTAAGCCGAAGGAATCAAAGTAGTACACTTCACCCGTGCTCGACACGTAAAACGCCACCCAATGCTGACCTGGTAAATGTTGCGGATCTGTGTTGCTCACGAAACAAGTGTCTTTGATAGGGTGCTTCTGAATAGTGTCACAAGAGAAAACGCCCAGGAAACGATGTTTTGTGTGAACGTTTTCCTTCAACACTCTGCTTATTTCAAGCGTGTTCATAAGATACGCCAAGTACCGCCGTCTTGTCTTCAGTTCATGTGGTAGTCGGTGACGGGGTGTCGATCTCGGGTCAGCTCGACGACGTTGTCGTACACCAAGTAGAGTAGCACCGTTGTTGTCGCTTGTAGCGCCGAGCGGAAACTGACTTCCACCCTCAGCTGACCCGCTCTTATAAGGTTCACGCGACACCCGTTGTGCGATCTGTCTGGGGTTAAGTCGAGGGGGAACACCGTGTAACCGTTCAGGAATTGATCGTATGAAATACCGCAGGAGCGCGCGCCCTCGTACATCCCCGTTTCCGTGTGTAGCGCCAAGTACTCTCTCACGGCCGCTTTGGTCTTAAAGTCGGGCACGTAGGCGTCGTTCGGCACTTTCTGATCGTTCACTATCACTTGAAGCGAGCTGATGTCGTAATGCTTCATCTCGAACGGGTTCTTGGTGTAGCTACCGTTGAAGGCGTCGTGGTCAAGGAAGCAAATCATCATCGACTTGGGAAGCTGGCCTGTGTTGGAGTGCGTGTAGCTGTGATCTCTGTTACCTTGAGGGATGGCGTACGTCGTCACCTCCACTCTGTTCACCGGGTAGTCGAAGGGCCCGTGTTCTATCACCGCTCTCTCGTGCGTTTCCGCTACAGCGTCCGCCACCAGCAGGCGTCGCACGTAGAGCTTTGCTTTGTAGATCTTCAAGCTGTAGCCTCCGTCAGCGGCGCACATCAGATAGAAAGAGGGCGCCGCTTGTTTCAGAGTGAGATTGATTTCTGTCTCTCCAACGATGAGCTTCGGTTGATGAGCCAGGTCAAAGTGCAGTCGCGCCATCAGCGAAAAGCGCTTGTTGGAGATTAGCTTCTTGCGCGCTTTGTACCCCGCATTCGCGTCAGTCAACGTGTCAAACTGACCGGGCGTATCTTCATGCCACCCCAGGGCGCTCATGACGCCGTCCTTCACGTCTTTGTTGTAGTTGAGTAACCCTTCCAAGTAAGCTCGGTAAGGGTAGGTCTCGGTGTTGCCAGACACTTTGAAACCGCCGATGGAGACTTGGTCGTCTTTGAAGAGCGAGTGAGCCAAGTTGTTCACCGGAGCTACCGCGTCGGTGTCCTCGATCGCCGCTCCGTTCGCTTTCAGCACTTGACATTCCAGATGAAGGTAATTCTCGTTCAGGTCTGTGTACTCTTGCGACTTGTTGATGGTGAAATTTATGTTACCTCCATCTTCTAAAGAGTTTTTTGTTTCTATCCCCAGGAAAGACGACTTTAAGATAGTAGTCTGAGTCGGCGCTACGGTGTGCAGGTCGAGCTCAGAGAGCGCGCACTCGTTACTGCTCTCGTGTACGTAAGCCATTGTGTTCTCTCTTCACGCGGCCGACAGACTGACGCCGGCCGCCTCCAGTCTTTTTATTTATACCTGAACGCCTAGGCGCTTACCGGTGGAATACATCCCCTCTACGTCTCTTGCAAGAGCCACCGCCCGTCTGAGGAGAATGCCGGCGACGTTTCGACCCTTTCTTAGACGCGACAGGCGTCTTTCCTCCCGAGAACGCCGTACTCGCCAGTCTCTTCAGAGCGCCTGCGCCTCGGTCTTTCACGCTGCTCTTTAAAGTCCGACCCGCCAGCACATCTTTAGCTACGCCCACACCGGCGCGGAGCAGCGTTTTTCCCACCGACTTCAATAGCGGGGTAGCCGAGCGCATCAGACCTAACAGAGCGCCGCCCAAACCGTGCCCGCTCTGGAAAGAGCGCCCGCTGTACACGTTGACGCCGTTGCCCAGCTGCGCGTTGTAGTAATCGCTGTACCCTCTGCCGACCGTGCGCCTGGGTGGAAAGTACGGAACGCGTTGACGCATCATTTTTCTCTCTTTCAGCGCTCAATAGGTCTCAGATGAAGTGTCACGGTCACCTCGCCTCTACCGAATGGGATGGAATGACCGGATCGGTCTCTTAAATAGATGCCGACCTCGGTAAACCTCTTGGATTTCAAGGGGAAATAATCCAAATGGGGAAAACTGATAGCTTGCACGCCACCTCGACGCTTTCCGCCTCTGTCCACCGCCACGCAGCGCAACAGCGGCACTTGCATGTCGCCCACACGTCTCTCCTGGATCATGTCGGTGTATATGTACACAGAGTGCACGTCCCCGTAAACATCCATCGAGTAGGCGCCGGTAGTCGGCGACGCGAAACACGTCTTCTCTCCGAAGCCTAGAACGCATGCGAGATGCTGACTCAGCAGGACAGCACAGTGTCTCGGCGGTTTGATGGTGACGTGTTTCGTCTTGGCGTCGTACGATAAGATCCGCATCGGTTTGAGCAAGAAGCTGTCGCCCTCTAGTCTGTCATCTCGCAACGTCTCACTCAAGCGCTCGATTAGGGTGTGGTTGCTTCCGGTGAAAATAGGAGGTATCTCGAATATGTTTGGCATGAAACTGCGCACTCCCATGTCCTTCTCCATCTTTTCGATCATCTGTCTTGCTTGATCGCTGATCGCCTTCTTCTTCACCGCCGGGGACAAGAACTGCTTGTATACGGCATTCGTCTGTCTCAAGTCGACCTCTCTCTTGAACCTTTTTGTTTCCGGTTTCAATTGCTGCTCTTCCGACGTGTCTGATATCTCTTCCACCGTTACATAGCTCGCTTCCTTCCAGCTCAGCGGGAATTTTGAGCTGAACGTTAGCTTGCTCAGACCGTTCGCGTTTTTCATTCCCCTCCAGTCTACCTGTGGTTTTTTTCCTTCGGAGAATTTAGTTTCTTTTAAAACCTGGATCGCCTCCTCTAGCGAACCTTTGGTGCGCAGAGGAACAACGATGATCAAGTCGTCGTCGTGCACGTTAGTCCATTCTGTAGGAAGGATGATCTCAGTCAGAGCCGCTTCGTACGCTTCGGGCAGAAGGAGCGGCGAGTCGAAGTGAGTTCGGAAAGACGTCAAGCTGTTGTCAGGATAATACTCCATAGAGCTGTTGCTAGGTAGAGTGATGTTCATTTTTTTTTTTTTTTTTTTTTTGCTACGTTATTTTTTTGACGGGGATCCACTCGTTGAACTTGTCGTCGTAACCTAACCAACGTACGAAAGCTAACTCTTTACCGTCGACGGTCTTGCGGCGCAACACCTCGTCTATCAGGTAGTTGTTGTCGTAACGACTCTTGTACACCTTCTGAACCTCTTCCGGGTAGAAGACGCCTTTTATCTCCTCGCCCTTGTCGTCTTTCAGCTCGAACCCTCTGCTTCCCAACGTCTTAGCAACGTCGACCACTTCCTCGCGCCAGTTTCCCTCGTACCCTTTGTCGAAGGCGCCTTTAGTTCTCAACATCCTCACTCTGTCACCCGGAGCGATGACGTCGACGGCGGACGTCTTTGTTTTTTTCTTCTTTTTCCATATTTCGTCGATTTGTTTGTTAGTTGGGAGATCTTGTCGGTAGAAAACTGTTTCGCTGTTTTCCGAGCTGACTTGAGCCGGCGCCATTTTCAACGTCTTGTGGTGAGTGCGATTGTAAGAAGACACTACATGGTGCAGTACGTCTACGTAGCGATACGTGCGCTTGTGTGTGAAATAACGCCACAGCTTCTCCTTCAGACTGCGGTTCAAGCGCTCCACTAGACTAGCTTTGATGTCGTCGTTCTCGCCAGTGAAGAACTCTATGCCCTCGCTCTTCAAGTGATCTTGAAAGATCTTGTTCAAAAACTCTTTCCCCTTGTCTGTCTGAACAGTGCGCGGTCGTCTCTCGCCAGTGCCTGTCATCTCTCGGAAGGCCTCGGTGACATCAGCGCCGCTCTTGGATTTAATGGGAACGGCCCACGCGTACCTAGAGAAAACGTCGATCGCCGTCACCACGTACCGGAAGCGGTCGTTGTGAGACGCCAAAGCTTGCATGTCCATCAGATCTATCTGCCACTGCTGATCGATTGCGCCGGTTATAGTCTTGTTCCTTGCGAATTTTCTCCGAATGGGTTTATGTTTAGTGTAGGCGTCCAGCGACACTAAAGCATCTCGGATGACGGCCGGGTTCAGGTGGCGAAAATGATGTTTCTGGAGTTTAGTCATGCTAGTGAAACTGGAGGGCGCTTTGACGTCGGTATATCTAGCTACTACGCGCTTCTTTTCTTTTTCCTTCTTAGTCAGTCTCTTCACTGGTTTGCCCATGGTGGGCCTGTTGAGGGCGTGAACGACGAGCTCGCCGCTAGGCGGTTGCGCCCTCTCCTTTTCTTACTCGCCACGCTCCTATAGGAAGTCGGAGTTTGGAAAAGTTCACTGTCGTCCTCCTCGTCGTCAGAGGATTGATCGTCCACCTGGAGAGAAGAGTCTGCTGCTGCTACTGCTGCTGCTGCTGCTGCTGCTTCTCCTTCTTCCGAGTCGAAGCTCGGTCGTTTCCGACCTCTGTCAGCAAGCCGTGTGTCCAAACTTCGGCCAGGTCCGCTCGCTTTATACAGATGGTTTCCGATCAAGGAGTCTGTGGGAACTGCTTCGCGCAGCGCTTTCGTGAACGGCGAGTAGCCCGCCAGTCTGGGCGCCGTCTTCCTGAACCTGGCAGCGTCGTTCAGTAAGTCCACTATGTTGATGCGATGCTCAGGTGGTATTCTCCGACCCGACATCTCGCGCACCGCACCGTCCTCGTTCCACTTGATCACACCGGATTTCTCCAATTGTTTGTACAGCGCCACGGTCCGAGTGCGATTCCTCTTGGGAACTTGGTTCACCAACCGCTCGAGTAGGGACGCGCTGGCCTCTTCAGCAGACTGACGGAGGTGAGCCGGGGGCGAAGAAGAGTAGGACGAAGAGATGTTGCTGTTGTGGGGATTCGCGAGAAAAAATTGCAATCTATTCAACAACCTTCGGTATTTCAACATTTTCTCGCGCGATTCCAAAGTGGGGTCGTTCAACACTAAATCCAAGTCCCTGTAGATAAACTGTAGCATCTGGTGCAAGGCCGCGTCGGGATGAAGGGACTGTTCTGCCTGCTTGTGGTAATAGGCCATGTCGGCAGGTAGGCGGGCGGCGGTGGCAGGAGCGGAACTCTCATTCTTTTCAGTGCGCTCATCAGGAAGAGGAGGAAGGTTTGGAGCAGTAGAAGTACTAGCAGCAGCGACTGCAGTAGTAGCAGCGCTAGTAGTAGCAGCAGCAGCAGGCACATGATGAAGTAGACCTGCTCGTGATGATTTGTAGAGCGTCTCAGGATCCACGAGCGCTAAACGTTTGTAGTGTTGTTGCTGCTCTGAGTCCGTCATGGGGACGACGGTGGCAATGACGCTGGTGGTGGCGGTAGTGGTGGTGGTGGTGGTGGTGCTGTCGGCGAGTAGGTGTCGAATGAGGTGTCTCATATACGGAGAATGCTCTTTATAAGCGGTAAGGCCATCCCTATGAGAGCCGGAATGAGGAAACCTCCCTCTTGTACCAAGACGCGTCTCTTTTTTTTGATGGGCGTAGATTTTTTGCTGACCTCCCTCAACACGTCAGCCGATTCTCGAAGCTTGTCCAGTTGTTTGTCGCTGAGCGGGATGTTCCCTACCAGTAAATTGTGACAGATCTCACTTAACGCTGCGATCAGATCGTCGCTTCCAGAGTCTATTAGATGCGAGCAGTCCTTTGGCGAGCACTTAGCTAAGTGCTTGAGAGTACCAAAGTGTCTTTCGAGTAGATGAGAAGACATTTTTTTGCTACTGCTTTCTCTTGTTCTTTTTTTTGTCTAGCGGTACGAACACTAGCTGAGAGTGTATGGACGTCAAAGAGGAGCGTATTCTCAGATCGTCAGGTGTTGACTGCTTGAAGTCCAGAAGGAGGTATGAGTGAGGTCGCTTGAGTTCATGGGTAAATATACTAGAGAGGGCCGCCGCGTTGGACGGAAACACCTGGCGAGACAGACTAGCTATTTGCCCCATGTCGCGCGGGTTCTTGAAAACGATCATGTAGTGAGCGTTCAGACTCATAGTTCGAAAGTCGGGTGATTTCTGGAATAGGTTCTGAGTGATGTATATGACGCTCACGTTCCAGTGATGCGAGTATTTAGTAAAGATGTCGGCTACCACTTGCTGATTGGAACTGCTCATCAGATCGTCCAATATCAGTAGAGTGTGGGGTCGTAAAGCGTCTTCTGCTACTTCCACGTCTCCCGCTATAGACTCTTTGCTAGGAAGACCTTCTCTGAATTCCACACCGTACTGATTTTGCATTTTTTCAAACAGAGGTTGCCACTCGCCGTAATGGTAAAAAGTCTTTTCCACCGGCGGCGTGACCAAATTGTTCACGTCGCTCAGAAATTGATCCACCAAGCGCGATTTTCCACAACCCGACGGACCGCTAATGATACAACTAAAGGGTCCTTGTAGTCGAGCGTCGAAATGAATTTCTGTGAAGAGTTTGCTTTTACTACTGGACATTTTTTTTTGTTTTTTTTCAGGACGCGTCAGAGAGCGGTTGTGTGTCTGACTGTCTGCTGTGTTTCTCACTCGAACGGTCGGTAGTGAATGGTTGTGGAGAAAAGTCAGCCGACCTTTTTATTGATACCGGCCGGTGTCACAGTAGCGGCGGCAGAAGTGACTTTTTTTTCTTTTTTTTTTTTGCGATAAAATTCTATTTTCACTCAATAGTCATAAATGTTTGTATCAGACTCCAGAGGAGTCTGATACAAATATTTTTTTTTTTTTTAAAAAGAAGAGGAGGAGGAGGAGGAAGAGGAGGAGGAGGAGGAGGAGGAGGAGATTAATTTTTTTTTTTTTTTTTTTTTTTTTTTTTTTTTTGATCATTTAGGCAAAGCTCGTCGCTTTGCCACTTTTTTTTCTATTTCTGTGTTGTGACACGATCGTCTCGAAAAAGCAATAAGGCGTGTGAGCGCGGCGGTGACAAATACATATTGGAGCGTATGGTTTAAAATAGTGCGTCCCTATCTTCTTCAATTCGGCTGCGTTGCAATATGCGGGATAACAAGTGACGACGTCGAAACGTTTAGAGACCGTGTTCACGTCGGCCACAACGCGCGCCCACCGAGTGGGAGCTGCAGTCGCTGCCAAGAAACCGATCGGCTTGTCGAATCGTTTCATAGCACTTATTCTCACTTTATAAGAGGAGGCAGGGTGAGGAGAGTAGCGGCGCTCTTTCTTTTCATGAAACGCCCAACGAGTGGGGGCGCTGAGAGCAGCTGTTATGCAATAGTAGAGTAAATGCTGTTCTGAGAAGACGGCTCTCGGCCATGTCGCTACGTTTTCCTTTTCCGCTCTTGTATAACGACGATGGCGCTCAGCTTTGCATTTCTCGAGAATTCGGTACGCTTCAAGAGAAGTGTGAACCTCAACTACGTGACGCTCTCTCCTTTGAGATAAAAAAATAGCCGGGCAGTTGAGGAGAGCACTTTGTTCGCGCGACCGTCTTTTAGAAACTCTCGCCCTCTGCAGCGCCATATTTCTTTCCTCCGAAACAAAAAAGACTGAGTGAAAATAAAAAATTTTAAAAAACAAAAAGCTCAAACAAAAAAAATAAGCAATAAGCAGACTCAGCTCGAAATTCCCTGCTGGCGTGATGGCGGTGACTGCAGGCGGTGGCGGCGGTCGGCTGGCCGGCGGTGGTGGTGTCGGCGGCGATGGTAGAAGGGTGTGTGGAAAGAGAGACGTATCTCAGTCTTTTATAGGAGCGGCGAGTCTGACATTTTCAGCTGTCGCATGCTGACCTGCTGCTATCATAAGAGAAACAAAAGCCCTAATCACGCTTTTCAGCTGAATCCTTCCACCCCGCCAGACATGGATCCAGATGGGAAGGTGGTTTAAAATTAAATCCGTGTACCGACTGTCATACAATAGAGTAATTAGTTGAACGCGTGTTACCTGTATAAAGGATTAGCGGGTCATGGGCTCAGCGTGTGTATAGAAAAACAACTACAGGAAGCGTGAACAAAGCGACCCCCTCCCTTTCTGTCACTCTGTCTGTGACTAGAGGGTGTGCGTGTGGTAAGCGGCTTAAATCTAAAGAAAAACAAATCACCCTCTCCTGTCGTCAGCAGTCAGCCGGCCGGCGGCTGGAAAATGCGATTAGAGGGATGATGAGCCGCGTAGTAAGCGACTTAAGGCTGATCTAAAGACCTGCCGTGAGGGGGCAGCTGGCCGGTGGCTTGAAAAAAGGAGGGGAGTGAGGGTATATAAGGGGGAGTGAAACCGTATTCGGCATCGTCATCATCGTTCACGCTACTACTACTACTACTACTACTACTACTACTACTACTACTACTACTACTACTACTACTACTACTACTACTACCACCACCAGCACCGCGCCTCAATTTGCAGATCCCCATGATGGAAAGTTGCTACCGTGACATGAAGCGGAATGACGAAGCGGCGCGCGAATGTGAAGCTGATGCTGTAGCCTCTGCTACTGCTGCTGCTAGTGCTGCTCAGCGTGCTACTGCTGCATTTACTGCGGCTGTTAGTGACGCTGGTTGTGATGACGTTGTTGTTGTTGCCGCTGCGGCTGTGACTGCTGCTGTTGCTGCCGCCGATGCAGCTACTCATGCCACCGATGCCGACGCTGCTGCTGCTGATGCTGTTGCGGCTGCCGATGACGCCGCTGATAACGCTGCTAGTGCCCGCTCTGCCGCCCTTGCTACTGTCGCTGCTGCTGTTGTTGCTAATGCTCACGCTACTGCTGCTACAGCTGCTGCTACTGCTGCTACCGCTGCTGCCGAGGCTGCTGCCGCTGCTGCCGATGCTGCTGCCGATGCTGCCGATGCTGCTGCCGATGCTGATGTTAGCAGTCGCGTCGACAAAGAATCGTCATTTGTCACTCTTAAACCTCCAGTTGAACGCGCGACGAGTAGTAGGGCTACCAACGCGACGGCCGGATGGTGCAACTGGTGTCGTCGCTTCTGCTCGTGCGCTTGCTTTTCTTCCAGTCCTACCTGCTGCTGCTACGGTATGATAGTGTTATAGTGTTTGAATGAGAACGCGCGTAGTTACACATAGACGCTGTAACAGATGTGCTTTTTTTTTGAAAATATAATTTTAACATAACATGGAACTTGTTGTGTTTATTTTCTATATATAAGTTGTTTGTTTACAAACAGTCACGTGTCACGTGGTGTTGTTTACAAACAAGAGAGCCACTTGGTGTTGTTTACAAACAAACCCTAAGTAGGTCACGTTACCCTAGTTACCAGAATGCCGGCTTCTGATTGGCTGAGCCTAAGTAGGTCACGTGACGTAAGCAGGTCACGTTACCATGGTTACCAGAATGCCGGCCTCTGATTGGCTGAGAGCTTCTAAGTAGGTCAGTAGGTCACCCAGAATGCTGGCTTCTGATTGGCTGAGAGCCCTAAGTAGGTCACGTTACCATGGCAACGGGTCACGTGACCAAATGGAGGCCTCTGATTGGCTGCATGTCGATTGAGTAATAAACAGTACTTAACTATAGTCCCGTTCCGATACATACTATACTACTCAGCTAGTTTCTGATACATTTTGCAATTTGAGGGGGGGGGGTCGTACTTCACAACCAGTTTTATATTGTTTACGGTCAGTCAACCTTATTATTATTTTTATTATTGATCCGTTGTGTGAATTAGGATACTACGGCCGTCGTACCATAGATTCAGCTGGTCTGAACGCCATGATTTATGGAAAAACATATACAATCCAGCCTTAATTCTAACCTTAAACTCCTCCTTTCCTGTACACCACCTAATTTCAGCAGGCAAGGCGTTCCACTGTGCCTGTGCCTGGTACACTGGGTTCTTTATTCCTACTACCAAATTGGGCCGTGCTTGCGCTATAACCGGCCCGTGGGTTGCTCTTGTACCCGTGTAGGGGAGTACCTCTGCCTGACCATTATAGACCAACCTATGACAGGTGGTACATTGCAGATATATGCGCCTTAAATCAACAGGCATCATTTTAGCCTTCACATATAAATCTCTCACTCGCATCTCCCTAGGATCATATATCCTGTACACTGCTCTGATTCCAGTGTTATACATTACTTGGAAGCGGTACATGGTATTTACCGGTAGACCTGTTGTGAATATTAAACCATAGTCAATATATGGCATTACCATAGCCTTCATGATACACAGTGCCGTGAACTCATTTATATAATCCCTTATTTGGTTTAGTAGCCACACTTTATGCCTTATAGACATGAACATTGAGTCCCCTTGTTCTTCAAAGGTAAAGTGGGGATCAAGTTTCACTCCCAAGTATTTATATACTTCTACGCTTTCTAACATGTTCTCACCTATAAATAAGTCTAGCCCAAAATCAGTGTCAGCCTCTCGGCCTACCATCATCTGTTTTGACTTAGCTGAGTTAATGGTCAGACTATTCTGGTTGCACCACAGGTGTAGTAGGTCCAGATCTGCCTGCATTTCTTCATTTAAGGTTACCATGTTCTCACCACTGTGTATCAAAAGCGTGTCATCTGCGTACAACATTAATTTCGAATTTAGGTCAAGGTCTGACATCGAGTTTGTGTGTATAATGAATAGTAATGGGCCCATTATGGACCCTTGCGGAATCCCATATGACACCGGTAGGTATGTAGAAACATTATTATTACATATTGTACACTGAACTCGGTCCTCCAGATAACTACTAAACCACTCCACTGTATCGGAGCATAGGCCTAAGGGTGCCAGCTTACTTAGTAGGACCTTGTGATTCAAAGAATCAAAAGCTTTAGAAAAATCTAATAGTACTACCCCAGTTTTTCTGTCATTAATATCATTATTGTGCACAATATGAGTAACCTGAAAGACGGTATCCAGGGTAGACCTGGCCTTCCTAAACCCATTTTGGTTTCCTGTGAGCAAATTGTTTGTTTCTAGGTATGTATACAGTTGGCTATATAGGAACCTCTCCAGTATTTTACCCGTTACCGGTAATAAAGATATTGGGCGCAGGTCAGTCGGGGTGGTCGCATTTGGGACCTTGGGTGCTGGGACCACTGTGGCTTTCTTCCAGTCCTTAGGGAATTTATTTTTGACAATCGACAAATTAAGTAAATGTGTGAATTCCACACTTAATACTTGCAGAGAGGCTTTTAGTAGCCTGGCCGGTAAATGTTTCATGCCCGAGGACTTATATATATCAATTTTATTAACTTCCTTCATTACTTCATTCTTTAGCACTATACCAAAGGAGAAGCTGTCCACCACGGCTTTACTTTTGGATACACCATACTAACATCTGAGAATAGACCATACCAGCATCTGAGCATAGAGCACACTACTGTCTGAGCAGGTCATACTAATTCTGAGCAGAACATATGTTCGGACGTTAGTATAGCATGTGTTCGGACGTTAGCATGGCCTATGTATGGACATGGTCTATTATCCGGGGGCATGGGGGCGAGTCTCATGGGACCTATTGTCAGAGAGGGGGCAATCGTCATGTGGGTAAAACACTGAGAGCCTGTTTCCTAGGCACGATTGTCAGGAGGCCCGTGAACGGGACACCATGTTACCTGTCATTATTACCTTGGTACAACGTGGCTCAACTATCATGGGTTCATCACATCCCTACATTTTCTAAGACACATTTTATTGTAAAATTGCACCATTGTACCTTTCAATGAGATGCTTTATGCTTATGATTCAAACTTCTTTTATAGAAAAGGAAACGCTTTTCCCCAGAGAATGAGAAAATCATGCGAGATTTAAGGGAGCAAGGCCTGACAGGAGTTGCTGGCAAGGAAGGGCTACTTCAACAAGCTATGGCAAGGACAGGGCTACCAGAAGATGTAGTCCGTGTGAGTACATATATAACAGTTACTATCTCTACCTTATTTATCATGCAAACTAATAAAGAACATCCTTTCTTTTTACCCTTCTACATCTATGCCAATTACATTATTCAATCATTCTAAAGAAATATAAATATCTAGCTACAATGCATCATTAATTCGACTGAATTCAAGTGGGTTTTTAAGGCTCAGGCTCATGACTTTGCAACAATTAAAAGTGAAAAAAAAACTAAATAATTAATTTTAGTTTCATCATTAATTGTCAATTGCAGTAGGAAACAAAGGTGTTCGGGAACATGCGCATAAAATTTTGTGATATAGCTGTAGGGGCACGAATAATACGTGTACATATAGGTCCGTGGAGTCAGAGCGGGAAGTGCCTCCAACGGACACTAGGTGGCAACACCTACGCCATGTCCTTTCGGTTATCCGGTAGCGGAGCCAGGCAGGGCACTCCAGACGGCGCTACGGAGGAGTGCCACGTCGACACTGCTTGGTCCGCGCTCAGGGTATATAAGAGGCCGAGGTTGGCTACCTCAGAGAGTTCGTCCCAGGACGAGCTCTGACCCACACCTTTCGTACCTTCGCTTTGATATGGGCACCTACACCCCTCCCTCACTATGGTTCCTGCACCAGCCATGCTGGCTCAGGGCCTGACTGTCCGGTATTGCTAACCTTCGAACTATCGATAGAATCCTGTGTGTCTTCGAATGGTTAAAAGACCAAGTGAACCGAGTAGAAACCTTCGTGTACTTTTGAGGCTGTGATTGAATAAAAACCTGTTGCATTCAAACCGAATTTGGAACCTGTGTTCGCGTTATACGAAACCCCTACATAGCTATTACTAATTTTTTACGGAACCATGATCACGAAAATACCATGTGAAATACATATTTCAACCATGTCCAAAAGATTCACTAATTTTCACATAAAAGGGGCTTTTGCTAAGCAACCATTTGGAATACACAAAAATGAATGTGTTCATTGGAATTCCTGACATTGATTTAGGGAGTATGTGGCCTTATATTTATTGTAGGATGGATATTGCCGATGCTGTGGCCTGCCATATATTAATATCTCTTGAACTTCATATGGCTACATATAGCACTATATAGCGTAACTGACGCCTAACGGAAACTCTTTACATGGTCGTTTTGTGACATTTTTTTAAAACCCTAATAATACAGTCAAAAATATGTATTTTAAATCCCGAAAAGTGTCAATTAATGTCAGCAAAATGTCCCCAATTGGTATTAACCATTTCCTGTAATGTCCCTCCCTTGATTATATTTTTTAATGTTTTTCTAAGAAAAAAAAGACATTATTTGACATTATTTGAATAAATGACAGAAAAAAACATAGAAAACTCAGAAATTAACAGAAAAAATATCTAACTATATTATTAAAATGTTGGGATCTTGAATTTTATTGTGAAATAGGAAGGTGTATCATAAATTTTGGGAATGAAATATAAGTTTCACTTTGTGACATTTTTCTATGGGGGTTACGGTAGTATATCCATGAGCCTGACCCAAAAGATGAGTGTACATTCCATCCAATAGGGGATCTTCGGCCATCGGCCACTATTTTAATCGGTTTACAAGAGAATAAAATTTATCCACTCTCAATCTGAAAGACGCTAGACTGTATGTCAGACAGGGCCTATATCCTTCAGTGCTGAACATCAGGAGGTTGAAAATCCGGAAGACTGAAGGTAGCGGGGGTGGGCTGAACATCAGGTGGCTGACAATCAGGAAAATTTACACGTAAAAATGATTATATAAGTAGATCCCCATTCATTGTTTGCACCCTCCTATTCCATGAATATAAACAAAATAACTTAATTTCAGAATAAAGTTTTCAATATGAGGCGGACACCGGGAACATCTCACAACAAGAAAGAAGGAAGCATCCGGATTCAGTCTACCGGTAGTGCAATGAATGGCTATCACTTATTCTGCCGCAGCATTGGAAGCAGTAAGTGACTTATTATTTATTATCCAATATATTTGGACTTATTTCCTTGGATGATACGCTTTCTTGCATTTTCGGTGGCTTATGTACTCTATTGCCTCTCAAGACTAGGCAAATAGTGTGTTTTTCAGGTAAAGGGTCACCTGTAAAGTATGGCACCAATTTCGGCCATTTTTATCCCTCCTCCCACTTTATCAAGGCTTTCCTCATGCCTAGATAGTATTGGGGACTCCTTAATTTTAACAACCAACAAGCTACATCCTCAGATATAGCTTCATAGCTTTAATATGAAAAAATATAGGATTGCATTGATTTACATTGGTTTAGCAAATCGTATGTCTTATTTCCAGGAAAAGTTGTACATTTTGCTAGAAAAAAAGCTAAATTTGTCAGAGAGGTTAACCTATTCCATTAACCCTTTAAGGACAACAAGAAATTGTTAAAGCTAGCTGTGGAGGCGAGATTCTTTGCAGGATTTTTCTCTTAGGACGAGGCTTTGTGCAATCCCATAGTTACAGTGACTACAGTCGATGCTTGCCCTACCATAGCATCGACTATACTTGATGCTGGCCCACAAAGGGTTAAGTGAAAAGGGGTTGGCCCTGTTTACCCTTTATGGCACAGTAAAAACTCTAGTTTTTGCCATGGCTGAGCATCATCTATAGGTAATGCCATGGCTGACATAGCATCAACTATAGTCATCATACCTCTATGAGATTTTGCAAAGGCTTGCCCCCCCCCCCCCCCCCCCCCACAGCTGGTGAATACAATATTGACTGGCCTTAAAGGGTTAACCTAAGTACAGTCGGGTTGCCAGCAAAACACACTTTTCTGTAGTTCAAAGTCATGTATCATGACCTTTATTTCATTCTCCCTCCGATTTAAATTTCCAACACCTTTACTTCTCTTTAGAATTCTTTGTTTTTTAAGCTTCCTTTTCAGTACTATAGCAAATATTGCATTTCTATTAAGACATCAGGAGTGCATCCCAAAAAACTTTCTTTTATTTATATCCCTTTACATATATTTCAATTGTAGAATCCCAACATGCTGGTACCCGCATGAAAAAGTGGCCAGAACTCTGGATGGATGTCTCAAAAGAAGAAAAGGCAGAGTGGGGGAAGAAGGCTGTGGCAATGAACAAAAGAAATCCATCAGAGCTCAGTGTAACAGAGAAAGAAAATGAAGTGAAGAAATGCACTAAAGTACTTTCTAACACAGTATGTAAATATTTGTCATCATACTTGTCTAATTATGGGGTCATAAAAAAAGGGTAATTCTATTTACAGTTGAAAACACTTTTATGTTTGCATACTAAGGCCACTAAAAATCGATCATCAGCTTTGCAGACACTTTTTGGAAAAAATTGGTGAGGGAAAGAGTTTTTTTTAAACGATTTTTTCAAGATGGCGAGGGAACTTACTTTTTCTTTAAAAAAAATTCAAGGTGATGAGAAAGGTGCTTTTTTGAAAAATTTGCAATATCAACCCTTCAAGGGCTCATTTTATGCCCTTTGCCGACATCTCACCTTTTTATAGAATATTTTTCAATTGAAATCTATCAGTAATATGTGTGATAAGGGTACCATATACAAGATTGGTATCTTATTGTTAAGATTTCAAGCAGAAATTTTAGGGTCCAAAATGTGTAACAATCATAATTTTGGGGGGTAAGATAACTTGCCATACCTGCTCTTATATTTATGCGGAAATGAGACCTTTTTTAATTTGTTTTGACCGGAGCGGCCGTTTTGGCTGTTTTTTGTATTGGAAGGGCTAAAAAAACAGTTGATGCGGTCCTTTCAAACAGGTGCAGGCACTGTCTGCAATGCTGATAATTCCTTTTCAGACTGCTATAAGCCAACTGGGGCTTAAAATAACTAAAAAAGTTCGGCTTATCAGAGGGGTTTGAGGGAATATACTTTGTAAATGTACATGTATATTCTTTTCAGTTTGAAAAACTTCAAGGCCTTGATACTGGTGGGCTGTGCCTTCTCTATAGTGCAAAATCTACCTTCGCATGCAGCAGTGGCGCAGGGAAAAAGGTCCTAACGGACAACATAGACAAACTGGAGGGACAGTTGTATGTTGCTTCAGGTAATACATGATATGGTTATAACTTGGCTACTATGTAATTCTATACATGTAGAGTACCGTACTCAGTGAGGCCACAACAATACATATATCTGAATAACTATATCTTTAGCAACATTTTTTTTGACACTTTTTTTTCCACTCATTGGTCTACTTTTATGTCCTGATATTTAAAAATAAATCAACATTAAGTGTAAAGTAAACAATTCATCAATTTATTATTAGCTAGAACAGAATACTGGTCATGAGCAGTAATAGTTTTCATTTCTCTAATATCTTAGTTCAAGAGAAAGAGAAAGCCAAGGCTGCTAACACAAAGCAGGCAGATCAAGCACGGAGCGAGCTGAAAGGTCGTTTCAGCAGAAAGATAAAGGATCTTTACAGTATTGTAACGGGTTGACTATAAAGTCTAACTGTTATTGTTGTATATCTATTGTATGTTGTATGATGTAAGACAACACGGTTCTATTGTGTTTAATAACTGTTTTATTCATCTAACTAGTGTCGTCGGTTCGTTACATACACCGACTCCTCTAGTTCGGTTATCTATACGGTAGTGTACCGGTACCACCTTCGGTTACCGTCGGTAGTTGTTACATAAGCATTTTACATAACTAAACCTTACAGGTGGCGCTGCTAGTGCGGTCACGTGGCTATGCAGCGCTGTATATAAGACGGCTACTTCTCCATTGGAAGTCAGTCAGGTTTGGGACTGTCGTGACATGACCACCCTGTGCTCACGGGCTTAACTCTATGCTATAGGGTTGCCCCACTGTATTATATATCTGTTCTGATCTTGTATATCCGCTGGTTATACTTGTACTATAATACCCAAGAGTTACCTTTACAATAAAGTCGCCGTATATTAAAGTCTAATTTACCTTGTCTGGTTTTTGTACTCAAGTGTTACATACGTAGTAAGAGACCAACTACATTGGTGCCGTGACCACTTGATCGAACCGACCATTGATAGGGTATTAAATAGACTTACAGTATATGGATTACCTATACGATTTTGTCAGCTCGTTCAGCGGCAGGACTAAAACCCCTGCTGAGGAACGTGAAGAAGCCGTACAGAATGTACGCTTCTTCACAGGCAAATCCAATAGGGGGGAGAGCCGGGCAGCCTTGGAGGTGCCCGGTGACGACCTCTCCCAAGAAGCAATAGGTGATCCTATTGTGGAAGCCTTTACCAGAGGGGAGGATGGGGAGCAATCTCCAATCCCGGGACCCTTTGATATAAGCTCCAGGAGATCGTTGGACTCCCTTTCCACGAATCTTTTCTGTCCTGAGGGTCAGAAAATACCGGGTAGAGAGCCTAAAACTCTCGGCCCAGCTGCCTTCGGTTCTACACCGACGGTAGCAGATCCTTCATTGGATCCAGACACGTCGGTTTTCACTGATGGTGCCACTCCTACACCGAACGGTATGGGGGGTGGCGGGCTATCAAAGAAGACTTATGTGGCAACAGAAGCTCCTGGTAAGGGGTATCCGCCAGCAGTAGATGAGCCATCCAGTTTACCACTGGATGGGGACCTACTAGCTGCCATGGGTATCCCCACCAGGAAAACTGAGTTGCATGAGCTCGCGGAAGCCCGGAAGGAACTTGCTTCCATCAATCAAACTAGGAAGTTATTCCTAAGGGAGGTTGATGAGAAGAAAAAGTTCCTGCTGGAACTCCAGAACGAGATGGCTTCCCACAAGGTGGAGGTTGACAAACTTTTGCACCAGAGGGTGTCTGGCGAATGTGAGGTTGCAAGCTTAACTTCCTTGGGAAAGGATTTGAGCACGCAGCTCCACTTAGCCAGACAAGACCTCGCAAGCTTAAGGCAAGTCAATCATGACCTGAAGACGAAGTCGGAGCAAGTACCACCACCTACCACGGTGGTACCTCCAGTCATACCCGTACCCAGTGTGTACACGACAGTGACACCTTCAAGTGTCCCGCCGCTAGTACACACCACGGTAACAGGTATGACACCTCAGATGGGGGCTAGCTATCTACAGACTCCGGTCTGTGGTGGCGCCTTTGGAGGCACAGCAACACCTCCAGGGTACACCCACCCATCTACTGGTTCAACGATGTTGAACCAACAGCAGACCATGGTCTCAGTTCCAGTACCGAAACCCAGAGCTAGACAGGGCTTAACTCCTGTCCAGCGGGCTAAGTACGACCGGAACCCGGCTATTGAGAAGCTGGGGACAGACATCGTCCCGCGGGACATCGATGAACTGGATGAACGGTATGCTCCTTTCAACTTTGGGGAGATCAAACATCCTGATGCAGCCCGTCAAAAGGCCATCGATATTCCGCCTTTCACAGGGTTGCCACCCTGGAGAAAGTACAAAGTTTGGTTCAAGGCTATTGTGGAGAGCAATCGCTGGAACAATCAGCAAGCGCTGGTTGCTCTGAAGCAGGCACTCTGCAACGGGCCAGGTGAACCAGCCCTTTTGGCGTTCGAGAGAGTGAAGATCAAGACATTGAGCTCACTTGAAGAAACAGCTGAATGGGCGATTGGGAAGATTGGTGAGCATGACCCAAGGACTCAGCTGCTCAAACGTGTCCAACGCAAGGACGAGCATCTGAGATCCTACGGATTTGCTCTACAAGAACTGATATCCGAGTGTTATCAGGTATGTAGACCTGACACCCCCACTGTCATCCAGGAGTTAACCTCCAGGTTTGTCAATGGAGTCAGAGACACCAATCTCCAGGCATATCTGCGGGAGAAATGGCAGCCGGACTTATCTCTAGCTGACCTTTTTGACCATGCAGATGTGTATGACACCAAACAGGCTGTTTTTCCTAGTGGAGGAGTGTCGGCAGCTCCATCTGTAGCCCCGAAAGGAGCTCAGGTGGTAGAGGCCGCCACAAAACCACCTAAGAAAAAACAGCCCGCCTCCGAGGAGGTGGCGGCAGTAATGCCTGACAGGGACATGGAAAAGATGATTGAGGGTTTGTTGCGGAAGCACTTAGAAAAGAGCTCTGCGTCCACTTCTGATACTGGATCTGGAAAGAGAAGGAAAAAGAAGAAAAAGGACACGAAACCTCAGCCATGTAGACGCTGTCAAAAGATGGGTCATTGGGCTAGCGAATGCAAAGCCCCTGCACCCGTCGCTGCTAAAACCGAAAAGGAGACGGAAAACTGAATGGGGCCCATCCTCTTGGCAAGGATGGCGCCCCCACAGTTAGCCATGCCTGTAAGGGATTAGTAGACGGTGTTAACTCTTCCATGAACCAAGGCCGCGCAGAGGCAGAAGGGTCTGTACAACCTGTAAGCGTCTGGCAAGGCGGGGCTGGCAAGGACGAACGGAATCCGGAGGATTCTGTAGTCGCTGGCTTAGAGGAGTCTTGGTTAGAATCAATTGCCCAGAGCAGTGTGATTCAAGACTCCCCGAGCGACCCGTGTTGGGATTATCTCCTGACAAAAGGGGTTGCTATGGATGGAGGGGGAAGCCCGATGCTGACCTCTGAGTGTGTCCCTTTACGGGGACAGCGTTGGTACCTGAGTCTGGTTATTTCCGGGACGCGTGGTGAATTTTTGGTCGACACGGGTGCATCTCACACCTTGGTCGATCGTAAATTCATGGCCCGTCTTTGCAACCAGCCCGAAGCTCCGCTACTGGGAGTAAAGGCTCGGACTGCTACGGGAGATAGTATGCAGACTTATGGCAGAACTGTAAAACCTATGTTGGTCAATGGCAAGACATACTGGATATGTCCAACCATCACCGACATCACTGATGATGGCATACTGGGGATGGACTTTGCTGCTCTTTACGGGGTAACAATGAACACTGCAACAGGCCGACTTCAGATTAAACATCCTTATAAACAATCTGTACAGTGCGTTTTAAGGAATGGTTCTTCTGTGGCGTCAGTGGCACAAAACACAAAGTTGGCAGCAGGACATGTATCCGATGTCCTAGTCAGCTGCGTGGGAGTGCAGGCCAAACGGCCGGGAATGTTTGAACCAGAAGATCAAAAGCTCTCTGAGTTAGGTCTTGCTGGCTATCATACTTACCTGGCCAACGCTCGTTGGGGGGTGATACCGATTTGTAACTCGAGTAGTAGAGAAATCACTCTACGAAAAGGGACGCCTATTGGTAACACTACGCGAGCATATGGGGTAGACTCACTAACTACGGACTTTGTGGAAGTAGGTGTGGTGGCGGGAGACTCTTCCCACGAAGAGGCTCTAGCTAAATCCAACCTACCGAAACATTTAAGGTCCCTGTTGTGTGAGTCACACCTCACAACCCTAGAGAGCGAAATGGTGGCACATGAGCTGTCGGAGTTATCTGACGCCTTTGCGCAACCAGGAGATCCTCTAGGGCGTACCAACACGGTACAACACCGGGTTGACACTGGGGACGCGCTTCCCAGTAGAATCCCCTACCGTCGGTTACCCATGGCTAAAAAAAGTGCTATGGAGGCTGAGGTAGAAAAGATGTTGGATGAAGATGTGATTCAACCTAGTGAAAGTCCATGGTCAAGTCCTGTGGTGATGGTCACCAAGAAGGATGGTTCCTGTCGATTTTGCATCGACTATAGGAAGTTGAACGGACTCACTAGGAAGAATGCATATCCTCTACCTCGGATAGATGAATGTGTGGAATCTCTGGGTGGGGCAAAATGGTTCTGTACACTAGATTTACAATCTGGTTATTGGCAGATCGGCATGGACCCCCGGGACCGAGAAAAAACCGCATTTTCTACCCATATGGGACTATTTGAGTTCAACGTCATGCCATTTGGGCTATGCAATGCCCCGGCAACCTTCGAGGCAATGATGGAAACCATGTTACGGGGTTTACTTTGGAAAAAGTGCCTAGTATATTTGGACGACATCATCGTCTTCGGTGGTTCTGTGGAGGAAACTCTACAGAACCTCCAAGCTGTGCTGAAACGCATCTTATCATATGGTCTGAAATTGAAACCTTCAAAGTGCAAGCTTTTTAGGAAATCAGTTGAATACCTAGGTAGAATTGTTTCTGAACATGGCATCATGGCTGATCCTCATAAGATCGAAGTGGTACAGAACTGGCCTCGTCCGATGGACACGAAGGAGATACGCTCTTTCATCGGGTTTTGTTCATACTACAGAGATTTTATACCTGGATTCTCGAGAGTCGCAGCTCCCTTACAAGAGCTGATGATTGGAGAGAAGAAGGCTAAGGCTAAGATAGTCTGGTCTCCAGCCGCAGAACAGTCTTTCAGTGAGTTAAAGAGACTCTTCTTAGAAACACCTGTTTTGCACTACCCTGCACCTGTTGGTAAGTTCATCTTGGACACTGATGCTTCTAATACAAGTATTGGTGCTGCCTTGTTGCAGATCCAGGATGGGCGAGAAGTGCCGCTGGCATTTTCGTCCAACAGTCTAAGCAAAACACAACGTAACTACTGCACAACCAAGCGTGAACTCTTGGCAGTGGTGGTTTACACAAAAAAGTACAGACATTTCCTATATGGTGGGAATTATCTCGTACGGACGGATCATTCATCTCTGCAGTGGCTCCTTAACTTCAAGGACGCTGAGGGGATGATGGGTAGATGGTTGAACCACCTCTCTGAGTTTGGCATGACGAATGAGCATATCATACACAGGAGTGGAGTAGATCATGTGAATGCGGACAGCCTGTCCCGCTATCCTATCCGGAACTGTCACCGTGTAGACTGCCGAGACTGTGGGTCTCACAATGCAGTGATTGCGTCTGTGGGTGCGAAAGTTCCTAACTGGACGTTAAATCACTTGAAGGATGAGCAGCTTGCAGATCCGGCTATTTCGAGGGTGTACTCCTTGAAGTTGTTGGGCCTGTCCAAGCCTGTTCGCCCCGCACTTTCGCTGGAATGTAAAGAAGTTAGACAACTGTTAGCTCAGTGGGATAATCTTTTTATACGGAACAGTGTATTGTGCCGCTGGAGGGTGCAACCTGGCAGGAAGAGAACAGCTCAGTCTGTAGTGCCTTTGTCACTCAGACTACAGTTGCTCAATTACTGTCATGGCCACCGAACTTCAGCACACTTTGGCAGACAACGGACTGAGGCAAAGATTAAGAGTAGATATTACTGGCCTGGTATGACTTTGGACATACGGCGTTGGGTGAAACAATGTCCCCAATGCTGTTTATCAAAGCCTGGACCTGGTATTGGTAAACTACCTCTAAGTCAAGAGCTATTCGGTGTTCGATTTGCCCGGATCACTGTTGATATCATTAGTGGTTTCAACACGACCCCCCGTGGGAATACCTGTATGATGGTGGTACAGGACTACTATACCAAGTATGTCCAAGTATATCCGATGGTAAATCATACGGCTGTTACCTGCGCAGAAGCACTTTTCGAGAATTGGATCCTCACGTGGGGAGGTCCTTTAATGCTTCACTCCGACCAGGGTCGTGAGTTTGAATCTCGACTGTGGGCAGAACTGTGTAGTAAAATACACATCTGCAAGACGCATACGAACCCCTACCGACCTCAATCGGATGGTATGGTGGAACGTTTCAATCGGACGTTGATCCAATGTCTCACGACAATGGTTAATGAGCACCGGGATGATTGGGATGAGCACGCTCGCTATATCTCCCATGCTTACAATGCTACCGAACATGCGTCGACGGGCTGTACGCCTAATATGCTCGTAATGGGTGAAGACATAGTCATGCCTAGTGACATGGTCTATGGAGTGCAGGGACACCAGCTCGAGCAACCCTGCACAGTGATGTTTGTTGAATCACTTCGACAATCATTACGCGAGTCCTATGGAGTAGTAAGGGACAACTTGGAAAAATCTGCTAGTTTGAAGAAGGTGGGCTATGACACGGGCCTTAAACTCCGCCAATTCAAGGTGGGGGATAAGGTCGCGAGATTTAGCACACCAAATTCCAAAGTCAAGACCCTGTACTCCTGGGATGGTCCGCATACGGTTACTATGGTGGTGAGTGAAACTACTGTAGTAATACGGTTGCAAAAAGGGACTCTCACTAAATCACATGTGGCTAGACTCCGACCTTGGTATGGAGTTCCATATATAGATGACGGTGAAGATTCCCTCGGTGCTGGTCGAGTACCAGCACCAACCGACCCTACGCTACCGAAGATACCGAAGGCAGGACCAACGGTCATACCGTCGGTACCGACGGTAGCGCGCCGAAGGGGTCGTCCTAGGAAATTACCGATTGAACCACAGTCGTGTGTTACCAAGCCCAAGCGCGGTAGGCCTCGTAAAAAAGGGTCAGCTGTGCGTAAAGGACTAACCGTAGACACCGGTAAACAAAGCAAGGTGATACCTCCGGTGTCATCATTGCTGGACATACCGGTACAAGGTCTACGGAGGAGCACACGTGTCAGAGAGCGGGATAAAATTGTGTAAACATTTTTTTCTTACCTTGTTGACGACATTTAGCTGCTGGCTTGATTAAATTTCCATGGACAGTTCCGTACTGGGCCGGTGGTCATTGGCCCGGTACTCGATCACCAAAACACAACGAGAAGAGACGGGCTATCCGGTGTGGTTATCCGTTGGAGGTAGAAAAGCATGTGTCCAGGGCGGGTGGCTGGCTTTGCCGATTAATTCTAAGTATGGGATTAGTTTTGACCACATATTGCTTAGTGACACGCTGCTGTGTATATCCTCTAACGCCGGTATATCATTCCCGGGTTTTCCGGTGGCTCCGCCACGAAAATTGTAAACAACAGTGAGAGTTCCCACCGTCGGATATGCCAGGCGTGGGAAGGGCGCTGCCCACGTCACCTGATCGATTTCTCCCGCCAAATGAGCCGTGAGAAATTGGGTCACCTCGGCGCGTCTTGGAGACGCGACCCCTGATTGGCTGAGAAGCCGATCAAGGGGCGGGGTCACGGGGGACGGGTGGGGTATATAAGCCCCACAGGCAGCCAGGCTTCTTCAGATCAGCACGTTTGCCCGTAGGGTAACGTGTTGATCAGTGGTGCCTAGGTCTGCCCGGCAGTACCTACACTATTGTTTACTTGCTGTGCTACTAAAGGCTCGGGTGAGTGAACCGTGAGGTTCACCTACGCCTGAGCTAACAGTATGGCAGCCCGTGTAGATGGCAAATGCACGGCCCCGGAGAAGGCTGAGGCCTCCGATGGGGAAGACCGAGTTCTCGAGTCTGACACGGAAATGGACACTACCGGTGCTCCAACCGTCGGTCAAGGCTCGGCTTCGGTACCAGCTGAACCTAACCCTGAGGGGTCGGGTGATGTTGTTCCGAAACAGAACCTGGTCTGGGTGGTAGTAATACCAACCAGGAGGAGAACCCTGCAGGGGGATCTTCTCCGAAACCCGCCGGTGTAGTGGCACAAGAACCGACGGTCCCTGATGGTGATTCATCAGACGGGTCCACGGTTCGTGTCAAGACCAAACGGAAGCGGAAGCGTAAGCGTAAGAGGAGGATTGCATCTTCCCCTGAAACTCCTGCTACCGAAGAGGTCGCACCGACTGAGGCAGAAAGGCTCAAAGCTGTTGCTGATAGACTGTCCAAGGCGGAAGCCGAGGGATGGTCTGTCGCAGAGAGCAGGGCCAATCGCCGCCTCCGCGCCAAGGCAGCGCATGTTCGTCTGAACCTGTGTCTCCGTGATGATGACCGGAAGAACCTGAGCCTTTCTGACTTAGTTCAGGAAAATGGCAAAATGGCTCTTCCTGCACCTCACACGACCGAGGGTTCGGATGACGAAGACTGGTTGACAGGTGATTCCCACCCCATTGACTGGTACCTCGTGTACCTCAGGGCAGTGTTGGAAGGGAATAAACCTAACATCCACAGGTCATGCCGCCCCAAGCTGAAATATGCTTGGAAGAACTACGTGCCAGGGGATCCCTGCCCGTATGTTCGCTGTCAGCGCCTGAAAGGGGCTTCGACAGCCGCAAAACGGTGGCCGAACCTGTTCAAGTTCGCCCGTCATTTAGTAGAGAAGCACATGAATGTGCGTCCCTACTTGTACTGTGTGAGTGGGAGTACCTCTACTTCCTGCCCTGAGTACAGTGACGGGGAGCTATTCCGTTGCCAACGGAGGGCTGGTTTGGTAAGGCATCTTTGCGACAATAAGGGCGTTCACAAGCGCACTATTAGTCGTGGAGTTGAGGCTGCACTGAAGGTTTGGGGGTGCCACAAACGTGTAGGAAATCTACAGTATAAGTGGCGAACCAACAAACTTAAACAGTGGAATTACCTCACGGAAGCTGACTGGGAGAGATTGTGTAAGGGCGCCAAGTGCGAACAAACCGATCTCGGGCCAGATACAGAAACTCCGATGCCCACTGTCAGAAAGGATACCCCTCCTAAGAAGAAAGATCTGAAAAGGGGCCGCCAGTCATCCAAAGATGATACCAAAGGTGGGCGTGACCGTTCCCGCAGTGAACCTGCGAAGAAACGTGTCGCCACCGCCACGGTAACATCTGAGGTCGACCGTAGCCAAACCGTCGGTACTGTCACGGTATCTTTGGTTGCATTGCCCCCGGTTGCTGATCAACTGCCCAGGCAGGAGAGACAGAAACTGGGTGATGCACTGGCTATTGTTCAGAACTCTTTGGGTGACGAGCAGGCGGGTCAGGTTGCTGCTGACTATGTCAAGCAGTACAAGTGGAGCCAGAAGCAAAAGAAAGCTTCAGCTCCACAGGAGAGTATCTCACCTATCAGTGACGCTGAACAGGTAGAGGTACAACAGCTGGATGGGGCGTCAGCCCAGCCGACTGCTCCACCCCAGCACGGAGCAACCTCTGACCCCGCAAGGGATGACGAGGTGACTCCAGTACCTGAGCACAGGGCTGTTGACGAAGGGCTAGCAGGGTTACCTGTGTTGCCTGGAGACAGTCCTGCTTATGACACTGGATTCTCTGACACTCTAGTCCCCGGATTTGAGTGCTACAGGGCTAAGATGGCTGAAAACGCAAGTAAGCTACTCCAGTTTCAGGTTTCTTTCTTGGAGAAGTCCTACTTTGAGCAGTACAAGTTGCTCAGAGAACAGGCTATCCGGGAAGGGAAAGCTTGGGTTGCTGAACGCACCAGAGTCCTTGCCGAGCGTGAGGCGAATCTGGATCAGGATCATGCCCTCTGGAGGGCTACGATCGATCAGCTTGAATCAAGGTTGACAACTTGTGACGCCAAGTTCTTCCGACAGTTCGGGCTAAAGCTGACAGAGTGGGAGAGAACTGGTTTTCCAGATCTCCAGTCCAGGTTGGGGCTTGCCGCAAGGCCTGCTCCTCCTGTGACCCCGGTACTGTCAGTACACCCACCTAGGTATGAGATGCCATTCTCTTTCATGGCACACTCTACCCGGGTGGTCAGTGGCGGGGAGCCTACTGCGGCGCCGAGTACCCTCTCGGTAGCCCCAGGTGAAGCCCTTCCTCTCCAGGTGGAGGCTGCTGTGGTTTACACCACGGAGGCCCCTCCTGGAGGAAGTCCTGATGGGGAAGAAAAGCCATCCGGCGGTGTCCCTATGGACACCTAAGGATGGTCCCCTGTCAGGCCCTCTGGGGTGCACTGTTCCGCCCCTCGGAGGTAAAACTAAACCATCGACGCAGCTACACGCCCCTGGACAACCGAAGCAGACCGACGGTGCTGTCGTGACTTAACCTAGTCACTACTGCCACCACACTGGAAGCAGCCTGATGTCTTCAACCGTGGTTTACTACTAAGCCACAACCGTCGGTTCTCTACTACTGTCCAGGGCTCCTGATCCTGTGGTCACATTCTACTATTGTGACCTATGACCTATTATATGGATCATCCTCCTGTGATAATTATTTATAGGGAGGCACGGACCTACCTTTTTATATTTATATTTCACAAGAGATGGAAGTACTATACCGGTACTGGACTCTATCCATCTCTACCACCATAAACTGCTAGGTACTGGAGTACCGCCCCTAATAAGGATGACGATCTATCCCACCTTATTTAGGATACGCTACTATGGATTTTTATATATAAAACTTTTCTTCGCCAAAGGAAGTGAGAGCTATTATAGTTCTATTATTTATATATAAGGACACTAACTCCACACGGATTCGCACCATTGCTGAATGTAGTAGGTGATGTGTTGAGTTTCCAAGGTGGTTATTTGGTGCCTTTACTTTTAACTGATACTAGTCTAGGACTATCAGTTGGACAGTTTTTATATCATGTGCCTACGGGACTATGGTTTGATACCAAAGACTATATTGTTGATATAAACTGTTATATACATGTTAACCTGGTTGTTCATGTATGTATGCCTGTTGTTACTATGAGTAGAAATGTTACTTGTTGATAAATAGATATACGTGGTATATAATGTATCCAAGAGGTATTATTATTATAAAACCAACCCTTCCTACATTCTTAAGGGGGGTAGTGTAACGGGTTGACTATAAAGTCTAACTGTTATTGTTGTATATCTATTGTATGTTGTATGATGTAAGACAACACGGTTCTATTGTGTTTAATAACTGTTTTATTCATCTAACTAGTGTCGTCGGTTCGTTACATACACCGACTCCTCTAGTTCGGTTATCTATACGGTAGTGTACCGGTACCACCTTCGGTTACCGTCGGTAGTTGTTACATAAGCATTTTACATAACTAAACCTAACAGGTGGCGCTGCTAGTACGGTCACGTGGCTATGCAGCGCTGTATATAAGACGGCTACTTCTCCATTGGAAGTCAGTCAGGTTTGGGACTGTCGTGACATGACCACCCTGTGCTCACGGGCTTAACTCTATGCTATAGGGTTGCCCCACTGTATTATATATCTGTTCTGATCTTGTATATCCGCTGGTTATACTTGTACTATAATACCCAAGAGTTACCTTTACAATAAAGTCGCCGTATATTAAAGTCTAATTTACCTTGTCTGGTTTTTGTACTCAAGTGTTACATACGTAGTAAGAGACCAACTACAGTATGTATACTTCTTCTCTATTCCGTATACCAGTACTGCTGTGTTACAAAATGATCTGCCATCTTTACTGTACTGATAACATCACCTTCTCCTGTCACAGTATTGAACGCATTTTACTGTATGAATGTATACAAAGTCAGTCTTAGCTTACATACCTGAACTATGTACACATGCAGGTCTTGCCTAGTGTAATCCAGTAGCAGGCGGATAGTTTTTACTTTTAGTGACGACATGAGTTCATAAAGTTGATTACCGAAAACTGCCGCTAACATAGGCCTGAGTCACATATTATCCGCACCTAGAGTTTGGAAGAAGTGGTTAAGCTGCACACATGTTCTGATTGTGGTGACTTTTGTACTGCATCATACATGTAAAAAAACGTATATAAGCTGCACCCTGACTTTTTCCTGCTCTTATGATCCGCATTAGTGATCTGACTGTTGTAATTTAAAGGTATTTTAGTCCTCATGTGCATGCACAGTGTTGAAAAAAGGCCCTCACGCACCTCCATAAAAAGCTCTAAAAAGTATCCACGAAGCTTATTATTAACTTTGAGCAGTCTAAGTCAACACATTTTAAATGAAACCATAGTACAGCGAAAACGACAATTTGAAAAGTGGAAATAGCATGGCAAAATAGAGCAAAATTTATTATTCTAGGATTTTACTGCCAAAAAATCTTATTACGAAGCCATGACAAAAACGACGAGGGCACTTTTTTCTTTTTTTCTTTTTTTTTGCTGGTCACCGTAAATGGCTAGCTAAATGTGAATCTGTGGCAAAAGTAGATTTATATTTCAGCAATCAAGATATTATGGATCAGCAAATGTCGTAAATATGTACATTTTGCTAGCTCATTGGATCTACAACGCTGTAAGCTTTAATTTGATACCAAATATGCCAATACTTTTTCTATTTTTAATCATCAGTAGATGCGCCTAAAAGACTATTGCGCTAATTATGTTGTATATTATATAGTAAACAGTAAACTCTGTGACTTCTGTGCAAAATCAAAGTGAATATATTTAAATGAGGCATCAAATATGGTATTCTTGATGATTTGTATTTCAGTTCCATCAAGAATAATGTTAGGAAGCGCAGATACAGAAACATCAGACAGGGATCCGGAGCCTATAGACTACAAATTATGTGTCAAGTGCCAGAAGGAAAAGTACATCAGTGTTCCAGGGAAAAAAAGAAAACGACATCCTATACCTGAAGCTTTAACAACACCAGAAGATGGATCCCATGCGACATTCCTTGATACTGTAAGCACACGTGCACAGTATGGGAAACAACCATATATACAACTCCAAAAAGCCCTTGGTGATATATCACCAGAAACATTCAAAAGCAATGGGGCTCTATGGCACAGATCATGCTACAGTCAAACCACCCATAAGCTACACATTGCGAGGGACAAGAAACGTTATGAACGTGAGATGTCTCGGATTGAACAAACATTCAATTCAACTGAACAGATGGATGAAAAACACAATACAAGGTCCAATACAGCAGCATACAACAAAGAAAAGTGTTTCTTTTGTCAGGTAGACAAATGGGAGGCAAGACATAAGCTGGTACCTGTGTCTGCATCAATCACTTCAAATGGTGGAAACGCCCTTAGAGATATAGTTCGTTTGAGTGACAATGCTACATGGAAAGTGCATCTCTCAGAAGCAATTTCAGAAGTTGGTGATCTCCTTTCAAAAGAAATTAAGTACCATAAATCCTGCCACACAACCTACTGGAGGAAATATGTACAAGTACAGACACGCAGTGGTCAGTCACGTCCAGATACAAAGGAAGACCAAATTCGCAAAATCTCAGCAGAGATTGAATTCAGTGCAGAGGTGAAGGGACTATTAGAAAAGGAAAAAGTCGTTAGTCGGAAACAAGTGATAGATCTCTACAAGAATATGATGATGGATCATGGGGTGCAAATCCAATCCATCCAAGCTGAGACTTTGGTACAAAAGGTATTGAAGGACAATCCAACTGCAACAATCACTCGTCCCGGAAAGGGGGGAAGGCCAGTCAAGATTCACTCAAAAGAATTGGTATATAAAGCAGTTGAGCAACAAGAAAAAGAACAAGAAATGAACATTATCTACCAGTGCTCAGAGTTGATCAGGGCCTCGATTCTTGAATCAAGAAAGAATGAGCCATGGACATTTGACGGGACACTGAGAGACAGCAGCGAGAAAAATGTACCTCTAGAACTACTCAACCTCATTCGGTGGGTGATACAAGGGGCTCAAGCGGCAACATCAGAAACAAGGTCAGCGCAACTGCAGAGGTCATGTCTAACAGTGTCACAAACAATCATGCAAGCTTGCTTTACAAAGAAACAGATTTGCCACCAATCTCAACTTGCATTTCGTCAGATGTATGACAGTCCTTACTCTATTGGCCTCTCCCTATACATGTATCACCACTTCCGTAGCCAGAAGGCGATATCTGTGTTACATAGCTGTGGGGTAGGTGTGTCATATGATAGAGTTACAACAATCTGTGACAAAATAGCAATGGCAGTCTGGGAGAAGATCAAAGAATGTGGAGTGTATGTTCCACCTGGTCTGTTAAGATTGAAGAACATACGTGCCTCAATAGACAACATCGACAAAAAGGTCGACACTCCGGATGGAAAGAGAAGCTTCCATGGAACAGCAATTGGGATATACCAAAGCACTGGTGAGGGAGAGACAGTCATAGCGCCAATTCAGTTGAGCGCTTTGGCATCCAGAGCAGAGAAACTTAGCAATGTCCCAGCAACGGTCATTGAACTCCTTCCTTGTAGAATAACTGGCAACCCGAAACCTTCCATCAGTCCGCAATACACAGACTACAAATTAGGGCGGTATGAAGACTTCAGTTATGAGGCAGAGAAAGGCGACATTGCCTGGATGCTGGCTAGATTCCTCAGTAGAGAGCCTTTTGTCAACAACCTAGATGAAGACCCAACAGAACACCCACCATCTCACACGCATATCCAGAATGTCCACACATGGTCAGGCTACAATTCGCTACTGCACAGTGGACAGCCACCTCAGAAAGATGAGACATTCAGTCTGCCGATAATAAACTCTCCAGCAACTGACTGGTCAACCCTCATTACAGCACTAGATCATCTCTTGAGACTCAGCCGACTAGTGTCTGGACTAGACAAAAAGGTTGCAGTCACTCTAGACATGGACTTGTATAAACGAGTTTTTAAGCTAGAGTATCTGGATGACCAGTACAGAGATAAGTGGATTTTTTCCCCAGGAGGATTCCACATAATGCTGTGTGTACTGCGGTGCTTGGGAAGAACAGTAGAAGGAAGTGGTTTAGATGAGGCATGGCAGGAAGCAGATCTCTACAGCAGTGTAACAGTAAGCCAAATCATCAATGGCAACCACTACAACAGAGCCATTGAAGCCCATCAGATCACCCTTCAAACACTGTTTGACCTTCGAATGGAAAACTTCCTGCAACAAAATCCTATCTTGTTCAAATCTCTGAAATCTAGGGCAAAGGCCCTGGCCACAGCTTGTGATAAGGGTGGAGATGTAGCCAGTGCTCATCAGGCATTCCTCATTGAGTTAGAGTCACTGAACTTGGAAAAACAGCTCCATGAGTATGATGAAAAGCTCAGTCAAAATGCAATGTATACATGGATCAAAATGTACATGAGGCAGTCTATGTTAATGCTGCAATTCCAGCGATCTATCAGGGAAGCAAACTGGTTTCTTTACCTCTCATCACTTGAGAAACTATGCACATATTTCTTTGCGTACAACCGCTTGGATTATGCGCAACACATTCCAGAGTACCTAGCACGCATGTCAACCCTAAAGACCCAAGAGCCAGAGGTCTGGCAGCAGTTTGTGAATGGCGAATTCACAGTCAATACAAGCACAATCCCCTTTGCAAACGTTGGTGTTGACCAAGCGATGGAACACCTTAATAAAAGGACGAAGGGTTGTGGGGGTATATCAGGTATCACATCACACCCAGCAACACTCCTGAAGTTCTGCTTAACAGCCCCTGAGCTCGCACTTCTTTCATCAGAAACGGAGGATCTGACTAGAAATCCTACAGAGGACATGACTGATAAACACCACTGTCTAGCTAGAGCCAAAGCAGAGATTTCCAGGCAAGAGAAAGCAATTGGTAGTTTGAAAAAGGTCTTGGCTCCATGCAACATCTTTGAGAGACCAATTGGTGATGATTCCATTGACAGCCAAAGTACATTGTTTAAGCTCATATCCAAAGAGATAATCCCAGAATCTCTGAAGTTGGACATCCTCTCTACAGAGAAAAGAGGCATGGAAGCTCATGAAAAGTATGTTCAAGAGCGGATCATTGGAACGAAGAATATGTGGGACAGAATGACTAAGACAAAGGTAGGAACATGGGATTCTGTTGCCAAAGAATTGAAAGTGACCGTTGGATCAGAAGTTCTCACTCTGAAGGCTACAAGTTCGCTCTTTGCTAGGCTGCTGCTCATTGCAAGATCTGCAAGAGATGTGATCGATATCCAGGATGTTATTGGCAAGCATGAGTTCTCTTATTGCAACCGAGCATTGATTGCAGCCGATGGTTCAATACATAGAACTCAGGACAAGAGCACAATCAAGAAGCTCTTGGAAGAGGTCCTAGAGAGAAGGCCTGCACCTATGCAAGATGAGTTACCTACCTCCAGTCACCAAGACAAGAAAACCTGCCTCATCATAGATGGCATGGGGGTAATACATGAACTGATGGCAGTGACTAGTCCAAAAACATGTCAAGTGTTTGGTGCATCCTATGTCAATCTTGTTGACAGCAAAGCAAAGGTGTATGATCAAGTGAGGGTAATCTTTGATGATTATACCAAACCTTTATCACTGAAAGAAGGCACAAGAGAGCATCGTAGAGGCAGTTGCAAAGGTATAAAGTCCTACCTTGTCGATGGATCTACACCCATCAAGGACAAAAACAAGTTTCTTTCATCAAATGAAACAAAAGACTCACTGACACTATTCCTGGCTGAACAGTTGATCGAAAAAAGTGTCCATGACAGAGTTGTTACTGCTACAAGAAAAAATGTAATGACAAAGATTGAACATCAAGCCTACACCAGCAATGAACCCAGTACACATGAGGAAGCTGACACCCTTACGGTCTTACATGCTGTCCAAGCTGCACATGAGGGTTATACTGTCAACATATATTCCCAAGATACAGATGTTCTTCTCTTAGCACTAAGGAGAGTTCCACAACTTGGGAAAGAAGCAACAGTGATCACTGGCACTGCAGAACATCGACGAAAGATCAATCTGCATGGACTATATGATGAACTTGGACCAGAGAGGGCCTCTGCCTTGGTCAACTGGCACGCCTTAACAGGATGTGACACCACGGGCCACATTTTTGGGAAAGGAAAGAAGGGTTGCTTCAAAGCATTTATGATGGCAGAACCTCATGTATTGACTGCCATTGCAAGCCTGGGTGAAGAGGCAGAACCATCTCAGGATGTACTTGATGGCTGCGAAGAATACCTGTGTTCCTTGTTCTGCCCAAGTGGTGTTTCAATCACAAAAGCTTTTGATTTGAGGTGGTACATTTTCAAACAATTGAGAGAAAATCAAGACGTTGGACGACTGCCACCAACACATGGTGCCTGGACAGAGCACATAAACCCTGCATACATTCAGGCCAGGGTATGGCACCAGGATCTTGTTCCACACCCAGTCCGTCCCAACCCTCTTGAATTTGGATGGCTAAAGAATGATAACAGGTTCATGCCTCTCCTGTCTAAGGTGGCACCAGCACCAGAAAGTGTGTTGAAGCTGGTAAAATGCAACTGCAAGGCATCAAAGCAGCAGACAAGGTGCCAAGGAAGATGCTCCTGCAAGCAGCACAACCTGGTATGCACAGAGCTGTGCAACTGTGAAGGAGATGGAAGTTGTCTGAACACACCAACGATGATAGAAGAACCCAATGTCGACATGGAAGAAGGTATGCAAGACTTACTGGGCATGGCAAAAACAAGCCTCACCTCACCTTAAAGTAAATTCTGGACAAATAATAATGGCCTGATCACATATCATATTGCAACTATAATTGTAAAGACATGCAGATGTACATATGAAGCTTGAATAAGTATTTCTAGAAAAAAATCCCCATAGAATAAACATGTATAATGATAAAAGATAACATAGATAGTAATTGTGCTCTCTCGTGAAATTGCATATGTTGAAACTTTAATAAACCATCTTCTTTCTCACCACAGGCTGAAGTAAACCGGCCTACTGCAATGTAAATGTCACGTAACAGCAGAATCCCATGGTAAATGCAGAGAAACATACACAAGTTTTCAACTAAAGGTCTTGAGAAAGAAGCAGCATCGACAAAGAAGGGTGAGAAGAGTTAAGAGATATCCAGTGTCAAAATGTCAGACGCAATAATTGGTGACAGCAGAATAGGGGACTACAAGAAAAGAGACTACAGGAAGGACAGCGGATTAAAATTCTTACTAGAGAACAAAGTTAAGGATAACCCAAACACCTCTGTGTCATTCTCTAAGATAAAGGGAAAAGGAGGAGCTACTCTAGTTGAAGCAGGAAACAACATGCTGAAGTTGATCAGATGTGAGCGAAATGTCCAGTTTGTTTACCTGAGTGCAGGGATAAATGACTTGACTATACTACAGAAAAGTAGACAACCCTGGAAGGTCAGAATAGCTAACACAGATCCTGTAGATGCTGCACGTAGACTGATAGCAAGTTGCCAGTACTTTATCTGGAGGGCAAATGTAATAAATCCGGAAGTGCATGTTATCATCTGCCCCCTATATGGGATGTGTATGGGGAAGTTCAATGGGCTTACATATGCCCACCCGATGCAGCCGATCATAAATACCACAGTGAACATATTCAATAAATATATACACACCTTAAACCTAACATCGGGATGGTATACCCCAAAACTAGACCAGACTCTGCACAACTGGCAGCCCAAGAAGAAAAAATGGAATCACCAGTTCGGCAAACTTAAAGATGGACTTCATCCCACCCCAGACCACAACAAGCAAATAGCCGAAGTCATGTGGAGAGCTCTCGAGGAGAACCACAAGCGCCTCATTACTAGGCAACAAATGTTGATTGAGATCAGAAACCAGGAACATGTCTGAAGAGTCGAAGGCAACAGGTCCTTGAAGGACAATCGTCCATCCATTTCCTCCACCCTGTTTAATATTGAAATAGGATGTGTTTTGAATTATAATCACATCACCTGATAAGGTTATATGGAATCCACCCTCTTCAATAATGAAATGGGATGTGTTTTGAATTACAATCACATCATCTGATAAGGCTATAATTATGGAGTCCCACCCTCTTCAATATTGAAATGGATGTGTTTTGAATTACAATCACATCACCTGATAAGGCAATTCTGTATTGGTGTTTTGAACTGCAATCACCATATACATGTATTTCCTCCCATCCCACATCCAATCATCACGGATCCCTCGCTCAGCATCTATCATTGAAGCTAGAATAATCAGTATATTGTACTATGTTGACTGGGCTGAACACATGCCAAATAGAAACAGTAATTGGTTTCTCAATTATTTGAATACTGACTTGTTGTCATGGTTTTCCATACATTGTTGCTACTGTGATCAATTAACCAAAATAAATTGGCCAGGCATATACTAAATAATGTTATGCTGCATTGCTGAGCTTCTGTAAATGTTATAGAGATGTAGCTTCATAGATATTACCGCTATTTAAGCAAAAATGATGCATCTCTAGTCTCCGGAGCAAACGACTGCAAATCCATCCACGTTGCTACGCTATGTTACTAGGAGCAGTGTCTGCCGTGCACGGTTGTTACGTTGGCCGTCATTGGTGACGCTGGGACGTACGGGCGCCGTGATTGGTCAGTGCCCCCCACACGTATAAAATTTAAGTACGTGTAAGAAATTACTATGGGGCAGACTCTGGCTCCCAGCAGTGACGAGAAGCAAAACGTATGGATATGGCAGTGTTTGCTCGGGAGACTAGATGCATCTCTTAATTTAAAAAAGTCAACTATAGAAATTTGGCCTTGTATAAGGTTATATGGAGTCCACCCTCTTCCTTATCTGCTGTTAAACCTTACAATTTTACTAGTTAAGTCATTACCATTTTAAAAATGTCCTCAACTATTGTTCATGTGAGCTGTAGATCTTCCAATAGTTTTTGAGGTCAAGTATCTTCATATATCATACCATTATTGTAACTAATGTTGAGCCATAATACATGTATAAGCAAACTGAATTTAAGTACTATAGAAAATTGGCCTTGTAGATATGCTGTTCTATGCCTGCAGTTGAACCCCAAGGTTTTATTAGTAAAGTGATTGACAGTTTGGTGATGTTCTCGAACATAGTATACATAAGGTGTATATTTGGCAACAGCATGTATGGCAAGTGTTCTAATCAGAAAATCAGGAATGCACAATAGAAAAACAATAAAAGTGAGAGTTGCCTTATTCTGAAAATGTATCCATTGTTTTCCTCTAATTTGCATTTGTAATTTCACTGAACATACTGCCAAACCATATACCTGACATGTTCAAGTAATAAATGTTAAAGTTATAAAAATGTCAGAATTGTTGCTATATCTAAACCCTTTCAGTGACTAATTAAAGCTGCTTTTGATCCATGTATATATATATCTATTATAAACCAAAATTTGGAAGAACATATGTGGCAATACTCAAAAGTGATTTTGCTCAGCAACCCTTTGCCAAACAACACCGCAATGAGATACCAAGGATTGAATTCATGGAATTTTATGATTTTCATGGATATGACCTGGGGATTAAGATACATGTGTTGCTAGGCAAATAAACAATTACAATGGATGTTGCTAAGCAACCACTTGCCCTAGCAACACACCAATAGCACCAATGGAATGCCAAGAATCAAGTAAGGGGGGTAGGGTTGCCCGAAAATGACCTAGGGATTGGGATAACATGTGTTGCTAGGCAAATAAACAATAAGAATAGCTGTTGCTAAGCAACCACTTGCCCTAGCAACACACCAATAGCAACAATGGAATGTCAAGAATCAATTTAGGGGGTAGGGTTGCCCGAAAATGACCTAAGGAGTGGGATAACATGTGTTGCTAGGCAAATAAACAATAAGAATAGCAGTTGCTTAGCAACCACTTGCCCTAGCAACACACCAATAGCACCAATGGAATGTCAAGAATCAAGTTAGGGGGGGTAGGGTTGCCCGAAAATGACCTAAGGAGTGGGATAACATGTGTTGCTAGGCAAATAAACAATAAGAATAGCTGTTGCTAAGCAAGGACTTACCCTAGCAACACACCAATAGCACCAATGGAATGTCAAGAATCAAGTTAGGGGGGGTAGGGTTGCCCGAAAATGACCTAAGGAGTGGGATAACATGTGTTGCTAGGCAAATAAACAATAAGAATAGCTGTTGCTAAGCAAGGACTTACCCTAGCAACACACAAATAGCACCAATGGAATGCCAAGAACCAATTTAGGGGGGGGTAGGGTTGCCTTAAAATGACCTAGGGAGTGGGATAACATGTGTTGCTAGGCAAATAAACAAATGGAATGGCCGTTGCTAAGCAACCAACAACTGTAGCAACAATCCAATAACACCAATGGATTCCTTATGGTCAAATTAGGGGGGTTAGGTTAGGTCAAAGGCCTTCTAGCAGCAATATTTATGCCAAAGAACAAGGGATTTCCCACTATTTGGCGGCCATCTTGGATTTTGGCCATTTTGGCCCCTTGCGCATGGATGGAAAATGTGGCAACATCAAAATTCTTAATCCTCACCTATTTTAGGTCAGATTTGGCCATGTTGCCAAATTTCTACCCAAAAAAACAATGCGCTTCCATAACCCAGTGGACTATACATTTCAACTAGGTTTGCTCAATTATGCGATGAGAATGACAGTTAATAATCGATTACTGACCAAGCTACATTTGTGCTCGGGAAAATTTCAGAAGACAATATTGGAGTATCATAATCTCTCGCGTAGAAGCCGCAGCTAGTACGTGAGGCAGATTTCCAGTGCAGCTAATAGAATATGTACAGAGTTTGGGTGTCGCTTATATGCCCATATTTACAAGTATACTATAGTACTCAAATAGCAATTTTCAGACCCTATCTGAGGGTATAGTTAGGGGTGCGGCTCTTACGCAAGTCATGATTTTATATGAGAAATTACGGTACCGTAAAACGTCACTTAGAAACCGCGGTAGTATGCGAGTCAGATCACCAGTGCGGGTTATAGGATCGGCCCTAAGTTGGGGTCAGGCGTACATGCGAGTTTTTCTAAATTTCGATTTAAAAAAGTCATTGAAATGACCATGGCTCTTTCTGTGGATGGGAGGGGGGGGTGAGGTGAGGTTTGACAGTTTTCCCTGCTCAGCATTGTTATAGCACCTCCCCCCGACACACAGAAGCACACACCTTCTCTAGACGCTTGTTATAATTATATTTCATGTGCGCCACTCACTGACTTGCACATGTATTTGAGTCGGAAGCATAGCAACTTGGGTAACGGCCCCGTCTGTGTGTGGCAGGGTGTGTGGGTATGGGGGGATTCGTACTGCCGGCCAAAAGTGTGAGAAACAGTAAACAATGGCTCAACATGTAACTTCACGGCTTTTTCTTTATGTTGTGAGGTATACACTGAATGGAACAATAGAATATGGGAAAAGAGAGAGGGGGGTGCATCCTTCTAGGTGTAGGCCAACAGAGAGTCGCGCTTTACAGAGGTGGTGTTTGCCCTAGCTATAACCCTAACTGGCTGTGTTAAAACAAAGTTCTTAGGCCAAAGTTTGGCAGTCTTGGACCCCACCCCAAAGCTACAGTCGGATAGATGCTGGCCGGGACTGAAAGTTTGGGGTGCGGCTAATACACGACTTTTTCCCAGGGACCACTCAGAAGGCCTCTGTGGCTTATAGGATTTGCCCAAAGTCGGGCTGCGGGTTATACCTGAGTTAGGCTTATACGCAAGGTTTTAGGTTAATCATATTTTCTATTTAATACATTTTAATATTGCACTATCTGCATTTCTTTTTGTAATTCATCTCAGGTAGGTACGTAGGGAGAGAGAACGCAATATTCCCGTACACCCCATACCGGAACAACGAGTGTGACTTTGTGATACAAGGCCTTCCCGATGGCGTGAAGCTTGATTGTGCGAGTAACTCAACAATGTCATATGTCAGGGCAGTCGTCGAAGCTGAGTTACACATTGTCCCAAAAGGTAACATGTTTTTCCTATATTACGACATAATCCCTATAATTTTGAGGGGAAAAGCAGCCTTATATAACACACAGAGAGAGGCATTGTTTCAGTGTATTCTAGTCTAGTCTGCCATTGGAATACCATGGTTGCTTCCTCACTTTGTGGTTGTTCATACTTTGTTATTATCCACCACCTACTTCATGTGTCAAGAGGGAGACAAAGCGGGCCTCAGGGATAAATGATGCTTTTGGTGGGTACCCCTTGTGCTCACCAGCAGCAATATTTACATGAGGACCCCGTGTCAATGAAGTCTCCTATTCACACTAGTAAGTAACGCGAGAGGTGACGGCAATAAAAGTGACCTCATGAGGAAAAGGCATGACTGGCGACCTCACGAGGGGAAGACGAAAGAGTGAAGGTGCACGAGCATATGGCGAGAGAGTAGACCTACATGAGGACATTACACACTTTTCATATGCACCTCAGCAAGTGACAGAGAGGTGCAGTGGTCAGCGTGTTTATCTCCCATGCAGTGGAGCACGGTGGAATGTATGACTTTGTGTGGTGATGGTGGTAAGATTTTAACGCCAGCCTGGTAATCGTAACCTCGGAGCGGTAAACCAGAATGGCAGGACCTGACTTTGTGTCTATGAATTAACCCTTTAAGCCCCTCCCTGTGATAGTGGGGGGACCCTCATCATGGGGGCTTGAAGGAGTAGAATAACTTCATCAGGAGCCTTTCTGTAATACCAATAGTGGAATGATGAAGGCAACACAACTTTAGGGTTCTCTTTAGGGTTTATTTGTGCAACACAAATGAAAAACGTTAACCTTGTGACAGTCTGATTTACCTAGAAAGGCCCAATCAGACCTTAAACTAATCAACCAATGAACCCTTTAAGGGCTGCATAGTGTAGTATGTGGCTTTGAAGATTTGACTGGAGAGGTCATGTGAAGGCGCCTATCTCGCCCGTTCCTCATGCAAGAACTGGCAAGTTCAGTCCATATTTGCACAAGCTCCTCGTGTAAATAGTAGCAGTTATTTGCGCATGGTCTTTGTGCAGATATCACCGGCCTGTCCACAGACAACACTTCTTGTGTTCTAAAATATGCAATTTATTTACAGGTAATCAGTCAAGTAATGATGGTGGCGAGAAGACTGTGGAAACTCCTTCAGCAGGTAGGCTATTACATTTCTTTAGATTATCGCAGCTGTGATATAAACACTGTGGACATAAACTATAGGCAGCATGGAGTTGTACAATAAGGAAGCAACAAGCCAAAAAACATACTTCTGTCATAACACTTTGAGTGCTAATCAATCGAATACAAGCAGGAGTGATAACATGTAGCTTTTTGCTCACTGTCAACAAAGCATGTAAAGCAGAAGAAAGAGATCTTGTTGTTCTCAATATATTGATGTATGTTATTGTTCATTATACATGATCCCAGCTGTATGTTTTTCAACTAAACTACCGTATTCAACGTAAAAAGCAGTTAAAAAAATATTTTAAGCTAAATAAATTATTTTAAGCTAAAATAAATCAAAATTTAATTCTATTAAGCGCAAACCCCTGACCCCTTTTCCCCACATTTCTAGTATTCAAGAGGAAATTCGGGCTCAGGATTTGACACATATCAAAGGTTTTATACTGGTCAAAAAGGAGGGTATGCACTTATTAGGGGATGTGCACTTATTACAGTGAATACAGTATTTCCGATCTACATTTCAACACAGCTTAAGTGAAATATGTTTTTTTTAGAAGATGAAATGCCTTCCCTTGAAGAAGTCAGGGAAAGTGATGTGATTCTTGATCTTCCTCCTTCACCTAGTTCAGGTAACTTGTATTCCAATTTTAAGCATGCAAAGGCCACATAGTACATTAATGCAATTTGCGGTCATCATACATGAATGCAGCCCTAGTCAATAATTCCCCAGTTCTCCATTCAAGCTGTGCTGCCAGTGACTCTCATTGTGGGACTGTTCCTAGGGCCCAGAACTAGACCTTTTCCCCTTTAATTGTGTTCACACATAGTGACCAAAGCTCAGGGAGTGCATCTCACGCTGATATGTCAGAAAAGATGATTCTTTTGCTGGTGCTTCTTTTTAACATGTTTTAAGTACAAAAAATTCCCACATTGTACAGATGAGTTCCGTGCTACAAAATACAGCTTTCATTTGATACCAAACATGGCTACATAAGGTACAGCTCATACAACGGTATCCATATGTATACTGCAGCACTAAATCCACAAGAAGAGGACCCCAGATTGGATTACATGGTTTTCTTCATTGTGGTGTGGGTTTTATGTGAGAGAAGCTGCACCATTAGGGGGATGATTACTCCACCCAAATGTGTCTTTTAATGTGCTACTGTAAATTCTCGCAGATAAACCTAACTTGCGTTTAAACTCACTCCAACTTTTGGGTCAATGCTATAAGGTATACTGGCTATATAACTTGCTTACTACTGTTAATTCCCGCGTACTACCTGCGGGTAGTACGGGAACCATATCGCCAATGCGGTCTAGGTGCGGGTGATACGAGGGTTTTTGCATTTTGAGATTTCGGAAATGACTCCTCCCCTTCCCAAGGCAGGTCATTTGGGATGGGGGGGGGGCACATTAGTGTGCCCCCCCCCATCCCAAATGACCACTTGTCGCACCTTGGCTTTGGCGGTCACAGCTTTCTCTCCCCCCGACCCACATCAGATATAGCTCCAGGTATATTGTACATGTATTATTATTTAGCCTTCACAGCTTCTTCACACTACCCCCCTCACCCCTATCCCCACCCACGGCAGTTAACTCCAGGTACCACCAGTGGCATCACACCTTGCCCACCCTCCCTGATGTACCCAGGGCATCAATCCCTAGGCATCAATCTCGAGGCATCAATCCCGAGCATTTGGCTGCTGGCAGAGGGGGTCTGGGTATGTGTAATATTTAGCAATTATCCAAAAGTCAAGGTGCGGGTAATACAAGGGTTTTTACCAAGGACCACTCAGACCCCTTGTGCGGGTTATAGGATTCTCCCAAAGTCAGGGTGCGGGTTATACGCAAGATGCGGGTAGTACGCGTGAATTTACAGTAGCTGCGGGTGAATTAATAGATTATCAAACATGCACCATTTCCACCTTGTACCATTTCATACTGCTCCAATTTTACTCCCTTCTCTCTAGAACAAACGAACCCTGATGGTATCAGTCCGATTTTTGGTAAGTATATAGTACACAGTAAATTAATTTTCCTGTATGATATAAGCAACCTTGGATACCTGACAAAAGAAAAACGTGCTTTTTTTCTGTTTTCAAATCTTTGGAGATTCCTGACAATGGCTATATGGTAGCTGCCTATATAGTCCACATTAGGGCACAATTTTATATTTTAAATTCAATTGAAGTTCAGCCCCTTATAGGATGGGTCTCTTACACTTGGACCATACACTTGTGGAATAAGTTTCTTTTTATTTTATACAGACGACGAGGGTAACATAGTGGGCATTGATCTGATGGGAACAGGAAGCTCCGGCTATATGCAAGAACATTTCATAGAGCCCTTCCAAAGTAAGTCTACAGTCTTTCTGAAATTTGACTGTTGAACTATTGCGATACCAGTGGTCAAGAGGTATGAGATTATCATGGATATACTTTGCTATTCTTAGGTATGAATTTTTAGCAGCCTAAATAAGGCAGTTCCAATATTCTGAATACATGACTTAACCTTTCCATGTCTAAATTGAGGTAGAACCTTTATTATTTTTCAAACTCTATTTGTATGTACAGGTGAGATGGAGGTTGAATCCGCAGAAGCTATGATAGCAAGGCTTAAAGGTGAGAAGCGTCATATTTTGTTTTAGCTATTTTGTTAAAGATGTGTACTATAAATCATTACCGTAGAAAAGTCTTATATTTTGTCATAGTCATTAGAGTGACAAGAAACGTACAGCCCCATCTCAAAAGATTTACATTTTCTATTATCAAATGACAATTTATCTTTCTTGTCTGGCACTCATTGGTCACACAATATATCTGCATTCAAAATAGGAGGCACATTCCTTTCCCTTTTAACTCGAGCACATCTATCTATCTATCTATCTATCTATCTATCTATCTATCTATATAAACGTATATTATTTTCATTATTTCCTCATCACAGGTGCTGCCCTGAAGAAAAAACAGGAAACAGTACCTCTGACCAAGAACATAGGAAACAAGTCCACAGCACCCAAACCAACAGTGCCCAAGACAAAAACACCCAAGAAAAAGTCATCGAAGCTGCAACCAGCCAAGATGACACAGCGGAAACCCACACCAACCACAACTGTAGCATCCAAATGAACATCATCTAGGCTAACAGCACGCCAGCCACGTATAGCACCCATGCCAACAGAGCCTGAATCAACAGCACCCATGCCAACAGAGCCTGAATCAACAGCACCCATGCCAACAGAGCCTGAATCAACAGCACCCTTGCCAACAGAGCCTGAATCAACAGCACCCATGCCAACAGAGCCTGAATCAGCAGCACCCACACCAACAGAGCCTGAATCTACAGCACCCACACCAACAGAGCCTGAATCAGCAGCACTCACGCCAACAGAGCCTGAATCAGCAGCACCCACACCAACAGAGCCTGAATCAACAGCACCCTTGCCAACAGAGCCTGAATCAACAGCACCCATGCCAACAGAGCTTGAATCAACAGCACCCATGCCAAAAGAGCCTGAATCTACAGCACACATGCCAACAGAGCCTGAATCGACAGCACCCACACCAACAGAGCCTGAATCAACAGCACCCATGCCAACAGAGCCTGAAGCAACAGCATCCAAGCCAACATCAACCCAGTCAACATCACCTAATCCAACAGTGCCTGAATCAACAGCATCCAAAAAAACAGCATCCAAGCCAACATCACTTGAAGCAATTTCAGCTACTACTCCAGGACCCAAGCCAAGAAAACAAAAAGCAACTGTGAAGATAACAACAGTGGCCAAAGCAACAAAGAAAATGAAACCTACAATGATAACATCCTTCTTTGGAGTGGGAACATCTGCATCAAAGTAGACTAAAGCCAGTCAGGCCATGAAAGTTTAACATATACAGGGAGGGAAGCACAATCTCTGCATCGACTTATCATATTGCTTTTCATGCACTAGGTCAAGTTACTTTTTATAAAGGTTTATTTCTTCGTTGTGACTTGAAACTGAAATCTTTTATCACCTTGTTTCAAGAATATGCCATAAGAGAATGGATTTTATTACTTTTTACAAAGGTTTAGAGCTAAACTGATGCATCCTACACTACACCACTAAATTAAAAATTTCAATGACAAGCAAGCACAAGCTAGACCTTCTCGGGTCATGACAAAGCGGGAATGAAAAAAGGACTCCCACACCTGGGTAGTCCCTGCATAAGAACAGAGATGGCGCTGCAGAGGAGTGGCTAAGTTAGTCGTTCAGTCTTTACCCACCAGGTGGGGTGGAGGCCACAGCTAGGCGCTTTATCTTGGTACCAATACCCAAAACAACCTGGTTTTTTTTTTAAGTCATCATCTTTTTGTTGTTCTTGTGTATCAGCGTTTATCAGATGTTCATCTAAATACTGAATTAAGTGCTAAGTTGTGTAACCTTTGGTCACGTTTTTAAAGTTTTCTCAAACACAAGTTACTACATAAACAGGTGCATTTAGTGAGAAAGCAGAACTTGAAGTGAGAATCCTCTACATATATATGCTTTATAGCTAAATCATTGTTTTGCCATACTAAAAATCATGAAACGTGTCGAGCTGACAAAAAGGCTGAAAATGAAGACAATTTGTCAGTGCACATGTTATCCACCTTGTTTTTGCTTTAAAAAAAGGAATGATCCCAAAAAGACTGAAAAGGGAGACAAGTTGTCAGTGCACAGGTGCTTATTTTGCCCCTGTTTTTGCTATTTAACAAACATGAATGATGTCCAAGTTAGGGCAGATTACAGCAACCGATACTACAGTTATATAACAGGTCATATAAAACCAATCTAGTATTCATCTTTATGTTGCAGATATATTTTTTTCTGAATAAAGTTAAAACTGAACAAAAGTTTTTTGATTTCTTCTTTCAATATGCATATATTTAGTAAGGTCATACAGCAGAACTTATGGTAAGCATATATCTTCAATAAAAAAAAATCGGGATAAAATGAAAGCAAAAATATTAAAATGAAACAAAGAAGAAAGTATGTTCGGGAGCTGTATATATAAATCAAGGATAGTAAGGGAGTGCTGGGATTTCACCGACAAGGGGGGGGGGGCTGATATATCTTGGGGGAGGAAGAACTCTCCGCATTCAGAGTGGGATGGGGGGCATTAAGAGGCTACTTCATATGCTCTGAGATGCTGATGCTAACCCCCTGTACAACCAATATCTATGTCATAACCGCTATCTGTCATTTACTTAAAGGGGCGAACCTTCAGTGTCAAAATTGGGTAAAGAGTTTATACATCCTTAACAAATTGGATCTATATAGGGCTGTAATGGGAGTTGGGGTTGTTGGTAAGGTGTCTATCATTAACCTGTACATTGTTGAGTCCTATCTTCAAGGCCGTGTTCGTATAAGAACCAAAGGGATTGAGAACTGAATAAAACCTGTTGCATTCAAACCGAATTTGGAACCTGTGTTTGTTTCATCCTTTCACAACCCCTACAATGCTATATGTTTCAAGAATGTGCTTGAAGGGTAGTATGAGTTACAGGGCCCGAGAAGTGATTTTGTGCTCCCTGGATGCTGTTTCTCCACAAATATGCGGACGTCTGTAAATTTGCGGACGTCCGTAAATATACTCTCCATATATTTATGGACGTCCGCAAATGTATATGGAAATCGATTTTTAGTACTTAAGCATACAAATACGGGGCTCTTTATATATATGCAGACATCCGCAAATTTATGGAAGCAAATTTACGGACCTCGGCAAATTTGTGGAGAAACAGCACCCTGGTTAGTAGATTAGGTACTATCCAGTAAGAAACTATGATACACATTTAACAAATGGTTATATCGGGTGTGAAATCCCTTTACTTTCCCAGACTTTCTCATGAAAAATAGCCTTTTTTATCACAAGACAAGAAAAACACATGTTGAAGAAGCATGGTGCCGACATAGTGGACAGGGATGTCAAATAGGGAGCCTCCACATAGCTCTCAATTACCCTTGTTGCCGTATTGATAGTATGATACACATGACGTTTGGATGTGCCTATTCTCAATGTTATTACAGGTAGCATTGTTTGATACAGATAGAGGTTGAATGGGTACTAGAGATAAATTGTTTAAATAAACATAGTGGTTGGATGTGAGCATATATATCCTATAAACCCATATAGCAGTTATCACACAGATAGTGGTTGTACAGCCCCAACAAAGCAGCACAATTCAATATATATATATATATCATGGTAGGTGGCGGCACCAGTCCTGTAGCAATGCATATAAACTTCCTCCGGGGTTGGGGGTATGTAGTATCTACATTTTATTGACCAAACCTTAAGAATGTGCGCCTGATGTGTACTGTTACCAAGTGGGAAACTAGATGTCAACCATAGGAGAAAATAAAACTAGTTGCATAATCCTGGAATAATGTGTGCATAATACTGAGACATTAGGGTATGAGATTACATCAAATTAGGAACACTAATCAGGATATTGAATTAAGACCTCTTTAGGAGAAAGTCTACATTATAACATAAAAATCTGGAATTCTGGCTAAAATACTGTGGACATAATGTTTCCCTAGTTGAGAAAGAAAAAACAGATTAATGTAGTATTTTATTTTCCATACCCCTGGCTTTCTCCCATGCATGCCATGAATATTTTCAATTTTACTGCCATTCAATGTGTAAATCACACATTTATTATGCATATCAATATATATGTGTCTCACCCTGTCGTGTATGGAAATATAAAAAATTGTGCAAACAAAAAAGGTAGGTTTAATCTTCTTTTAGCTACCTCCAATTAGATACCCAGGTATTCTAAATACCAATTGGAATATCAATTCAGTCCTGTATGTATAACTGCTATCATGAATACGTAATACCATTCCTCAACAAAGCTGTATAAGAAATGATAGGGATTGCTTGCAATCTGAATTAATTCAATTGCTAGACCACTTCTCGCTTGGGAAGTTCTAGTTCTGGTATGTATTATGTAGTGTATGGATGTAAATGAAAGAAAGTGCTAACACATCTGGATACATAAAAAATACCCAAGTTTTATTCTTATACTAACCATATAGGGTTGATATATTACCAGGTTGACGTGATGCATTCATTATACCCTGGCAAGTAGATTCACAAATAGTGAATTCTTGCATTCTGACTACCAAGAGCAAAACCATGTTATGCATGTTGCCCTTTGATGGTTAATATATATGCTATAATTATGTGTGTTTTTTTACATTTTGATTCGACTTCGATTTAAAAACAGTGCTAGTTTTAAAAGTGTATTGGCCAAACCCAAACGACAAAGGAATATAACAGTAGGAATATATCAAGTCATCCATCTACATTGAGTTAACCATTTTCTACTTATAAAAGGGAGCCCTAGTGGGTCGCAGGAGTTTTGATAGGTCCCTGTTTTGAATAGGATATAAAAATTGTCGGGCCTCGAACATGTGCCGTGGGTCTCTGTTTTTATAATAGATTGGTGAAAATTCAACTTTTGTGATGGTCCATAAATGTCAGGGGTATCACTTCATATAAATTGTGTCAAACAATAAAAACCTATTCAAACCAAACATAATGAGTAGCAATAAGAATTGATGAAGTACGCAGTGGCATTTGAAGGTGGGGTTTGTATGCTGTCATTGAATTTCTCTCTTTTTTTCTTGAGTTTGGGGGGCGGGGTGCATTACTGTAAAAAAATAATTAGCTAGCAGGCCTTGAAGAGCTGCCTACATAGATTAGAAGCCTTGGTCCAAAGGGTAGCAAAATAAATAGCTGCCCATCCTTAGGCCACACCAAATAAAAAAGTTGGTTTATGAATTTCCCGCACCATATTTTCGAAAATGCAATTTTTAAAATTTATCTTTTTTAAATTATGTCCGTGGATTACGCCCGCATCATTTTCTGAGATTTTTTTTTTTTGGGGGGGGGGGTGGCCTTTTCTGTTATCGTTATCCAGAAAATATCAGTTTGTAAAAAATTTAAAAAGAGATTTTCCCTCAGGCCGTTTTATTCTGATAACTTGGATTACGGATCCGCCAATGGAAATTTTGGCATTTTGTAAAAAAAAAAAAACAGACACCCAGAATTAGGCTTTCAAAATTGGGAATACTTCTCAATATACCTTCATTATTTCTCAATATACCCACATTTAATAGCCAAAACAAGACGTTTTGCATGCTTTTTTCTTTCCTTTTTTTTTCTCCCGCCCCTGGAAAATTTGAGTACAGTATGGCAGCTTTTTTTTTTTTTTTTTTCCTCCCGCCCCCCAAAATATATGCTCTGAGTGCCCGTAATCCAAGTTATCAAAAAAAGGTGGCCCCAGGAAAAAGAAATTCGCCCGCCCCCCTAATTTAAGGTTGAAATCCATATACAAAAAAAGAGATTTTAAGAAAAAAAAAAGTATTCGTCCTACCGCACCTATTTTTGGGAAACAAAATCCGTACACCAACTTTTTTTTTGGGTGTGGCCTATATATATACATATGCGGCAATACTGTAGGTTGAAAATAGGTCTCATGAAGGTGTTTCAAAGTACAACATGTATGTTGATTTCATACTACACATGCGGCCCAAAGATAGTACAAGAAAATGTATCTGAACTACTTTTTTGTCTCAATTAGAAAAATGTGCAAAAACCAGTCTACATTCCGGGAAACCCCCAGGGAATTCCCTCTGTGGTCTCATATCACATATATATATATATATATATATATATATATATATATAGACATAGGGAGGTAGTTCAGCGAGGGTGTGGAATGAACAGTGGAGGTTGGGGAAGGGACATGGGAGGTCGGGGAAGGGATAGGGGAGGTAAATATCCAGTTGAGGTTTTTCACCCGTGGGGAGTACCAAATAAGACACTATCACTCTCTTCACGCCCAACACCAACTCCTCATGTCCAACACCAACTCCTCACGTCCAACACTATCTCCTCACGTTCAACACCATCTCCTCACATTTAACACCATATCCTCATGTCCACTACTGCCTCCTCATGTCCACTACTAACTCCTCATGTCCACTACCACCTCCTCGCGTCCATGACTAATGTAATGATATTAGAATAGTAATTCAAAATTAAATTAAATGCAATTTGTATTCCCCCATAACAATCTTTTATTTCGGGGGGAGGGGGAGTGTTTGCCCTTTTGAAATATATTTGAGGGAGGTACAGTAGGTGGTGTAGACAGGTAATAGCCCCTAAATTGTATTGCTTCAGACAAATGAAAAAGGAGACAATTTTGCAAAGAATTATGCCTTTATTTGTCATTTTAACATAGAGGGGGAACAAGTTGTATTTTTCCATGTAGATGATAGATCTAGATACTGATCCAGATTACTAAGACAACAAACTTAGCCCCAGGGAACACCAAAATGATAAGAAGAAGGGGGGGTGAGGGTGAGCAAATGAAAATATTTTATGAGCATTTCTCATCAACACAGAAGAGCAAGATTCGTCCTATATAATTGACAAAAAAGTTGTTATCTGGACACAGGTCCAAGCTCATACGGTGCAGTTTGAATAGCCGGAGAAAACTTTACCACTTTTTCTAACTCTTATGTTTGCATATTGTTATTGGCTACTTCTAAAGACATTTTCCGAACACCTTTTCTCACCCCCCTATGTCTAAAGTATCAAAAACATTTTTTTTAAATGCATAACAGACCCGTTCCATGATACCCTGAGTGAATGAAATTATGGATAAGCATAACATCTAAACAACAGAATACGCTCTGGCATAGTTACCATCAGAAAATTAGGAACAGCTTGATACTACAGGGCCTGTACCCACATCTAAGAAGACCAAACCATTTTTTGAATTTCATTATGACTCATCTCATTAATTTTTTTCCCGAGAAACACAGATTTTTAACACAATATATACAGAACGCTATTTAAAAAAAAAATGAAGGAAATTTTATCATGAAAGATTAGATACAGATATCACTGGTACAGTATGCTTCCATTCTCCCTACAGTTCATCATCACTTGCAAGCTCATCATCGGATGGATGGTAGTCATATGGTTCCTTCTCATGCTGATCTTTATCGTCATCTTCTCCAGTTTCCTCATCTGTCACAGATGGCTTCAGAACATAGTGGCTTGGCATGCTGTTGGAGTATTGACTGTGGACAGCAACTTTTAAGCCAAGGTGCTGTTCCATTTCATACGCCAGAACTTCTATGAATCTCTCATTCTCAATTATCTTTGTTGTAACTGCGGCTATGATGCCCTGTTGCAGCCTGTTCTCCGGGGGACTATTGTCTTCTATAGCTTCTTCCAACTTCTTGTTCAGCTTCTGATACCCACACAGAAGTGAGGGGAATTCAATCCTCACCGCATCCATCTCTTCTTGCAATCTCGCAATGACATTGTGTAACCGTATTGCTTCTCTCACGGTTGGGAAGGGCAAGTCATTGATGGACGGTAATGCATTATAGATCTCTGCATCAGTGTCCTTCACATCTTCTAATGCTAGTTTGACCACATCTGTTATCCCATTGTAATGGCTCAGCAGTGTAGTCAGTTTTGTGTTTGTCTTCTGGATTTGCTTGGTGATCCTTGATGCTTCATCATAACCACCTGGAAAAAAAAGTATGACAAAATTAAAGTGTGACACAAATGTATAAGATCAGTCCTTTGTTTTAAACGATTCAACTGTTGCTATATTGGATATCAGCATAATATAGCTTTCATCAAGATCAAATTCTGTACTTCATTATGCTTTTCACATAAATATATAACATTTGAGACATATTTTATATGGCAGATATATTTTAAGGAAAAACAGGGCACTGTGATCAGCGATGATCATCAAATCATGTAATTCTGGTTATCTTTTGTATGTATCCTTTAACAATTTTAGCATTTTCACCTCGTCTTCTCTAGTACAAGATGTGTGAGATGTGACTAGTTAGGTTAAAATATATCACTTGTTGCTATCTCCAGTTTACATTCTTGGATGTTATATTGATGTGTATAACATCACTAGGCTTTCCCCCCCTACGCTGAAAGTTGCATTTAGTGGGTTAGGAGAGGAAGTCTAATTTACATGAATTAAAACTTCCTGCTAAACTTCAGGGAAAATGCAATTTAACTTGGCTTGTTATGATGCAAATCTGTGATTATTCATCGCAATCCTAAGGTGACTCCAAATTATATCCTTTTTTCTCATCACTAAAGCATGACAAATATGACGAGGGCGCCTTTTTTTTTGCTGAAGACCAAATAATATAAATTCCTGCGTACTCCCCGCATCTAGCGTATAACCCACACCCCGACTTTGGGAGAACACTATAACCTGCACATGGGTTCTGAGTGGCCCCTGGGAAAAACACTTGGATTACCCAGGCCTAGAGTTTTGGAAAATATCTGTAAACCTTCCCCCCCATCCCAGCACCTAGATGCAATATTAGCTGTGTGTGGGGGATGCACATGAGGACCATGTGTGACCGCTAAAGATGCTATACCTTCCGTGGCTACAGGGTGTGTGTTGGAGGGGGGGGCAGGAGCTCGGAGGTGCGAACTACAAAGATGCTATACACAGTGGGGAGAAGGGGGGAAGGGGATTTTGAGCTCTAAAGCTAAAGGGCAACCTGACGTGGAAGGGGGTCTTGTTGATATAGTTTTTAAGTCATTTTGTAAAACCCCTCGTATAACCCGCACTCAGACTTTGGCCCATTCGTACTACCCGCACTGGCCACTTGGTTCGGGTTGTACGTGGGAATACGCGCACGGTGATGAGAAACAAGGATATCATTTGGAGTGGCCTAACATTTGTGTAAACAGATGTTGGACAAGAGATTAGAGGAAATACAATGCTTCTTACGTGCTCTCTTCTTCAGTAAGATATGTTGTGCCCTATCTACTGCTTCCTGGTGCATCTTGCTCACAATTTCTGCCCGGGCAGCTTCTGAGGCTTCCTTCAGGTAGTCTTTGTAGTCATCATCTTCCTGATGCCAACGGTCAATTCCCTTTACTCTTTCCGTCTTTAGAAGTTTTTCAGCGACTCTGGATTAAGTTAATTGAAAATAGATAAGAATTTATACACTATAAGGCAACTCTCTAGCTCATGGCACTTGAACACTACAGTGTATGCTTTGATAAAAAAAATGTGATCCAGACAAATTTGGAGACACATGTGTCGGTGACAAACAAGGTTTTATTTTTGAGCAGACTTATCTGGTCAGCTTGAAGGTTGTTAGCAGTGTTGGAGACATATGAAAAGGGTACATTAGGTAATGCTAAGGGACATCTTTGGGAATACTATTGCAACCAAACAAGGGGAAGTGCTGCTTGAAAGGAGTTTCAATTCATGTATGCCTCTAACAAAGTGATATAGAAACACTGATACACAGGTTGAATATGGTCTAAAATTACCTTGCAAGCTCTGCCTGTTGTTCTAATTCACTGGCATCAATGGCTTCCCCTGCTATCCGCCATCTGATAAATAACAGTTTCATGTGAGTAATGCGAACAGAAGTAGATGATATGAATATAATAAAGTGTAACAGAGCCCTAGGTCCAAACTGTTACCTCCAAAGTGCTAATTCAAGAAAGGTCAAAGTTTCAATCACTGTGTGTACCATAAAGCACTGCATAGAAGCTGCAGCTAGTACGCGAGTCAGATGACCAGGGTGGGTTTATATGATCAGGAGAGAGTCAGGGTGCGGCTTATATGCAAGTTTCTACATGTATAGTACAGTACTAATGTCGCCATTATTATATCTCATGTGCAGCTTACTGTAGACGTATATATTTTTGCACATGTATATTTTAGCGAATTGGCCACAATATGCACTTTCACATGTATTTAATTTCGCGGATTTTGCAGTATAGTAGTTGTATGACTATATTGGATAAATATTCGCTCTGTACATATTTTCGCGATTTTAAAATCCTCGAAAATCCCAAAAATATGAACAGCGTGAGTGAAAGTATGTTTACAGTATATGATACTCCAAAAGTCTAGGTGTGGCTAATATACAAGTTAGGCTCATAGGAAAGGATTTGCGGTAGGTAGTTTTCTTATTCATGATTCATGAATGGCCTGTTGGTTTAATACAATGACATAGCTTACCTCAGCGAGTACCATTTTTTGAGTTGAAGGGCATAGTCCATTTGCCATGTAGTAACTGAAACAGCAAAAAGATTGATATAGTGATATGCATCACAGTTTACCCAGGGCAGTTATATATGTTATTTGAAATTGCATTTTTAGGTTATCCTAACGCTGGAATACTATAATTGAGCATGTGATTGATATCACAAATGGCTCAAGGTCGGGGCAATCAAATTTATTTATTGGAAGATTGAAGCTGTAGATCAATTTTGGAACAATGAATAATCTGAGAGCAGAAACGTATTCCTGCTTCAAAACTACCCTCAAATCATGTACCATATTTTAATGTGATTCCATGTTGGGCAAACAGGTAAATGGGCGTGAGTGAGCAGATGGCTGCGGCAAGCAGATGGATGTGGGCAAGCAGGGGGATGTGTGCATAATTGTCTGGCTATCTGTGGGCTATCTCCGCTTTCTGCATCCTCCAAAAAGCAAGTCAGACAGAGAGCACTGAGTGATGAAATGTGAGTTTCAGGTTCACCATGTATGCAATGCATTCGCCATACTTTTGCCAGACACAACTTAGCGTGAGATTGCCATGTCCGAGGACTTCTCTGCTTTCCATCCCCATATAAATTGGAGTTTGGAGATGATAGATTGACCACATTCATTTTTCATCTTCTTTCATTTCAATAGGACGTTAATTCTGGAAGTGGGGGCAAGGTTCGAGCTGTAAAAACGTCCCACAAAAACCCCTCATCCACTACTACTATATACAGGTATGAGAAGGGGTCAAAAATAGTAGAGAAATATTTCAACATGATGTCAACAATTATGATAATTTTTTTTTTTTAAATAGTTTTATTGACAACATTTCATATCTTTTAAAGCAGGTATGCTTTCTTTTGTTTGCATGATCTGGGTTAACTATGACAGGTTCTTCCTTAAAAGGAAAGAAACTACAACTTGTCCGTATGTACATTTTGTTGTACAGATGTACCCAGTTAAGTTTCTTCTTGTCTCACCATTATAACTTACCTAGTTTTGTTCTGATCCGTGTGTAGTGATTCACCAACTCATGGTCCCACTGTTCTATGGCTTCCGAAGATACATCGAATCCTTCATCTATAAGATCATAAAGAAGCATTGCAGGGACTTTTCAATATAGATAAGCAATTAAAGAAAGCAGTAAGTCAACAGTATATAACATGGCTCTATGTACATGTAAAAAACAACAACTTTCCATTCATAACGCATACATCAATCCAATGTGCACGACCAAAGTAAGTGAGTAAACTGATATACTGGGTTAAATGTAGGAGAACTTCAAACATTATAAATATTATAGCATTTCATTTTATATCATTTTCGTAGTAGCAATTCTGTATACTTGGAGACAGTGCCATTGCATTATATCTCCCCCCCCCATCATCTATTTGTTCAGACAGCATGTAGCGACCACTGAGTGTGTGGGGGGGGGGGAGGAGACATGCCTCGCTAAACTGCAAACCCCCCCCCCCATAACCCCCACCCACCTCATTTACTGACCTCGCTGAAAATTCTCGTTTCTGGACACCACCAATTACATTTTGTGAATACATCAAAATTCATTGGGTTAAAAGGAATTGACCACAAACCTTGAAAGGGTTGAAGGAGAGAGTTCAACTCAGCACGGCTTTTAGCTTCAAGTGCCCTAGCATTCTTCAGCTTTGTCCTCAACTTCCTAGCTGGAAGGTATAATACCTTTGAATTAGGGTAAAGATTGTAAATAACTTTTTTATAGTGAATGTTGCATTGTATTAAGTGGGCTTTCATGTCAGCACAGACAGCTGATCCTACAAAGGAGGGATGTATTATAATAAGAATATCATTTCAATTTTTTATTTATTTTTTTATGGGTCCTAAAGGAATTCACCAATACAGTTATAACCATGAACAAAAGATACTACATAGAAACCGTACATACCCTACAGCAAGACACACTGAGACACCCACATATCCTATAGCAATACCCACAAACCCAACACCAACACTCATGGACAACACAAATCCCCAGGACTCCATTAACAGTTGCAATGTGAAGCTTATGGATAATACTTAGGGGTTGTTCGAGTTTCATAATAAGATCGGAATTTGTTCTGTCCGAGGTAACTTACCAATGGAGAGGATTGCCTTTTTTCCCCAGTGAAGGAGAGCGTCCACAAGGAGATCCTCTCGGTTCGATGGGGTCATCTCTTTAGTTATATAAACTAGTTTTGTCAAGTCGGACCACAACCTTTCAGTATTCTCGCCATCTGCTGTTCGAAAGTCAACCTTGTTCCTTGGGTTGTACTGAATCTGCAATAGTGTACACTGTATTATAAACCTTTATCTTAACTCTCCTGAACCAGAGAGCAATGATAAGTAGTATGAGAGAGTACACTTGGCGATAATTGGTGATGAGAGATTGACATGCGGAAACCGTGTTACATATACGAGACAGGCCAGCTTGCGCCAGGGTGTAGAACGGCAAGCTCCCATAGGCCGTAGTGCTAAAGAACCCGTTCCCAGAAGCTATTTCAAAATAGTGACCCCGCGAATTAAATGATGATTTTACAACTGATAGATAGATCTGGATTTGTAGTTTATAATACTTTATGCTATTTTTATCAAAAAGGTAAATTCTTACAGTGAGAGCTGACGAACCAACACCTCGTTTAGGCATCTTGGCCTCAGACTAGCCTCACTGCAGGCTACGCATAGCGACGCGAAGAGTTACATGCGAGTCCTCTTCACTTCACTTTCCACTGAGCTAACAACTTATTGAACTATATACGAGTCATATCTAGTTATATCCTGATAACATCCTAAAAGATGGAAAGTGTGGATTGACTAGAAACATCCATTTTGACATCTATCTCTCGCCGGGTCCTGCAATTTTCGCTGAATACGCACCAAAATGTCGAAGTTTTATGGTCTGTCGGAGCCCTCGGTGGCTTTATTATCTATGCAAACTAAAGATTATCCTAAGAATAATCATTTTCAAGTCATGATCTATCTGTCCATGGGAAAATATTTTTGTAATTTGCAAGATTAGTATTTTTAAATAGCTTCTGAAAACGGCATGCTTAAGCACTATGGGCTATGGGAGCCTCTCGTGGTTAAACGCTCACGGCACACTGGCGCTCTGGGCCTCCAAAGTAGCGCCGAGAACCCCGTCACAGTGCTAAGTCAATGGGAACGTCATGCAGAGCTCCGTTTTACGCTATACTCTTATGGCTGTGTCTCACGACCTTAGGCCAATGTTTTTGTCTCTGACCGGGTGCCGTATCTGACTGGGTGCCGTCTCTAACCGGGTGCCGTCTCTGACCGGGTGCCGTCTCTGACCGGTTGCCATCTCTGACCGGGTGCCGTCTCTGACCGGGTGCCGTCTCTGACCGGGTGCCGTCTCTGACGGGGTGCCGTCTCTGACCGGGTGCCGTCTCTGACCTTGTGTCAGAGAAAAGTGTTTCTAAATTGTTAACCTATACCCAAATATATAAGGATTTGTAAAAACGTTACGGCAGTTGTTATGCAATTATAATTAGTCTCATGCTGTTGGTAGAAGGTAACTAAACTCCCAAAGTGATGTCCAGTCAGAGATGGCACCTGGTCAGAGATGGCACCTGGTCAGAGACGGCAGCTGAACTGAGACAAAAACATTGGCCTAAAGTCGTGAGACACAGCCTTATCCTCCTTGGTCTTTGCCTGAACGGTGTGATGCTATATAGACGATATTTATCATAATTATTGATGCACAAATACAGGGCTTGTGAGAAACTCGCCGGATGACCATTGTGCAATAGATATAAATATTACTTCACAATAGGTCAACACAAAATACCCCAGTAGGTATGAGTGAGTCATAAGTAATTGCTAAGTAGTAACGGATATGTTTGTTTTAAATTTTTGCCATATTGTGATTTGAATAATCTCACTAAATCAGGGAACTTACTTGACACTTCATGTTGTGAGCAAAACCATGCCACTTTGGTACCGCCAACTCTAGCCTAGAGAGATCAACCTTGGCAAGCTGCAAAGAAATAAGTAAGAAAGAATGTGCTCATTTCACTCCTATTTTAGTGCTCAAAACAATTCCAGGCCCCAGCTCACCCCACCCCCCATAAAAGACCGTCTTTGTTTAAAAGACAGTGCTTAAGGGAGGGTGATGGGTTTTCATATGGAGTGCTCAGAAATGTTTACAGCCCCCGGTCAAGCAGTTGAATAGTTCACCCCGCCCCATATGGGTTTCTCTCAAAATGTATAAATATGTTTTTTACTACCCAACCAAGATAGGTCAAAATCTTTTACTCCACCGGTCAAGGGATCAAAATATTTTTGCCCCCCCCCCCCGGTTGTTTAAATGATCACTCCCTGAATAGAACAGTATGGTAGGGTGAGGAGTAGTTTACACTTTTCCTTATAAGTGCATGCAAATGGAAGAAGAGCAGAAGAATCCAAATGTATTAACATCTGTTTCGTATTTACGATTTATTTTTGATCTCCCGTTGCTCATTGTACACTCAATATACTAAGTTATTTTTTTCTAAATATATACCTTCAGCTGTGGTAGGAGACGACATGCAACATCATAAAGAACTTTAACATCTGTACCATTCTGCAGGAGTTTATCTATGATGCAAACAGCATATTCCAGCCTGTAAACATGTGGGGTAAAGATTTGATTGTTGCACAAAAAAGCAGTCTCAGTTGTAAAATGAATGAAACCTTATAATGGAAAACTATGACATCATCACTTTACATTGCATGTCTAAAACACTGATTCCACCAATGTGACGTGACAAATCCGTCAACTTCCCCGTTCTCTCCATCCGTCAACGGATTAGTCTAATCCGTGTGATTTGGATGGATCCGTCCAGTTTCTGCTTCCACTGGTTCCGTCCATATTTGATAGATCAATTACCTGTTTTGACAGATCCTTCGATGGACGGGTCCGTTGACAGACGGATCCGTCGATGGACGGATTAGTGGAAGCCAAATTAGCCGTCATACGGACCCAAAAAAGTGATCCACTGATCCATCGACAGATCCGTCAACGGATGGACCGGTGGATGGACCGGTGGAAGCAGGAAAATGGAAATCCGTCCCTCAACGGGTGACGGATCCGTCACATTTTGGCGGATCCGTCAAGGGACGGAAATATAAAAAAATGTAGATATTCCCGTCACTTGACGGATCCACAAAATGGTGACGGATCTGTCACCCGGTGAAGGACGGATTTCCATTTTCCTGCTTCCACCGGTCCGTCTGTTGGTCCGTCCGTTGATGGATCCGTTGATGGATCCAAAAAGTGGACGGATCCTTCCAAAAAGTGGACGGATCCGTCCAAAAAGTGGACGGATCTGTCACGTTGCGTTGGTGGAATCAGCACTAAAGAGTTGCACATTTTACTAAACATGTTACACTGGCTCTTGTACTCTAATGTAGTTGGACAGTGTGTGAGTATCTGATGGAAACATTGTTAGCATTCAGCTGTTTTAAAACACAATTTGACTTACTTTTCACCACTGCTCAGATTGATAAAGAGTTGTGGATAGTCATGCAGACATATACTGCCGAAAATCCCCATGACATCAAGCTTGGTTGCCTTAAATTCTGCCCTGCGTGGTGTTCCTGCCTTAAAGTCACTACAGTCCTATAAGTAGAAAATAGTAAAGCAACTGTCTGAAATTGACTATTTTCCAGTCAATTAGAAAAACGCAGTATGATTAGAGCATATTAGAAATTCATAGAAATTTGCCTGAGCATGATAACCTCAGTTTATGATAAGGACTGCATTCAGTGGAAAAGGTAGAAGCTTCTACTACAGTATGGGGATGGGGGTGCATGTTTAGTATGATACAGTTTATGTATTTCTATAATGCTAAATCACATTTACCACGTCATGAGCAGAGGCTGGAGCCTTCAGGTAAGGTTCAACTTCCTCTGTATGAATGAAGAAATGTCCATCATGATGAGGCTTCTGGACTGACGTTCCTGCCGACTTCTTTCTAACCAACCGGAAATTCCCATCCATACTTATCACTTTTGGCAAGATATCTTCTGTCTGAAATATGGATTATATAAGCATCAAAACCATCTGTTACAAAGATCTCTAGATTGGCTGGACAAGGGTAATTTATATATAAGGCCGCTGTAGTTTACTTGTCCGTCCTATGGTCGAGTGTGGCACCAAGGCTGTTGTAATCATCTCTACATTTAGGCCTGACAAGAATAAGACAAGAATTTCACTGCCTCCTATGCTATTAAGTGGGTCGCGGGAATTACACAATGGACTACTGTGCATCCTTATGTGCATATAGTGTAAATATGACACAATGACCCCATTTTTGGTAGGCATATGCTTTGAATCATTGTCTACACCCGAAACAATTTTTTGGCAATTTTGAACAATATTGAGCATTAAATATCACTTTATATTTTGATATAAAAAAAGTATTTTGTGCCTTTTCCTGGCCAACCAAAGTCCCAACCCAAAGTCCCAGCATAAGTCCCAACCCAAAGCCCCCACCGAAAGTCCCAACCCAATGTCCCTAACCAAACTGCTTTGATCTAAAGTAACAAGTGAGGTCTGGGAGGACGTCTCTCATAAATCCAGAACAGCGCAACAAAGGCTATGTCTTATGAGTGTGATACAAGTCCGATTCTGACCGGCCCAATTCTGACTGGCAGAAGCGGGCTCATGGCAGGGCAGAAACAAGGGGGATGAGGGGGTCAGAAATAAGTCTCCTTTAAGGGCCACACATTGTAGATTGCGGCCCTTAAAGGGTTACAAAACTAGGCTTAAGTCCATGCATGTCTACAGAATCGGACTGGGCGGTGCTTACACTACATCAGGCATACTATGCGGGTAGGGAGGGAAAGAAGGGGGGGGCTGGGGAACTAGAAGTTGAGTTTCTCATTTCATTTAAATTCAGATGAAATTCATGGATGACTGCAAAAAAGAAATTGGGTCAAAATTCATGTTAATTGGGCCGGTCAGAAACGGTCAGAAACAGGCCTAACGAATGGCTGGTCAGAAACGGGCCTGTCAGAAACAGGCTTGTATCACTCTCATAAGCATCTTATTTTCATGCTTTAACCTTGGAGGCTATGGGATCAGCCATGGCTGGAAATAGGCTCCAATTTGCTTTTACCAATGATCTCAATGGAAGGCAAAAACATGACATTAGGTTGCAGGAAAAAACATTACATTATATTTTTTTAATACTTATAGTTGAGACAGAAACTTTGGTTTTGATGGCAAAGTTTTTCTAGATCTCTAGAGATAGCATGCAATTTGAATACAATGCAGGAATACATTTACTGGCTCTGGCATGTAATAAAACATGCAACAAAAAAGCCTTAATTTGCATCTCAACCTGTGCATATGACCCAGGGGTGGGCCCCTGAGTCAATTATAGTTTACCTCAACACAAACTGGACATGCTGAACCATCTGGAAATCCCTCTACAATGCCTTGCAAATATGAAATGTCATATGCAAATCGACGGTGGTATGGTGCACAATTCACTGACATCGCCTTGTATGTGTCTACCTGTTAATGTATGAAATTGAGTCTATTCGAAAAACTGAATTCTATTGCACACAGTGATATTCAAAATAATGATGCATTGAAAAAGAAGAGAATGAAGGCAAATTTTGTGTCTGTTTCATATGATATATAGTATGGACAGAGAAAGAAAAGTGCCAATCTCCAGAGCACTGTAGGCTAGGTGCCACAGATAACAGTCATTATAATGCTGCAGGACCAAATAAAGTGGGAGGGAGGGGGAGCATGTGAACTCCACTATAACAAATATTGACTACATGCACTGTCGTATACATGGTCCCTACAGAAGTATCGTAAATGCAATCAAGCTATGGTACTGACCTTATCTGATTGATGTGGCAGGCTGTCATTGAACATTTTCATGGTGGAACAGAATGTGTACATGGCAACACCTCCTTCCAATAGCATACACCTACATAGTTCCATAAAGCGCAGGTCAATAGCTGTTACAGGATCTGTAGGAGTTGCAGGCCATAATCCTAGTCTGATTAGTGCTTCTGCTCTGGACAAGCAGGAGCAGTGTTGGACTTCAACACTAGTATGTTGTCGACCTAAAAGAAGTATATTCAATATTCTTGTTATGTGAAGTTAGGGGAGGGCGAGATTTGAAAAATGTGGTTCTGTGTACAAAATGTGCACATGGTCTCAGTTTTAAGGTGGGTCACATTTTTTATATATTGTTAAGTTTTTGACTTCACTGCCCACATGGGGTGCACTCAATTGAGGCAGTATGTTGCTGGGTCTGAGGCAATCCTTACACTAAATTACAAATATATAAATTGGGTGAAAACAAAGGTTATTCCAGACATTCTGTAAAACCTCGCTTATAAGCCTACCGCACCTATAAGTCAAATTAGACTTTAGAAGGAAAAGACCCCACTAAAACCATCATTTTCTGGAGCCAAAGTGCATATCATTCATGCTATTCTGTACTTTAAGCAACCCCATACTTTGGGGGGGGGGGAAAGAAATAAGTCATACAGGGGAGAACAATTCCCCCAAAAAAGTATATTTTACAGATTATAATTTTTAGCCCATAAATAATTCAACTTGTTTCAAAACCTCACCTGTAAGCCAAATTGGACTTTAAGGTGAAAAATTTGACTTATAGCAAAATAAATTACAGATTTATAAGCGAGTTTTGAATTTGACTAGCCAGATACCGTGGCGCCGGACCAACTACACACACGCCACCTAGAGGGTGGAAACAGAACAAACCCCCGCTACCACCGGATAACAATGACTAGGCATGCGATACTCCACTTGAGTATATATAAACGCCTGCATCATTTACATAGATCATAAAATGGAATTTCTGTGATTGGTGTTGTGCACTGATTAAAAAAGGATGTTACCAAAAAGTGTAAAATAGTATGAGAATAAATATTTCGGTCTTACCGAACTGGTCAATGACAGTCATGGAGGTTTGATTCATCCAATGAGTATTATGTCCTGGGAGAGACAGGTATTTATCCCATACATATGGCAGGTAGATTGTGCCCTTCAATAAAAAGCAAGAAAATGTATAAAGAAAACAGTTAGTAATGGCAAATATACCAGGTTGGTCAGAAGTCGGATTACAAATGGCACAACTTAATGTGATAAAGTAGGGCTGGATCTCAACCTTTTGTATCATGAGCCAACCGGGCCGATAGCCTAAACTAAAATTTGCATGGTAAGCCTGGGGATTTTTCATTTTATGAGGGAAAAACATGAACATTTGGACACATCAGAATGGTTTTTTGAGACTGATACTATAAACCGCACTCGTGATCTCATTATGGTGACTTTAGTACTGTACTTTAGTAGCTAAAACCCGCGTATTGCGGTACACAAACTATTTTCACTGTATAAATCTTTGAGAAAAATCATGTCATGATTCAACTTACCACCCAAATCAGAGGTATGTGTAGTTGTGAGAACTTATGGCTATCATGGAAGCATTTGTTACAGAAATATGCTGTAGCTCCACAGTCTGGACAGAGCAATATCTGCTCTTCCTCTTTTGAGCAGAAGCAGCATGTAGTAGTCAGAGGTACTAGCGATTCCAAGTAGGCATTCTTGAGGAGTGGTAGAGCCTCAACCCATGCAGCTGTCTGTATTTCATTCCGTTCCTGGTAAGTTCTTTCTGAAATTAGTTATGAAAAAGAGTGTTAGGCTCAATTTGGCTTGTAATGTTTGCACAGAGTAAGTTGTAAAGTTATAAGGGAGGTCATATTACAGTGAACTAAGCTTACATATAATTTTCATTTTACAGGTTATTCTATGCATGTATAGAAAAGGGTTACTGTGATAATGACACAGTGGTAAAGATGTGTTATGTGCATAAAATAAATCAATTTTAGCAAAAGGAATTGCTGTGTTTCATTCCAAGGTACTGTAGTCCATTAAATATGTTAAGTGTGTGACTGGTATTGACTGTACATCATGTAATGTTTCTTTTGGATAAGAATCATGACTCACTGTATGTTTCAGGTTTTTGTTGAGCACAGGGCTCAGGTCCTGTGCTATCTGCAGCAGAATCAGGCTCAGAAATAACTGGTACAATAGATTCATCTACTTCCTCATCAGGGAATTTAGGAACTCGAACCCGTGTCGTTGTAGTTTTACCACTTGGATCAACAATAGTCCTTTGTCTGTACTCGTGGGTTCTCCATGATTTTGAAGGTTTAGCCGCCCCTTGTGGCCGATCCATTCTACTGTTAACATAAATAAGACCTGAAATGCATAAAAAGCACTTGATTATGACGTATTTTTATGGCTCAGGAAGGGGAAAGAATCAGTAATATTTCAGTAAGCTAGTTTATTATAGCTCTAAGAATATAAAAGATGGCAAACTGTGGCATAGGATTCAGAAAGACAGCAAAATGAGGCATTCCAAGCAATGTTGTGGTTTTAAAAGCTATTCTAAAAATAGTAATCCAACAAATGAAAAAATAATTTTACCATCCATGGATAGATATAGACCCGTAGATTACTATTTTCTAGACAAAATCTTGGATTAAACTTAATTTTAGCTATGAATGTAGCAGGTACTTTTGATGTGGTGCTGCACCGACACAAAATAACTCAAATTTCACAGGAAATAAAAGCAAAGCTAGGTATAACATACACGAAACATCATGCCATTTGCATACTTGTCATTTTATTCCACGGTGGGTTGGTGCAATCACCAATGCACCATGTCGTTTTCCATGTACCACCCATCCATTCCCAGGTGCCTGTACCAGACCGCTGGTGTCTGTAGCTCTTCCTTTACCACATTCCACATAGAAATACCTCAGCCAAAGCTAGATTTTTCCAGACAAAATTCAAATGGGATATTTGGACGCAAGGGATCACCTTACCTTTTAGTGAGTAAATGACGTTTGTAAATATTCAAGTTGGAAGTACATTTATGACAAAATGTGTTGAATAATCAGAAAGTAAGATACCCTAAATCACACTATGTTTTCCCAAATAGGGAGAAAAAGGCTTAGGCCATATTTGACATATTAAGCGCACAGTGGGCTTAAAAACGATTATGGACACATTTTAAAAAATTGAGATATTTTGTATTGTAAAAAGTGGCCAAAAATGGGTGTGTGTGCGCTTATTAGGGGTGTGCGCTTATGACAATGAATACAGTATTTGAAATTAAATATAGATTATTTTCGTATAGGTGTTGCCACAGGCAACTTACAATTAGGCCATTGTGCATCAATTTGGACCCAAACCTTTGGTAGCCTGTTTTTTAGCATGATAAACTGGACAATAGAACAATATTATTTAACATTTTTCGTTATTTTTTGCTTAAATATTGCTCAAATAATATTAAAAAAATTACTTAAATATGATCCAATTTGAGATGCTCAGCAATTATAAAATAGTGTATGTATGTGCAAACGGATAAAGAGATGCACAGACAATATGCCATAAACCACTTTAAGGCAAACCACAGAATTGGCCGAAAATCGGTAAGTCTGCAGTGTACTCTGGCAATAATGGCGGTACATAGGGGTCCCCTCCCCCCCTGAGGTTTAAAAGTCACCAAAAGTAAGGGGTCGAGACCCGGGGGGGCCACTTCCTATACATTCTATAATAACAATGTGCTTACACAAAGTAGCGGGAAAGGGGTACTTTTTGGGCCCCACTGGCAGGCCTGCCCGGGCCCGCCAATAGGGGTGCATTATGGGCCATATTTGGGCAAAAGGGGTGTGTTTTTTGACCAATAATATCAGAAGAAAAAATCCAAAAAATTCCATGAAAAGGGGTAATAAATTATTTTGTATAACGTTTTAGTACTTGAGGGCTCAATTGTCTCCAATATCGTGGAATTTGAGCATTTGTTGAGTTACCCTATATATAAAAATGGGCTATTCTGATGCTGGTTAAAAATTCAACTTTTGACTGCTTCAGTATAAAATACCCTTGGGGTACCAGTTGAAGCAAAATTTACAGGCCATGAACCAGTTAGGAAAGTTCCAGCTAACTCAACAGTTATCATCAATATTGTTTTGATTATATTTTGAGGGGCCCATATAGTACTATAGTTTCTCCCCATAGAACATATTATCGATGATAAGTTGTATTCATGAGAAACCGCCAACTAGAAACAGCTTCTCTCACAAATAGGGCTTAACCAGAGGTAGAGCATAAAACAGAAATCGGCCATTGTTTGCCAATCCAACAGGTCTTTACAGTAAGTATATACCAAATGAAACATGCATACATATTGCAAAATATTGAAGGTATATACCCATACAATCACCCTTTAAAATAATATGTTAAAATATATTAAATTGTTTAAGTCATCTCTCCCTAAAGTTCTGAGTCGGGTAGCTGCGAGAGAATATGCTTGAAGAGTGAGGTTGCAGGGTTGATAGGGACACGCGTAACTATGACGATATCGATAAGGTTAAACTTGGGTAGAGGAACACAGGCCTGTCCTGTTCCCGCACTCAGTGTGCTCCAGTCGTGCGTGTGTTAGTGTGTGTGGGGGGGGGGGGGCGGGGCTCAATTTGTCATCAAAATAGCCCACACTGCACCGCGAAAATATCCCCCACCCCAAGCCAGTCCCCGAAGGTGCTGGTTCTAGTCAAGGCTAGAGAATGAGGTATATTTTAGGGTAGGATCCTGTAGTGTGATTTTTGCCAATTTATGGGGATATCCAACTATAAGGGGTCTACTTTTTGACAATTTAGGGTATCCTGATAAAAAAGTGGTCAAATTTTGGCCTATTTAGGGTGGTGTCCAAGTAAAAAGGGCCTGGTTTCCATCCATTTTAGGGGAATTTTTTCCCGCTAAAAGGGTGTCATATTTAGAGTGCTGTATGCACATGGTATACATAAATTCGAGAGTGCCCCCCCCCGAGGGGGTCCAGATGACATAGTCACTTTTTTGGACCCTTTAACCTATTGTCAATTTTGTCCTTTTTGTAATATTATTGCCTCAGGTAGAAAGTTGTTTTCCAAACGGCCCAGGTGCCCTGGGTGGAAGGCCACTGTCACGTTTTTGGTTACCTTGTGTTTACATCACTCTGAATTTGGACCTCTTTTTGCGGGGTGCAATTCTACCAAAACACACCCCTTTCCGCCCATGCCCCCTAAACTGAATACCACCTAAAGTGGCAAAAATCACACCCCTTTGGACGGGAAATGCCCCTAAATTAGGAATAAAAATGGTGAAAATCTGCAAAAAGTAGACCCCTTTTCCTTGACCGATCTAGATGCAGCCACAACACCGGTAGTGTGTGTATGGTAAAGGTAGAGATAGGAGCCTGCTGCCCTACTTATTCCAAAACGGCCCTCCCCAATGGGGCAGGGGGAGGGGGGGTCGAAGTTACCAAAATTAAAGGCCAGAGGTTGGAAAGTCGCCGAAATTAAAGGCCGGAGGTGACAAAGACTATTTTTACTACAACCAAGTTTCTCGAAAAGTTGCTTAGATTATTGTACCAGGTCACCAGGTTGCGAGGAAAACAGCCCAGGTCTCCAGCTCTGTACCGTATGGAGCAATATGCAGAGGGGTGCCCCTCACCCTCAGGTTTAGGTTGGAAAGACGCCTAAATTAAGGAACCAAGGTAAGAAAGTGGCTATTTTACACCCTTTTTTACCATACTTAAATATGTCCAAAAGTTACTGTTGGAACACGACCCAGGTAGCCAGGTTGCATTTCTGCCCTCTGCAGCCTCAACTGACACGTACAGCAGTAAGCCTGACCAGCCCTACTCATCATTATCTGCGGCTACTACAAACTGTTTCAGTAATTACTGTTGCACAATTACATGAATATTAACTTACCTGAGCTTTGTGTGGTATGGGAGAACTCCCTCCAACTTGCCCATCGTTCTCTGGATCATACAAATGGCTGCCTCCATTTCTTCTTGTTTGTGGTATGACCAGGATATGGATCACATGACCAGTCACATGATCAATTTGTCTTTGCTATATGCATATACTAATACTATAGGTATCTCCTGTGCAGCAGGATTTGTCACGTCCATGCGTCCAGCTGGCCGCTGGACGGCCGTCCATAGCTACTATGCAGCACTGAGATTGTGATTGACAAACGTCCTATGAGAAGGGGATTATGTGTGAATGGAGTGATCGGGACCAGGCCTCTTGAAGTACTCGGCATCTTAGTATGATTTGTATGACCTACTTAGAGGCTCACACGGTGGAGGTGTGTCCGGCGTTCAGCCACTGATTGGTTACTGAATGGGAGACACCGTCGGACGCGGTCGCCGGGTGTGGGTTATCCGGTGGCTGTTATCCGGTGGCTGTTTTCCAGCTGCTGTGTGTGTTCTCATCACGACATCCCCCTCACCGCGCTCCGGGGTAGAGTGATTTATGATGAATGGCAGTGACTGTGGTTGTAGTCTTAACAATACAGGAACGGGTGAGGGATTAGAGGTCTTATATGCTGTGTACCTATGGAGATATGAATAATACAGTGGCGTCTTGTACAGTTGTGATGACTTCTTATGGTTATATCAGTAAACAGATTCTAGTTACTATGCATATACATGAGCTATGACGCTTGGTTCAAGACAGGGAAAATGGAGTTGTGGCTCTATTAGGGTCCTAGACTGTAAATTCGACAAGGTGACAAGACCCTGTTGTAGACATTATGGACTAGGGACAAGGGGGACAAGGGACAAGTCTTCTACTTCTTCAAATTGACAAGGGACAAGACCTGTTTCTTAGGATCGACAAGAAGCATTGGTCTTTTCTTAGGATCGACAAGTGACACAGCTACCCTCGTCTGGGGACCCTTCTTTTATTTATTATTATTATTGTTACAAGCCAGAACCGAACACAAGTGTTCGGTTCTGGCTTGATCTCTCCATATAATCTTTAGATTATGATGATCAACTGAAATTAAAGGCATCCACAGTAGTGGGGGATGATAAATAAGTCTATTCCTCCCTATTATGTCAGTTGCTAGGCATGAAATGTTTGGAATTGCTGTTGCTAGGTAACAGAGTGGTCCTAGCAACATGACAATAGTTCCATTAGAATCCCCTGGGCTTGTATACTGGGGGGTGTGCGGCATCTAGGCCCTGAGGAAGATAGGCCCCCTGATGGTCGGCCACCTGAAGTTCAGCCCCCTGAGCTTCAGCCCTCCGGAATTTCAGCCCCCTGATGATAGGCCCTCCTGATCTTAGGCCCCCCTGAAGATAGGCCATGTACCTAACATACATATCCCAACGTCCACTCCCAAAGGCAGGTTATGTATAGAATAATGCAGGCTATTCAAACGCCGAGTAACCTAACGTCCGAGCAGGTTATGAAGCCAACATTTTTTATGTATCTCTAGCTATTCAAACACCCAGTAACCCAACGTCTGAGCAGGTTATGAAACCAACATATTTTGACGTATTTCTGGCTATTCAAGCACCCAGTAACCCAACGTCCGAGCAGGTTATGAAACCAACATATTTTGTTATATTTCTGGCTATTCAAACACCCAGTAACCCAACGTCCATGCAGGTTATTTACCACTCATTATGTGCCTATCAAACGCCCGATCCTGGGCCTATCAAACGCCCGATCCTGGGCCTATCAAACGCCCGATCCTGGGCCTATCAAACGCCCGATCCTGGGCCTATCAAACGCCCGATCCTGGGCCTATCAAACACCCGATCCTGGGCCAACAGCAGGTTATTTCCCGCCAGAATATATCATAACATCCTGTTCTCTCACACCCAACCAGCCAACGTCTGAGCAGGTTATTTCCCGCCAGAATATATCATAGCATCTTGTTCTCTCACACCCAACCACCCAACGTCTGAGCAGGTTATTTTCCGCCAAAATGTATCATAACATCCTGTTCTCTCACACCCAACCACCCAACGTCTGAGCAGGTTATTTCCCGCCAAAAAGTATCATAACATCCTGTTCTCTCACACCCAACCACTCAAACACCCGACCATGTCCCCAATAATAAATGAACATTCCCTAAACAACATTATTAGTAATATATTACTGATAGGGCCTACTGAAAATAACATATCTTCATCATAATATCACATACATTATCTCTTTCATCATTACATAATTACTCAAAAGATGGCCATAAATTCAATATTGCGATATGGCTATTTCATAAACAGTTAAATCTGATATGGCGACATGCCTATTTCTTTTTTATATCGAGATGGGGCATGACCATACCAGTGACATGTTTACATAGGGTATTTCTTAATTCTGACATGGGACATTGGTCTTAGTGACAAGAATGTTAAGAGTACTGGGTACTCAACAAATCCCTGTGTGCAGCTCCCTGAAGAGGTGAAGCATAACAATATGATCCCTTTTGCCGGCCCCTCTTGAGAAACGCTCAGAGGGGGGAGGGCGATAAGAGTTCAAATGACCGTTTTATTTGTGAAAAAACATATCTTCATCATAATATCAAGAATAGTAGAGTGTAAGCGTACAGCGTAGGATAGAACACTCCCGCTGTTGCTACGGTGCGCGGGAAGCTTCACGACGCCGCCGCTAGCCGCAGCGCCCCCTGGCCGCAACTAGGTGCAGCGCCAAAATCAACATCCGCCGGCAACAATGGCGGGTCTTTCAGTTTCAAGTTCAACTTCGCGTGAGCTTTTGCAAAAGAAAATGACAGGTAAGGTTTCTTTTATAAACAAATGGCTAGAAACACAGAGAGAAGCGGACCTATTTGTCAGCTTGTAGCAGAGCTGCAGACTGGAGGACTATAGATCGTGCTTCTATCTGATAAATCACTGTTTCGGTGTCTGTCCTGACCCGGCTTGAGGTCACTGGTGGCTGCTTAGAAATTAGTGCCGTGTTGGCCGGCCCGTGTCTGTCACTAGACTAGTGTGGCAGGGGGGGGGGCATTTTGCCAGGCGATACTTTTAATTCACACCCACAACCCACACCTGTCAGCATGAGGGGCATTATTGGGTCTGTCCCGGCGGCCGCTGGGGGACCCCTGCCTGTCAACTACGGGGCGGGATGGGGCGGGGGAGAGGGTGGGGAGGGGGGACGGGGGAAAAGCCTTGATTCCTTGAGTCCTATTTTAGCGACATGCCGTCCTTAAGGGTTAATGAGTATTATAGTGGTGTCTTAGCTCTATCTCTCTGTAGTAGAATTAACAAAATTCCTTTGTGACACTAGCGACCCCCCCCCCCATCTATACCCCCTGTGTAGATCTACCTCCTGCCTGGTATACCGCCTACACATCAGTCAGATGGAAGTGCCCCTCTCCCCCCCCCCCATGTCATCCGGTACTCATAGACCTTTGCCCCAATCAACCCACCAGTCTCACCCCCACCCTCCCTCCACCCCACATGTTCCCTCCAAAACTGTCCGGTGTGGGCTGGTAGGGACTGGTGGTGTGTTGGTGTGTGTGTGTGTGGGGGGGGGGGGGGGTGCTGGAGATCTGCCCCCATAGTCACGTGACATTTGGTTGCCATGGCAACCAATAGGTCCTGGTACCTACAGGGCTCAGACACCCAGGCTTATCTGTACTTAGATCTAAGTGATAAGGCACTTGGATAAGGGAAGCAGCTCCATGACAAGAGGGAGGGGGAGAGGTGGTGAATGGAATGGGGGGTAGGCTGGTTCAGGCTGAAAATCCTATATAAATGTCCATTTATTAAGAAATCAGTAGTTGATATGCAAACATCATATAGCAAGGGTTCACGTGAGATGAGAGCTCTACACAACAATACTAATCTTGTGACTCTATGTTTGTTTGCATAGAAGATACTGAAACACCTCTTAATATACATCTCTAAATTAGTGGACTATTCTTCATGGATAGCTGGAGCCATTAGGAACAAACTGGCCACAGGAATAAACTGTACATCTAACCGCTTTCACTACAAAAATTGAGACATTAATGTAAAATCCAGAACCTAAATACAGCTTTTGTCCTAGGTAAGCCATATGCTAGGATATTTAGGTTTTGATCCCCGATGCCCTGAATGGCTACTCCTACTGTCACAACAACAAGGCCAAAATGAACAATGCAGTCTGTAGTGACCTGACAAATCCAGTGTCTACAGGAAGCACGTCCCCAATCAAAGCTAGCAGAATTAAAGGTTTGTTGGCTTTGACCTTTTATACTAGGCTATTTTCGCATGCGCCACCAACATGTTATTTTCATCCATTTTTTCAATTTTCAATTTTAAAAACATTAATAAAAACAGACCAATATGTGATCCGTTTTAACAAAATGGGTCGGAAGTCGCATATCACAATTTTGTGTTATTGCCATATTCTTTTACAGCTCATCAAGAGCTTATATTTGATATGTGACATGTATTATATTAGCCAGGTTTGACCCTTTGGTGATTTTTTCGAAACCTTGCTTTCAAATCTTTGTAGGTTGACTGGATAGGCAGACGAATGCAAATGTAGCAAGACTTGGATGAATTTCTTGGAATTTTTACAGCACTTGCAAGAAGACTACCTATAGTGCATCCATCAACGTTTTTTTGTGCCAATGGTACTCTCACTAGTAATCAACTATAGAAGGCCTTACAATTTGAGGGAATTAAGGGTACGGCAATAAGTGAATTGATCATTTCCTGCTATGTAATATTCATCACATGTATTAATGAAGGGTTAATGAAGGGTTATTACTTTATTGGTAAGAGTCTGGAATAATACTTATAATGTTTGTCAGTGCTTTGCAATAATGATTTCCGAGGTCATGATTAAAGGTAATTGGCTACATGATAATCCGTGCACTTAGATCAGCAAGTTGCTAATAAACGCTTCTGGTTTCGGTTTCATTAGAACTGGTTGTCTTGTGTTCTATATGTACATAAGCTGACACTAAAACCACACCAAAATACGAAGTTGGTCGATGGATTTCCCGCGCTAAAGTTCCTCTTTTAAAATAAATAAGATTGTGTCCATGTCCATGGACGCCTACATTACTTCTTGAAGGATTGAATTTATTTTTTCATTATTTCCAGAATTTATTCGCTATGACCCTTACTCATTGATGAGGGAATACACTTAAACTGCCACAGACATAGCAATATATAGGAGTAAAGTGTTATTCATTAGTACCATTGTTAGCATGATTACAGTAATAATATCGTGGGAAAGACAAAAACTAATTAATTTAAACTTTGTAGGAAAAAATATTTAATTTTCACAAGTACATCACAGCACTTTGTTGTGTAAGGGTTAATGGCTATTTGTAGTGAGGAATAGATATTGTCGAATGAAAGTTACTTTGGCAGATATGGATGATCTAAGCAAGTCCTTGCTAGCAGTACATTGGTGGTACAGAAATTAATATCATTAACCTGATTATTGGATAGAGGACTAGCAGTTACTGCTAATAAACATATTCTGTAATAAAGAAGTACACATTGTGGTTGTGTATACTAGGCCCACAAGTCTAATATCAATAGTTACATATACAACATGTAAACAAGTATATGGACATCATTGCTGATATATCAGGTATCTCCAGCCATCAGAAAACATAGAAATAACCAAATGTTTAGGAAAGACTCATTGAGCCCTTAGGCATATAATTGATGGGGACCCTTCGCTTGTGGTTAATTTTATCACATTTACAGTAGTTTATATTTACACACCCATATAGACTCATTTCCATCCTCATTCGAACTCTGCCTCACTTTACCTACACACACAATCTCACTGCACAGGAATATCTCTTGAACGACTACATAGTCTGTCAAATGCAATGAATGTCTGATATTGGTTGTTGCCAATCTATGTCCGCTACTCTGTCACACTTGTACCAGTTTCTATTGGATACAACCAAAGCTAACCTTAAAGATGAGCAAGTTTCATGATCTTCCTGTTCTTCCGACCGTTGCCTTTCCTCAGCGCTGCGTTACCCTTCTTGATCGAATGGTGAAGGCGTACATTCACCATCATGTGGACAATGGAGATGTGCATCTTACAGACATTGCATTGCAACTCTCCAAATTTGATTCTCTTTGCGATGTTGTCACACAGGGTTGCCTTTACACTGTCACCATACACAGCCCGGTGGACTGTGTATCTGTATGCCATCTCTGCCACAGACAGGACCTTCATGAGAGCTTTGCTTGGGAAGATGAGACCATCCTTGGCGCCCGCATAGCGCTTCATGCGGATGAAGCTGTGGTCTTCTTCTTCATCGTCTTCATCTGGATGGTACAACAGCTTTTGATAACAGTCCTCACACGCTTGCCCCCTCAACTTACGTACTACGTATCCGCTGATGTATGCGCCAGTGTTTCTTTCTTTGAAAGTCAATGAGCCATTGACATCTCCCGTATGGACCAATTGCGTGTGGAATGAGCATGCTGCCAAGACACTCTTGACAGTTTCAGGCAGTGTTGAGACGAGAGCTTGGTAGGGGGATGGCTGTATCTCATGGAAGACCTCGTTGCTGTTGTCTGTGTCGTTGGTGGAGTTTGCAGCGGCAGCATTAGCTGGAATCGAGTCTAGAGTGAGGAGGAAGTCATCCAGGTCGTCTTCACAGTTCGTGTTGGGTCCTTTAAGGAGGATGGCATCAACCATGCACTGCACATGAGGAGAACAGAAAACATGGCCACTAATTATTTATGTGTTTGAAAAGTGACTAATGTAAAGTGTATACATAATATCTACCTACTACATCCATGTTTAGACTTTTGTGAGGATATTAATTCCTTGTCAACTTATGAAAGCATGCTATGGCTAAATAACAAAGAGTAAATATGCTAGGGTGTTAAGGCTCCACTGCTTACCTGTGTAAAGAATGCCCTGAAGGCCTTGGCATCAGGGGTATCAAACCCAGCTCCCTTCGCACGGATGACGCCGAACAAGTTCTCCACACAGTCCTGGTTCAAGCAACTGGTGAGGAGGTACTTGATCTTGTAGTCCTCTCGAAGGATGTCCCAAAGCTGCAGGACACAGTTGATACCCAACTCCCATCCCATCAGACAAGGTGGTTTGCGGCGGCCTGAAATTTTAGAAGTGTAGGGCATTGTTATTGTTGAATGCATACAGGGTGAGTTAAAAACTAATTATGATTTTTTAGAGGGCACTATGATTGGTGTAGAGTACAGCTGACAATACACATCCTCATATCTCTTAGATAGCCTTGAGCCATTTAGAGGTGTCTTATTATTATTGCAATATATTTTACTCTGGAAAACTAACCTTTGGTCTTGATCTTCTTGAGCCAGGTCTTTGCTTCCGCGAGATACTTGGTGTGGCCGGACTTGGAGGACATGGCATGGCTCATCTCTGCCTTGCTGCAGACTGACCGACTGTTGAAAGCGTTGAATAGGCGGTCAAACCGGCACAGGAATTCGGCAGTGTGCTTGGCCTCATCTGAAACAATAGCTAAAGGAAATGAACTAATATACAGTGCCAGAAGTTGTTTATTGTCATAAGGTACTTGAGGTACATCATCTAAAACTATGATTGATGCTATTCATTCATATTGCATTGTTGTTTTAATGCCATTTGTCTGCAATGGAAGTGAAATATATTTTATATTATGTAAGAAAATCTTTAGAAAATCATACATATTTGCTATTACTACGAACTGGAAATACCTGGAATGAGATGATACTGAGCCATGAATGCCATCCCAGTCGCCACGCTGTTGGAGAGCACTTGTGCTGCCAGCCGCACCCGAAGATCCTTGAATGCTGGGACTTCGATGTGGTTCTTGGTTAGTCTAGGTGCCAGCTGAGTTGGTGTTGATTGGTCTATTTCATAGAATATCTCCAAATGTTCCCATAGGACATCCACATTGTCATCACGCTGTTGGAGAGCACTTGTGCTGCCAGCCGCACCCGAAGATCCTTGAATGCTGGGACTTCGATGTGGTTCTTGGTTAGTCTAGGTGCCAGCTGAGTTGGTGTTGATTGGTCTATTTCATAGAATATCTCCAAATGTTCCCATAGGACATCCACATTGTCATCGCCCATAGTGAAGCCGTGGGCTTTCAGATTGTTCCGTATGTTTTTAACCAAATGTGGCGGGTCGTACATTGCGAAGATTTTTGCCTCGTTGTGGACAAAGAACGGTGGTTTTGGACAGACCCCCAGTTGCTTGGAAAAGAGGTTTTGGTTGTTCGATCCCTGGTCGCAGACACACAACATGACCTGGAGGCCAATCGAGTGCAGGGTGTCAATAACCTCCAGCAGGAGGGGCTTCATGGTGGCGCCGGGCATAGGCCCACTTGCCAGATAGTAGGCTATAGGCTGCTTCCATTTCTTCGTTATCCCTCTAACCATAAAGACAACAGCGTGGTTTGCCAATTCCGTGCCTCGTTCTGCACCTTCTGCCACACCTTCAATCAGGTCACGGCCCTGATCGTATGAAAGGCCCTCACGTATGCTCATCTCATCGAATGTGAGCACTACCAGCCTTTCTTTCTCTGACATTTTGGCAGTCTTCATTTTCAGGGCTGTCACTATGTGTTTATTCATCCCAGGGTAAATCTGGATCGCTCTAATAGCCTTCTTCAATGTTTTTGGAGTCGGAAGTGCAAAGACTTTACACAGCAGCCTGTATGTCCTTGGACTGGAGTGGAGCAAGGACAGCGCAAAGGACTTTTGTTTGGGAGTCCAACGTTGACCATGTGGTTTGCGCTGCGCCATGGCCACCTGAGACATCACAAACTCCAGTGCAGGTCCAGTGAGGGAGTCGGACAGCAATACTCGTAGTGTAGCTATCTTCTGCCTTTGCAGTGTGCGAGGAGATGTCTTCATAGCTCTGTTAATGCACTTTTTAGCTGTAACTGAAGTCTGTGTTTGCTTCTTTTCTAGGCCATATACCTGTAAAATTGACATGTTATAGAATAATGCATTCAATTTACTTAAAATCCATTGTAGCATACAGTCTAATCACAACAGTACTGCATTAAAGTTATTCTAAACCATTTTAGACTTTAGATTGGAATAAAAAAATCTTCCTTTCACAAGTTACAATTTCACTAGGTGCTCCACGTCTTACAAAATGTTGTGAGCATACTCGACCATTGTGAAGCTTTGTATACATATTAGAGTCAGTCAAGTGATGTTCTTATGTGATGAGTGTTAATGTATATTGATTAAATGCCATATGAGAGAAGTAGTAACTACCAAAATAATTTCAGGAAAATTATCATCAAACAAAAGCAGATACATCAACACTTGTAACTGTAAACAGTAATACAATCGCACACCAAACATGTTGGAACAGCACTATTTTAAGAACTTGACCTTCATTCGCAGGCTATGATTTTTTAACTGCATCTTCTTAATCCTGGACTCTAAACAATTTAGATTAGATGATAACGGTTGTTATGATGATTACGATAAGAAAATCTGTAAGCTAGTTTAAAGAATATATACATTGGTCTAGATTATTGTATGCTTTAACTGCAAACACCTTGAAGAAGATGCTAGGGTTCAGAGTCAATAATGAACTACTCATGAACTTACCAAGCGTAGCGGTTTCCAGAAACTTGACATTCGACTTGACATTTGAGTTGCCTTTCGATGATTTGGTCGCATTTCCCCTCCCAGAAAATATTCCTGGAGGGTCATCTCCAGGCAGACTGGGTTCAGCAGTAGGTTCAGACAAGTTGATTTCAGCGTTTTGCATCGTCTTGCCTCCTCTGGGGAAAATCCCCAAAGGCCCATCTCCAGAGGGACCAGGTTCAGTTGATGGTTTAACCAAGTTGCTGTCAGAGGTTTGCAGCGACTTGGCCCCTCCAGAAAGAATTCCCGGAGGACCATCTCCCGAAGGACCAGGCTCACTGGTGTTCAGTTGTGAAGCATCCAACTGAAATTGTAGTGTTAACATAATGTGTGTAAGGTAGTTTTTTCAGTGAAAAAGTCACAGTCAATCATTTTTTCTCTCATCCCAGAGATGTTTCAGTAGTTGATTACACCATGTTTTTCCTCTGATGACAGCCTTTGTTGCCTGGTTGACTTGCACTTTCTTACTTTTTATACATGCTTTAACTACAGCAGGCTTTGACTACAGCATGTTTGAGTGGCTTAATTACAAGTACTCTAGTTCAAATAAGAAACAGTTGTCTATAAATGATCTGAAAACTTACCTTCAACATTTTTTGCACAGGAGGTTGGCGTTCTCTTGGCGCTGGTCGCTTTGATGCGATTAGTTGCGGTGGGTTGGCTATATTGAAGATTGTAGGCACTGCCCACTTTAGTAGCCTGTTTTTTTCGGTAGTGTTATAAAACTGGGAATCTTCAAAGTGGTCTGTAAAGAAGATATATATGTGTTTAAGGGCAGCATAGTGATTCAATGTGCTATCTAGCTTGGGTTGATACATTCCCATATAGTGGGCATGATGCTTGAATGTAACACTGGCAAGTCACAATTAAGCAGCATGCAACCTTCAGAGTCAATAGTGCATGCATTTGTAAGGCTCATGTAAATACAACAAAGCTTTAACATAATGTATATATTGTGTATACAAATGTAAAAATGGCACACAGTCTTTGAGAATTAACTACCATTTCTTTTAAAAACACTTACCAGGACACAGTGTGCAGTTCCTGTTGAGGTACTCAGTGGTCCCATTGATGAGGTGGTCTCGGCGTGAGTTTATTGCCCACCGCTTTGATCTTAAACAAGAAGTGAGATGCATTACAGATCTGACTAGGGGGTATAGATGAGGGGGTCGCTATGTCACATGTTGATTTTAAGGAATGACCATGTCACCTGTCACTTAAATTCTCATGTCCCATGTCCCATGTCGCTGCCAGGAACATCCCATGTCCCATACCTATTTTAAGAACTACCGTCCACCACCCACATCCTTCAAAGGTGCCGCATGAAAAGTCCATTACTTCAAAAATATTTCATTATTTCAAAAAATTATGAGGGAATTATTTTTTCCAAAGAATGAACCAAACCAGTCGATTTCATTCTCCAAAAAAGTCAAATCAAGACTTAATAAGAGATGCTAACTTATAGGCAAGCTGTACGGCATGTGGGCATGTTTAGTACCGGTACCAAATTAAACCTTGGGTTTTATCACATTCATGCTGCAGCTTCTATACGAGAACTCCCTATTTAACTTTACAGACACAAGTTCTCTTCGATTAAAGCTGCTCTGGCATGAACTCACTTCTGCTGCTAACGGCGCCGCCGTTAGCAGGCCTTATATAATCAAGAAATATAACTCCTCCAGGTCCAATCCACCCATCCCCTCTTCTCCAGGGCTCTTCCCTGCCCCCACCTGTCACATCTTGGCTGTTTTAGTGTCTAAATGTGTTAAACCATAACATTACATAACATAAACACATAGTAATCTATCCATCTCTTTGTAGATGTAACCATCCTTTCTATTACCACTCCCTATGACACCACATCATAGCAGGAGGTCTGAGCTGCTCACATGGGATCAGGGGTGAGAGACCACCTGCTGTGACCCCTACTGAGCATGAAGAATTGTAGATAGCTTTCATCTTGTGCTTGGACATTGAGCTAAGATTGTGTAACCCATAGTAATCTTAGTGTCTTTTCCACCCACTAGAGGGGGTGTCAATGTGAGCGAGTATGTCCAGTACACGCCAGTGTAGCTTTAACTGGCCTAGTATTGATAAAAAAGTGTTTCTGAATTGAAGGTAGGCCTTCAATCAACATTGAATCAACATTTCAAACCACTTATAAATGTTGATTCAGTGTTGTGTGCCCACTGGATACCGGTAGTACCGGTAGGCCTGCATTGGTTGGTAAGCACCAACTGGAATTGACGTAACATATACAGCTAGGTGGTGGAAAATAACGGATACTGCTAAAAGGCCTCATCAATTTTCAAAGTACCTCTGATGGTAAACTCAACCCTCAGTTCTCATGACCTAAAGGTACATCATGCTTAATGTTGCTTTAAGGGAATATGCCGTCCCTTAAGGTGTAATGAGGTTTCAAAATGGATCACCCACTGAGAGATAAGTAACTCGCTGGTGCTGCATTGGTGCATCATGACGACTCTTCAGGAGTGTCTCGACCTCATAGGGTAGGCAAGAGACTTAAATGCAGCACTGGCGAGTTACTCACCAAGTTCCCCCAAGCCCCACCCAGATTTAGATAAGGCCGTGTCCTTGTGATAAACACCCTGCTCTGGGCCAGCTCTGGACCCCTCACACACACACTCAACAGGAGGAGGGTGTCACCAGGAAGAACACGTGACTATGGGGGCATATTGCCCCCACCCCTACCACCTGGCTCATGCCTCTTAGTCTGGCTCGCGGGATCACCAGGGCAGTGTCGTGAGAGCAGCACACTAAAGTGCAGGCAGCACACAGCAGGGCAGACAGCACACAGTTTAGGAGCGCCATGCATCACACCACATGGGGTGATTGTGGGAGGTTGGGGTACCTTAGCAGGGGATGATGGAAACTGACCTATGCACCCTGTCATCCATCACCAAGTGCCCCCATCCTCCATTCTGGGGTGGGTGGGTGGGTGGGGGGGATATATCAAAACACAGCTCCCACTGCCCGACCCCCCCCCCCCCCCACGCACACACACAAACACCCCTGTTGGGCTGTTGGAGGTGGGTGGATGGGAACGCAGGATCCCCCCCCCCCCCCACACACACACTGTTATGGTTCGAGGTTATGGTTGGTGGTTGTGGTTGTTCTCCCCACCAGCCCTCCTCCATTCAGGTAAACTACAATGGTATTTCAAGAATTCAACTACAGATTAACAGTAATACCTTACATATTACATAATGGTTATACCTTTGATAAGTTAAAGGAATTATGTACAAATGGGGACATGTACACCAGCTAAAAGAGTAGACATAATAATCTCTTATACCATATATAGCAACTTGTCCTAAATACAGGCCTCAATAGCCACACATTCTCTACAATTCAATAAGAAAGTAATGGGTAAACTCCCCTGCTGCCTTCTCTGTAAATCAATAAAGTACAATGTCTGATCTCACAAAGTACCGGTAGTGAGCCATCAAAACCCCACGTATCCCGGGCCACAGGTACAGATGGCCACCATACCCCCCCCCTACCCCACCCCACTAGTCAGTTAGCCCTAAGTAATCTCGACCCACCCACTACGTTCTGAGAAATGCCCCCCCCCTTCCCGGCTAAAAGTACATGTACCTGTGGTACCATGCATGTCCGTGGGTATCTAAATGGACCATTTTTTATTTGGATCCCCCCCCCAGGCTGATACCTCCCCCCCCCCCCCCACGGCCCAAACTAGTAATAAATGACTCAGCCCTTGATGGATCTGATAATAGGCTACTTCTATGTTTCCCTACAGAATCCGTGATAATTTTCTGCAAAATTGCCTTGTAGGCCGTAGCCAATGGTGTCCCCTTTGGTAATGTAAATGTACATACCGGTATATATATGCTATAGGGCCTAAACTATTTCAACACTCATAGGACGGTCGGGATGGGAAAATAGTACATGGCAGGTACAAAATTACAGCTAGGCACTAGTTGGTGTAGACCTACCTGTGTATGTCATTTAATATACCGGTTGATATTGTAGGAACTACTTTGATAAGTACACCTTAATTTGCTGACACCTTTGAAGATTGATTGGCCCATTTTGATCAGGAGAATCTATACATATTAAAGGTTGTGTTATGTGTACCAACAGGTAACTCATACTAAAGCCATGTACCATGTACAATGCATTACTGACATCGTTAGCTTTAATTTGTTATCAAATATTGCCACCTTTGAGCATTGAGTTTTTGGATATTGTATTAGAAAGTGAAACGAGATTATTTTCTTAAATTTTTGAAATAATGAAATATTTTTGCAATAATGAATTTTTCATGTGACCCCTTTAAAGGCACACGGGCAGTGGACCGAAAACTGAAACCTGAGTTCTCATGGCCTTAAGCTAAGTTTAACCTGCTTAGTTTACACCAGTACAGCCCCACCAGGAGGCTGAAATATTTATAAACATGCATGTTTATATGTTTGGGGTGGGGGGGGGGGGGGGTAAAAAATATCACCTGCTTTGATGTCTGTTTTTGGTCTTTATCTAAAATCAAAGACTTGAACAAGTCTTATTATTACCCAGCAATCCACAGCCAGCCTAACATGGGCAGGTGGTTTTCTCTGCCTCAACTAACACTGTTAGCAGCCCACGAGGGTCTCTCCTGGTGGGCTGCACTGGGAATAGTTTGTCCCCCATAGACATACGTGATCTGGGGCCTGGTAGATCATTAGGCCCCGTGGTCACATGGGGTTGGAAGGAGGGAGAGTGGGAGGGAGGGAGGGAGGGAGGGAGGGTGGCAGGATGGCTGACTGGGTAGACATCGCTGGTGTGTGTGTGTGGGGGGGGGGGGGCAGTCGCTGCTGTGTGCTGCTTACTGTGTGCTGCCCCTGGTGTGTGCTGCAGAGATGTGCCCACAACTTGCCTACAAAGTCCTGCAGTCTACGGGTATGTATTTCACAACCGCCACAGGCCACAGTGTGTGTGTGGGGGGGGGGGCAATGCACCCTCACATTTGGGGGCAATATGCCCCCATCCTCACGTGAGCATCCTGGTGACACCCTCCTTCAGTTGAGTGGGGTGGGCTGGGGGTGGGTGTGGGGGTGGGTCCAGAGTAGTCCCCAGCTGGGGATGTTATCACACGACACGCCTTATCTAGATCTGGGCTGTGAACCCTGGATGGTGTTTGGGGAGGGGGTGAGAGGAGTTGGGGTGGGGGGAGTGGGGGGTAAGGTAGGAACTGCTACATAAATGTCACTTTATTAAGAAATGTGGCAGTTATATTGAAACCAAACATAGCAAACATGTATGTCTGAATAGAGCTCTATGCAACTGTGCTGTTTCTGTAAGTGTCAGTTTATTTCCCTGGGAGATAGCAATAACTCCTCTAATACAGGTTTGTAAATTAGTGGATTATGTTTACTGTGTTGCTGAAGGTATGAGGATCAATCTGGTCATAGCCAATATGCTGTAGCTTTCTTTTTGACAGTTTGGGAGATTTTTTGTAAAAAAACAGAACCTAATTCCCTCTACTGAGTGGGCTAGCCCATAGCCAAGATTATTTAGGTCCAGGACTGAGGCTGGGAATATTCAGTGATACGGCTGGTGAGAAGTCATGAGGGAAGGGGGAGGGGGGGGGGGGGTGGTGCAGAGCCAAACAGGTCCTCCCTTAGGGAGTAGTCATTTGAGGTAAAGATGGGCTGGTGGATTGGGGGGCGGGGGGGGGGGGGGGGGTGAAGTAATTGTGCTCAGGTATCCCGGCCAGGTATCTCGACCTACCTTCTTTTTTTTTTTTACCCTACCATTTTCTTTTTTTTTGTTCCATAAAAACAAACTCTTTACTAAAATTATGAGAAAATGGATAAATTTCCTCTCATAATCTTGGGGGAAGAAATCGAGATACTGACCTTATATTTCTTATCGGGCCAAGTTACCTGAACAAAACATTTTTGTTATTTTATGCCTGGGCATTTCTTTAACCCCCAGACCTATTTCGTGTAGAATTGTGTTTACTCCAAAATCTAAGATGCCCCCCCCCTCCCCCCCACTCAATATTTAATGGCAAACCAATGGCTGCCCCTGGGTGAACAAAGTTCCGCATGAAGTTCCACCTTGCTACCCCCCACCCCCCCCCCCCCCTGTTGAAAATGATCACCCCCGCAAACCACGGAGCAGAGCTGTCATCGGCGCTGTGGGTTACGGAACTATCATCACCTGGTCTGGTCTTATCGGCAGCTGCCCTCCCACCCCTATACCAATATCCAATCCCCCCATCGTCAAGCGGATGGTGGGTACAATGTTTATCTAGTTTCTCAGGAAGAAGTGGGGGGGGGAGGGGGGACCGGAGGGTAGTGGGCGTGGCATCGTTCGTTCGGATGAAAGCTACCCGACCAGACCCAACATTTTCACTGCGTCTGACATAAATCATGGTGGTTTTTGGTTTAATTTATTTATAATGGAAGGCTTACCTTTCAGGGTCCTTTGGGAAAGGAAAGAAACTTGTCCCTTCTGTGTTGGTGTCTGACTTGGAGCAGTTAGGGGCCGAGCAGCAGCGGCCCCACTGCTTCCTCAAAGGATTGGCCATCTTGATGTTGACGACGGATGTTGACACTCGCGGTGCACCTAGTTGCGGCCAGGGGGCGCCACTGACGGGACCCTGAGGGCCCTGACGACAGTTGTCACGCTCGCCGCATAGGACTCGGTGGCGCTGTCCTCTCCTACGCTATACGCTTATACGCTATTTAGGCTCGTTGATAATATCACGTACATTATCTCTTTCATCATTACATAAGTAGATATCTATAACAGTAGTCTATATATCAGATTTTATCACCGTTTTCTATACCGGGTACCGGTATTTTTGTTAAAATTATCGGGTTTTGTTGACATGTAGATGACCCGGACTACATGTGGTGCAATCGATACTGTGCCTATTTTGTATAGGACAATTTTTTTTCTCAAGTTGTGTGTTTGGCATATAAGTAGGTTCGTCCTATAGACTAGGTGGGGTTTTACTTTATATGGACACTCCCTAAAACCTTTATACCTAGGTCTACTAGGTATTATCAGGGATATGTCCCTGGTTTTATCTTTCTGGTACCCAAATGGTCAAAGGGGTCTAGATGGAGGGTCCCCATGTCGCCTTGTAGAATGAGGGTTATATTTGTTAATGCTAAAGGTATAATTAGTAAATACATAACATGTGAGCATACTCGCTCAATACGCGCACCCGAGTGAGTCGGATGAAGACACGCGTGGCGCTTTATAAGCTTATCTATTTATCTAATATGTTTATGCCAGTAGTTCTGCTTTTGTCCGCGAGACGGCGCCACTTTTGCGGAACTCTCCAAGCATATTCTACGCCGTGTATCATAGGCGTTTTACGTACGAGTCTACGAGGGGAGTTTACGCACCGCATCACTACCAGCGGCACCATGCACTGGAGGACTATTTTCTTGTTTTCATTTTACGATTTATTATTATTTCCCATTGTTTAAGTTATTGAATACATCTATTCCATCTATTTTCATATGATTAAGAAAAGTGCATCGAAGAAAGTACGAAATTTAAACAAGTAAAGCCGCAGAGGCTAATTTTATTATCTAGGTCAGTGCTGTGTGTACATATTCATACACCACCATATTGGATTTATGACTGCCAAGAAGAGTTGCACGTGTTAGGCCTACATCAATAGAAAACATCTTAAACGAGGTAAGAAACAAATGTCAAGCCATGTCATGGCAACTGTAGTTTAGATCTGACTGTTGTTAATGTCCATGTCAACTTTTGTGTTGCTCACGCTGCTGCTTTGTGGGGTGAAATTGATGTTTACATGGACTTGTCCACCGGTGATGGTAGCTCCAGAGAACATACCGGAGGCTGCAGCTATGAGGCCGGCAACAGCTGGGTCGTGTAAGGCCGGGGAGGCTGGCAGGGTGGTTGACATAGTTGTAGAGGCTGAAGATGAAGGGCGTGATGCAGCCTCACTGGTGCTGGGGCAGGGGGGAGAACATACAATTCTTCCGGGCTGGTAGCTAAACCATAACGTGGTGAGGGCTCTTGGGCTGGCATAGTGGGGTGGGGCTGGAGTTCATAGTTGTTTTCATCCATCTTTGGTTTCTTCTGATTGGTGGCTATCATAGCCATATCACGTTGCTGCCTTTTGCTTGCGACAGCATAATGATTAAGGCTGTCCACTGAGGCGTGTCCTGTAAGCTGGATCGCTGCAACTGATGGGATGTTACTGTCAATGAGGTTTTGACAAGTGGTTCTTCGCAGTGAATGGTAAGTGATGTGGCCAGTAATACCAGCCCTTTCTGCCACTCTAGGCATGATCTTACTTAAGGTATTTATGCCCATGGGGGCACTCTTGTACCATATGGCATCTTCAGCTCCCATACCCTGCTTCAGAGAAAGGTAAAAAGGGGCCCCCCCCTCCCTCATATCCACAGGCCTTTTTGTGGTGAAAAGCTCGTAGAGGCTCACTGGATCTCTGGTGACATCCTCCCTGTCTTCCCATACTCGGGGGTTATATTGCCTATTGTGACCACCCTGGGCACCTTGACGGGTTTTGGTGAGTCGCTCACAGTGCAACTCCAGATATTTGACCCCATCGTCGTCAGTGCCCTGCACCACATCAGACCATTTGAGCTGCCTCGATTCATGGGACCCACGGAACCCAAACCCTGTGGTGAGGAAGTAGAAGATGGTGTCTTGAAGACTTCTTGGGCTGGTAGGTCCAAAAGCATCACAATCCCAAGCTGCATCAAGTTGTTCCCCGGTTAGACCATCACTCTTGTTGGGCTTTCCTCCCCGGCCTGCAGCTTTTAACTCCCTCCTCCTACTTGCCAGCACTGCCCGGCTGGCCTTGAAATCGTCGTCCAAAATGATGGAGTGGGAGTAATAGTTCTCCCTCAAATGTCTAGAAATTATAAAATGAAATAACATAAATTATTATTTAATAGTTTTTATTGAATATTATTTAATAGTCGGATCAATACAGGTGAAGTAACCGCCAAACGGCATGTCCAGGGGAAACATAACACTTGATGCCCCCTGGTGAGTAGTACAGGTACCAGGGGCGACACAACCCTTTATACCCCCTGGTGAGTAGTACAGGTACCAGGGGCCACACAACCCTTTATGCCCCCTGGTGAGTAGTACAGGTACCAGGGGCCACACAACCCTTTATGCCCCCTGGTGAGTAGTACAGGTACCAGGGGCCACACAACCCTTTATGCCCCCTGGTGAGTAATACAGGTACCAACCCCAGGAGCTATAGATGTCTCTCAGCGGCACGGAGGCATACCAATTGATACTGATATAAACCTTTTATATTGTGATTTAAAAAAAAAAATTATATGCTCATTTATTAATTTCTTATCATTATCTAGTAAGAAATAATTGATATAAATTATTGATAGCCAATTCATACTCATTTTTAATAAAAGATTGTTTTCAAAAATTATTTTTATTCTAATATTGTGTTTTTTTTACCTGTCCAGGGCCCGGTGGATGGATGTCAGGGTGTCAGGCTCGAAGTCAGTACCATTTTGGCGGCGAGCTACCAACAAATAATTGGAGATATAGTTGTTCAAGGTCACCGGGTCTAAATCTGTCATACGCCGAGGGTCTATATAGGTTACTGCCATAAACTCCTCAAATTTACGGACGACCTGGAAATAAATAACAGCAATTGGTAAGTAAAAAAGGACAATTCTTACTAATTTAATTACCTTTTTTCAACATGCAAAATTCCTATTTTTTTTATTTATTCAAAAACCAGACTCACTTTAAAAATCATTTAATTCTTATTTTCATTTAATTATATTCTTTTTTCATTAAATTATATTCACCTGTTTAGTGCGCTTCACTGTATTTGGAGGGCGCTGATCCTCGACATACCGCTTAAGTTGATCATCTGTCATTAGGCCAGGTACAGGGGCTGCTGGATGTCTACCTACTGCACCCTCCGCCACCTCTGGTGCAGATGCAGTTGCTGCTGGTGCAGATACTGGTGCAGTTGCTGGGGGGTTCACTTCTACTGGGATTGCTGCAGCCATGAAAGCCTCATATTGTGAAGCTGTCACCTCTATGTAGGGAGTGGGGTCGTTTGCTGGAGGCTCTGCTAAAGGTGACGTCATTTTAGACCTGCAATCTGCGTTAGGAATTAAGTTTATAATCGTAGGCATTTCAGTAGTACCTGTAGTTGTGGGTAACTCAATTGTACTCGTACTAGCAGCAGTAGGCCTACTGGGTGCTGAAGTCTCACGTTTCCTCTTCAGCCTTTGTTGTACGGGAACAGGAGGGAGAACATCTTTTAATTCTTCTTCTTCCTGCTTCTTGTTTTCCGCCCTAATCTTTTGTTTGTAATCTCTAATCTCCAGGGAGGAGATCAACGAGTTGAGATCCGAGCAGAAGTAATCAGGATCTTCACTGGCCAATTCCAATTCATCCTCTTCTTGCTGAATGCTTTGAGCAATTGCAACATGAATAGACTCTGCCAACTGCTCCATACCTCCGACGTACTCACCGCCACCTTCTACATGAAGTTCTCCAAATATTTCCGCCATTTCACCCACAACAAACTCGTCTACGACCAAGTCTACACCAGCGGGAGTCAGGTACGTCTTGTTTAATTCGTCCATGATCGCTTTGTGTACTAATTGTCGGCTGCCCCGCCCATTTGCCGCTAAAATCCGCCATGCGGCGCCACCTGTTTTTGCGCGCTTTAGTCCGCAAATCTCCCGCTACGCGGCGCCACTGACGGACTACTTTCGCGCCGCCAATACGCACACCGGGTGGGCGTATTGGCTCAGTACGCAACCCAGGGCGGCGTACGGCTTTCAGTATCTAAGAGATAAGACTTTCATATGCTAGGTATAATAATGGTTATGTAACATTATGTAATCATGGGGAATCTGGGTTGAGAGTAAGGATATCAATAACTCATTGATAAGGAAGGAAAGGGGAACCTAGTTAAGAAGTCATGAAGTTTTGATTGCAGGAACAAATGTATATGTGTGTGTGTGTAGGTAGGCGATGGATTTGCGATGGATTTGTGTGGCCCGTTTGCACCCTCTACAGAGCAAAACAAATACATTCTGACCTTCATAGACCATGCTACTGGTTGGGCGGATGCAATTCCAATAAAAGACAAAACAGCTCTCACAATATATAAAGTTCTCCACAGGGTGCTCATTCCACTGGCAGCGCCGCCAGAAATTATCCTGATGGATAATGCGTTGGAATTTAGGTGGACCTTGGTGGAAGGGTATTTAAAAGAATTGGGGATAGATGTCAGACATATTACACCATACAATAGTAGGTCGAACGGTAAAGTGGAACGATATCATAGATCCTTGAAAGATATGCCTAGGAAGATGACAAATGCACGTCCACACCTGTGGGAGGATTGCATAGGGGACGCATTGTTGGCACACAGAACCACACCATCAGACGTGACGGGATTCTCACCTTATTTTCTGTTCTTTGGGAGACACCCACCAAGACCATACTTCCAATTATTGGATAGACAGGAGGGGGGGGAGACATCAAAGATGGCGCAGAGGGTGGATGAGGTGGCAGTGGCGCTGAAATTTGCATGGCGTAATGCATATGTGAATAGGCAGTACAACATGGATAGATTAACAAAAGCTGCTAATGCTAAACCCCTCCAGGTGGGGGACGCGGTGGTCACTATGGCGCAAGACACAACAAAGCTGGACCCCAGGTGGGACCATGGCTTCATGGTAACCAGGGTGAGGGGGACAGTAATTACAGTGGTGGGACCAAATGGGGTGAGTAAACAATTGGCGCGGGATAAAGTAAAGTATGTGCCGGCGGATGTAGAATGGGGGGATCTCAGAAAGAGGCTTACTAGAGCACAAAGAAATGCACAGAATGCGGAACGGTTGAGACAACATAATGCAGCAGAGGGCCTGCTTGGGGGAGGGATTATACCACAGGGGGAGGGGGTGCTGCAACAGCCCGGGACACAGGAGGGGGAGGGGGTGCCACCCCAGCAACAGCTAATACCTAACACAGGTATAGTTGCTAGGGACGCGGACGCCACGCCGGACCCGCCTGTAATAACAGGACAAAAGAGAAGGGGGGACCAATCAGAAGGGGGGAGAGACGTGTTAGGCGCCTGGAGTAACATGGATGGGGACCGGGGGGCCTGGACAAGGGGTAGAACTTACCTGGCTAAACGCATTCGGTTGTTGGCTCCAGATGGAGACGCTGCGGTCCTGGCTAAGCGCCAGTGCATTGACGCTGTACTTGCATTCTCCTGTAATGTTGTTAATAATAGGTTGGCTGATGGCGCTGTTCCTCCAGGGAGTGGCGCCCAACCCCATCTTTGAACAAGACGGAGTTTTGGTACACCAGGAAGGGGACGTCAGGAGGATAGAAGCAGCATGGTCAGTAGTGGTTATAATACAACCACCACCGGTGTTGGAAATCACACATTTGGACAAAAGCTTTGATGCGGCCTTCACACAGGCGGAAGTCCGATTTGGAGGACAAGGGGCGTCACACTGGAGGAAGCGTTGGGCGGCGTTGAAACACATGCTGAGGAAGCATACGTATGAGGTTCTTCAGGAGGAGAATATGCCGGATGCCAATAGGATAAAGAGGGGGTGGTTTAATTTTGTAGGGGCCCTAGTTCGCCCACTTTTTAATATTCCAGACTTTACGGACATTGAGAAATTAATGAAACTTATTTTTGGAAATGCTAAACATATGGAAACAATGGCGCACCATGTTCAAGAAATGGTGACCATGATTAATGCCACACAGACTCTGGTGCAGCTTAATGCAGACCATATACAAATGGTACAGAATCTATCATGGGAAGCATTACGACAAGTGGACATTAACAGAAAGGCACACCAGGATGACTTTGAAGCCATTAGTGGGTTGAAAGTCGCTAGGGCTTTGGATGTGGCGTTGCAGGAGGCTGAGTTTGCGTTTAATTCTTACATTCAAGCTATTAAGGACTATCATCAAAAGAAACTGGAAGTGGAAAGAGGGTGGTTGACGGACAATATTATATCACAAAAACAACTGCTGGACATTGTTAAACAAATTGACAGTAAAGGGTTTGAAGCATTGCCACTGGTATGGTACTATCAGTTTGTAGCTGTTGTGCCAATATGGGAAGGTAATGATCATATAGCATTTAGGGCAGTGTTGCCCGCTATAGACAACGACAGATTTATTAAATATTCTCTGTTATATGTACCGGTACCATTGGCAGGGGACCACATGAGGGTTATTGAGGGACAAGCTAGTGTGGTGCTACACACAATGACGGGGAGTTCTTTTATACCACGAAATTGTCTCGGAAATAGACCAAGTGTTTGCTGGCCCGAGGTAGAGAATCTGGTTAAATCATGTGAAAGTCAGCTGGTGAATGGGGAAAAACCGAGTGATTGTAGGGTGAAAATATTTGCAGCTCGTAATGTTACGTCGGTAGTGGTCAGAAGGTCACCCTTTGAAAGTAATGTCATAGTAGCACCGGGAGTAAAGGGGGAACAGGTAGTGGTATGTTGTATGAATGACCCACCAGTTAAAGTGTCAATCAATAAGCCTACATCGATCCTAATACAGGACGAGTGTGTATTGGAATCGGGGCAATTGAGAGTGAAAGCAGTAGTGCATGTGCACACAACCTTAAAAAGAAAACAGGTTGAACCTATTGCATTGCCCAGTGTAAATGTAACATTGCCACGAAAATTAAAAGCCGCGCTGAAGTTAAGATTGAAAACAGTGGAGCATTTGAAAGTACCTTTAATCCATGTGGAGGATTGGGCGGAAGAGGGTAAGGGGGTGGCTAAAGGAGTGATGGGGGGAGGGGCGGACTGGATAGAGGCCGCGTCTCATCCCCTAGTATCAGCGGGGTCCAGTGGGGTAGCTGTCATCATCTGTGTGATTATATTGATATTAAATGTATACTGTTTGTGTTGCTCAGGGAAAATGAGAATGTTGAATCAAAAAGGCACAGGGTACAAGGAGTCCTGACACCCAGGCGCCATCGGCGCCACCGGTGCCAGCGGCGCAGGTTCCCCTTATGCAGATGCCGCAGATGGTGGGGGTTTCACCGCCACCACCTCCATACCCATCACAGAGACCGAGTACAGACCACTCTGTGTCAGTGACAGTAACACAAGACCAGATTGCACAACTGATCGGGTTCACTCCCAGACGCCCACTCAAGGCTATAGATATGCCATGAGGACCAATGCTCAATGTTTTCATATAAATATATAAACATTTCAAATAAAAGGGGGGAGATGTGTAGAATGAGGGTTACATTTGTTAATGCTAAAGGTATAATGGTTATGTAACATTATGTAATCATGGGGAATCTGGGTTGAGAGTAAGGATATCAATAACTCATTGATAAGGGAGGAAAGGGGAACCTAGTTAAGAAGTCATGAAGTTTTGATTGTAGGAACAAATGTATATGTGTGTGTGTGTAGGTAGGCCTGAACGAGTCACAGCTGGCCACCACCCTGGAAGGGGTGGGGGTAGACTCAGACAGGTAACAATGCATATTGTAGGAGCAGGTGTGTAGAGAGAACAATGATGTGTGTATGCTGGCCCTGAAAGGGGGCAGCCAATGAGAGAGAGACATGTTGTAGCATGTACAGGAGGAGAAATGTAGCCAATAAGAGAGAAGCATGTGGTAGCTTGTACTGGAGGAGAATTGATTGTGTGTTTGGAAATAAACTGACAGAATTGAGTAAGTGGTCGTCCGGTCACATCTATATATGCTTAACTACCACCCTGGAGGAGGACAGGGGTTTTACAGCCTGTCCATTTTAAGAAATGCTCATGTCATTTGTCAGTATCTTTGTAATTCTCCCGTCATTTGTCACTAGGCTCCATTCGCCTGTTGATTTTAAGAAAAGGCCATGTCCCTTGTCAATATCTTTTATTTCTCCTGTCATTTGTCACTAAGACCTATGTCGCCTGTCAATTTTAAGAAAAGGCCATGTCGCTCTGTCAATTTTAGGGCGTGATCATTTTTTAACAACAGGGGGGGTGGTGGTTTTTCGCGCAGAGCGCACAAAATTTTTTAGACCCCCCCCCGGTCGAGGGGTCAAATTTGTTTACCCCCCCCCTTACGGCCGAAAATCGGCTCACACTCGGGCCCTTTGAAGCATAGTAACGCGCAGGCTTTTTGGCTCAAAACAGGTTAAATTATTTTGACCCCCCCCCAAGAGGGCCCCAAATTTGTTTCCCCCCCCCCGGTCAAGGGGTCCAATTTTTTTTGCCCCCCCAAACCCACCACCACCCCCCCCCTCTTGTTAAAAAATGATCACTCCCTTTGGGGTCTACCCCCATAATTGAAGTCTAGTCAGTACTACAGTAGGGCTATGACTAGTAGTACGACTCAACAGTGGCTAGGTCCTAACTTGATCTAGAACTAGGTACCCCCCCCCCCCCACCTCCTCCCTCCAATACACTACAGACAAGTGTGCCTGCAGATGGGCCGTTTTGGAGGCGACTTTCGACCAAAGGCAATAATATAAGCGACCTGGCGACTTTTGAACAATATTGCTGATAGATTAAAGGGTCCAAAAAAGCGACTTTTCGACCTGGACCCCTTAATTTCGGCGACTTTCCGACCTGAAGGGGGGACCCCTCTGCACCCCAACAAGTTGATGAGCCCTGTTAACCCTAGGCTGCCGGGTATGGACAAGAGAAATTTACACGTAATCCCACTGAACCCAGACAAACTTGACAAAGGCTGAAAGAGCTTGAAAGAGTGACACTGATACTAGTGATAGATGATGAATTGACTACAAGAAAGTAGGGTTGTGTCCGTTTTTAGAGCAGATTGCTCAACGAGATGGTTGAGACTGTTGTGACAAAGAAAATGGATGTAAACCTACCTCTATACGTCAGTGCAGTGTAGTCAGGGTGTAGGTAGGTGATCACCTAAGTAAATTAGGCGTTCTTGGTGACACAAATCTGTCCAGATGACTTGAAGGGCGCCATTGAATCGGGCTGGTGTCTCACAAAATGTACGGGGGAATACCCGGACTACTGGTGGCGCCACCTAGCGGATTTTTATTCTCGCGCGCTCATCGGACAGCCCTCCTCCCCTGCAGACCTTCATTTGCCGAGACTTTTTTTCCGCATTTTTTATCCTTCTTGCTAGAAGCTCGAATTGGTAAAATTTTTTAGGCCTACCTCGGCTCCTCTTTAATTTACCAATACCAGGGGGCATTGGTTTTCTCTCATCTGAGGGTATAACTAGTTTCCTAGGTCTACCAGGGCCACGTCGTTCCGGGGTGGTCGCTCTCCGCTCAGTGTCACTTGACTTCGAATGCTCCCCTGACTTAGATTCTGAAGATTCTGAAACAATCCAAACCACGGTAAATGGACCATCCCAGTTGGGTGACAGCTTCAGCTGCTGTGGGGATCGTGTAGCCTAACTACTTCATACCCTACTCGAAAGGACCCAAGTTTCAAACCCACGCAGTCATAGCCCACCTTTTGCCATGAAGCAGATTTGCTTAGCTCACATCGAACCATCTCGTATGCGGACTTGAATTGATCCCTCAATGCCTCCACGAACATCACCTGACAGTGTATTTCAGCGTTTATCCCAGCTACGCCAAACACCAAGTCAGCAGGCATAATCAAGTCCTCTCCGAATACTAATAGATTGGGGGAACAACCGGTGGAAGCATGCACCGTACTGTTATTAGCATGTACCACAAACTCGCATTGCTCGTCCCAATCATCCATCTGACTGTTGACCAGAGGCTTCAGGACCCGTATCAAGGTTCTGTTGAACCTTTCTACTTGACCATCTGACTGAGGTCTGTACGGATTCGTTCTTGTTTTGCATATAGCAAGGTTATGGCACATTGCTGCCCATAACTCGGATTCGAATTCTCTGCCTTGATCACTATGCAACATCAAGGGCACGCCTAGATGAAGCACCCAGCCTTTTACAAATGCACGGGCACATGTATGGGCCTTATGATCCTTCAGAGGGCACACTCTAGTGTACTTCGAATAGTAGTCAGAGATCACCATCATGCACGTGTTTCCATCAGGAGTGGTTTTAAGGCCACTGATGATATCAACCGCTATGCGTGCAAATCTAACTCCCCACAGCTCTTGAGTTAGTGGCAATTTCCCCAGGCCTTCACCTGGTTTATTCAGACAACAATCTGGACAAGTAGAGATCCACCTAAGCGGATCTTTACTCATGCCGGGCCGGTAATACCTCCTGGAGAGTTGTGCAAGGGAGCGCTTCTTTCCAAAATGTCCACTGGTCTGGTGCCCGTGTACGAAATACATGATATCCCTTCGCATAGCTGTCGGTATCACGATTTGCCGAAGTTTGGTCTTGTATGGTGTTATCTTCCACCTACATAAGATACCGTCAACAACAGTTAGCTCAGACCATTGAGCAAGTAGTTGTCTCATTTCCCGGTTCTCAATCGAAATGGCTGGTCTTTGTCGTTGGGCACCACTGGAGACATGTTCTATTAGTCTCGACATGACAGCATCACCCTGCTGGAATTGCCTGATAGTTTCCGTGGACCATTCCATTGTTTTAGAATGTCCTACATCATACGGCATTCGAACTCCAGCTATTACAGCGTTATGGGCTCCACAACCATTACAATCCATTCTAGAACATTTCCGTATGGGTCTTCTCAAAAGGGCGTCAGCATTGATATGCTTGCTCCCTGCTCTATTTTGGATTTGGCTATTTTCCAACCCGAACTCGGACAAATGGGTCAGCCATCGACAGATCATTCCTTCTGCTTCCTTAAAGTTCAGCAACCACCTTAAGGAGGAGTGATCCGTCCGTAAAGTAAAGTCACCTCCCCACAGGAAGTGCTTAAACTTCTTCGTATATACCACTACCGCCAACAATTCGCGCTGAGTGGTACAGTAATTCCTCTGGGCCTTATTGAGGGTATTACTAGCAAAAGCCAGTGGCACTTCTATCCCCTCTTGCATCTGGGACAGAGAAGCACTTATACTGTTGTTACTGGCGTCAGTGTCCAGTATGAAATGTCCATTAGCTGTTGGATATTTCAAAACTGGGGTGGTTCGAAATAGGTTCTTCACGGCTTCGAATGCTAGATCTTGTTCTGGACCCCATGGGAAAGGCTCCTTCCTTCTACCCGGAGTCCAGCGAGCTAGAGCCTGCATAGGCTGAGCTATTCTGGCATACCCTGGTAGGAAGTCCCTGTAGTAGCTACAGAAGCCTAGAAAGGACCGTATGTCTTTTAAGTCCTTCCGGCTTTTCCCATTCCGACACAACATCTAGTTTCTCAGGATCCGCCTTAACACCCTCAGTGGATATTATCCTACCGAGATAGTTAATTGAAGTCCTAAATAGGTGACACTTCTTTGGTTTCAATTTCAAACCATTGGTTATCAACCTATCGAAAATTTTGACTAGAGTAGCCAGGCACGAATCGAAGGTTTTCCCAAAGACAATCACGTCGTCCAGGTACACCAAACACTCCTTCCACAACAGATCACTCAACAGAGATTCCATCATGGCTTCGAATGTTGCAGGGGCGTTACACAACCCAAACGGCATCACATTGTACTGGAAAAGACCGACACGGCTCGAAAAGGCTGTCTTTTCCTGATCCTCCTCTTTCATTCCAACCTGCCAGTATCCGGATTGCAAATCCAGCGTACAGAACCATTGGTTTCCGCCCAGGGAATCAATAGTCTCGTCTATACGGGGAAGAGGATAGGAGTTTTTCTTTGTACAACCATTCAATTTCCGATAATCGATACAGAAGTGAATTGTGCCGTCTTTCTTAGTCACCATCTGAACAGGACTGGACCAGGGGCTAGTGCTGAGAACAATCACCCCTAATCTCAGCTGATCAGCGATTTCCTTCTCGGCCATCAATTTCTTCTTCAAAGGTAGGCGTCTATAAGGGATTTTGAAAGGTACAGCTTCATCTGTATTAATGGAATGTAGCACCATATCAGTTCGTCCCAAACCAGTGGGCCCCCCGAAGGCTGCATCATATTCCATCAATACCCGCCTCAACTGATCTTTCTGTTCCCCCGTCACCAGGCTCGAATCGTCCACCAACTTCTGGAGTTCCGGACGCAAATCGAACATCCCTTCAAGGTTCGGTTTGGTATCTTCTGAGAGTATACTGGTGCTTGCCTGTGCAACGATCACCTGTCCCACGGGAGTACCTTTCATCAGATAACTGACTTCACCTCCAGGATTCGAAATAGGAATCAAATTCCTGCTGCCACTGCCTACGAAAGTATCTGCACTCTCGAGTCCAATGGATGCGAGTCTCACCACTTCGGGTTCAACCACTGCCATCTGATCTCGAAAGATACTGTCACTCAAAAACAGTACATCACATGTCTGTCCTGGGGGTATCTTAACCGTCTGTACCACCGAGGCTACAGAAGATACCTTCCTCAACACGCATTGCACAGCCACCTTGTACGGATGTTCTATCTTCAACATCCCCCTACAAGGTTCCAACATTGCCCCGTACAACGCAGCGAAATCTAATCCGATGATGCCATCATCACTCAGATCAGCAATAGTAGGCGACAGGAGATAATCCTGTCCACCTACATTGACTTCGAAAAACGCTTTACCAAACGTCTGCATGCAGCTACCGTCGGCCGAATGAGCTTTTACCCTCGTTGTGAAGTTATCTGGTTCATCGGCTACAAGGTCATGGAATCGCTTGGAGATCATGGAGTGACTAGCCCCAGTATCCACTAGAAATTCCGCAGACCTTCCCTTCACTGCTACAGTCAAATACCACCTCTTCCCATCCAGTGGTGATGGGTTGACGGTGAAGCGTTCGAAATCCTTGGTGACACCAAGATCTACTCCCCGCCGTTTCAAGTGTTTCAAACAGGGATGATCCGGGGACAATCGGGCACTGCTGACTACTTCCAGCTCCTGTATCCAATTCGCCGCTTCCCCAGTACTTCCTTCTTGGATGTCTACTTTTCTGGGTTCATTGGACATACTTAGAAGGGACTGATCAGGCCCCTCTCCTAAGCTTCCGATCTCTTCTGTACCTCTGACTTCATCGCTTGCACCACTGGTGATAAGGTGGCTTACCTTCACCTTAGGGGTCACTACATTGCCATCCCGAGCAACCCCCTCTAGTTTTCCATTTTCTTCTCTTCAGGCTTCGGTACCGGCTTCTCGGCTGGGCATTCTGCTGCAAAGTGTCCCAGGGCCTGACACCTGTAACACTTCCTGGTGGTCTTATCCACTCTTGGCTTCGAATTCCTCCCTGCTGATTGCTGGTTTCCAGACATTAAGTCAGTCAACAGTAACAAGAGTTCTTCCATAGAACTGGGAGTGGAGGATGTAGTCGAAGGTGCGCTGGCAGCTCCGGGGGTCACAGGAGGTGTTTTCCCGTCAGCCTTCGGATAGCACTTTGAATTCGAATTGGAATAAGATTTGCCGCTGTTCTTTTGAGCAACTGCGCCAATCTCCTCCTCCCTTCCAGAATCACCTTCCTCTGTATCAGAGGCTGGTAGGTCTTGTACCATACTGGAAGTTCTCGAAAGTACTCTCGAAGATAGCAGATGCCGTTTTCTGTCATAGTCTTCTATGGCCATGAACAAACCGGTAAGAGAAGTTCCAGCTTTCCAACTATCACATGCTGCGGTCCGTTCATCAGAATCCCTTAATCCCTCAATGAATTGCGAGAACAAATCATCTAGGAACTGTGGGTCATCTAACTGCCATCGTGGTCTAGCCCTTTGCAAGAGAGCCAGCAATTCTAGACCAAACACACGATGAGACTCATTTGGCTTACGAGTCCTCTTTCGAAACAACCGAAGCGGATCCTCATTACCCACATTACCGATCAGGTAACTGGCGCATTCCACCAATTGGGTAAACGATCCAGCACCATGCATCATTCTCCATCTCGAAACAGCTAGCTTGCCGGGGCCATTTCTCAATGCCCAAAGAAGCTCGTCCAACAATTCCTGCTCTGACCACCGATTGTACCTCATATCGTCCATAAAGTCTGCAAACCAGTCCTGCCATGGCTGCCTGCCTGTGAACGGAACTGGAGTGCTTGCAGTGCGTCTGGCAGCATTGTGGTTGTCTCTGTGCAACAGAAGAGACTGCTCAATGCTCCAATCAACGATATCAGCATTATCAGCCTGTCTGCTAACACATTCAACTCCCATCTCAGCAATGCAGGGGTTCGAATCGTAAATCAACTTCATCCCGGGGGACATTGATTCGCGTCGAGAGACTCGTCTACCTGCATTTGTAGGAGATCTCCCTGACCTCCTTGTGGGGCCACTCGAATGCTCGTTCGGATCAGATCTTGAAGATCTATCATTCGAACCGAAACGGCTTGGTCTCTCGAGAGAGCTCGACCGGATCGGGGGGATTTGAATAGTCATCATCGTATGACGTTGGGCGTTGTTCACGTCGTGACGACCTCTCATCCGAATCACCTGCATCAATGGTCACCCGCTTCGGTCTCCCTCCGGATGAGGTAGAAGCACCACCCCCACCAGACATCGAGTTGTAGATGCCACCATTGACATGATCGAAACCCGAATAGCCACTTCGAGTTGACTCCTTCTTTCGTTTCAACTGTAAATCTTTCAGTTCCTGGACCAGACGATCCTTTTCTTCCATCATCCCTTTGGTTGCCTCTCGTATCGTGTCATGGAGCTCGTCCGATTCATGTACAGTCTTATCCTGACGCTGTTCAAGAACCTCAGTTCGTCGCCGCAAGATATTCTGCTGATGAGAGAACTGGTCTTCCATATGTTCCAGTTCCGCCTTTGTTGTGTCTAAGCGGTTCTGCTTCTCCATTGTTGCCCCTTCCAACTCTTCTTTCTTGTTTCGGAGCTTTACTAACCGATGACTCAAAGCTTCAAACTCCGCATTCATTCTGTCCATCTCCGCATTCATTCTGTCCATCCATTGCTTCCTCGAATCGATTCTTCTCTTCGGTGAAATGACGACGTGTCACCTCTTGCCGTTGGTGTCGTTCAGCATGCAGCATGCTCATGCCCTGTGTTGGCATAGGAGCAATGTGCCTCTTCGAACCGCCAGTCTCGAACAATGAATCCTCCAGGTTTGACCCCAGATCCTTTCGAATAGAATCAGGATTGCCTCTCCTTGGTTCTGGTGTCGAACTCGAACGGCTTGGCCCATAGTGTTTCTCAAGGGCTGCTACCACCTCCGGATCCTGACTCGAAATAGGGTGAAGGGACGCTCCACCCTTTGCTTGTTCAGCCATGTTCACCCGAACCGACTGTGCTATTCTGTGTTTCACCCGAACTGGTCACGGCACCAATGTAGGGGTTTTGTATACGTATAACGCGAATACAGGTTCCAAATTCGGTTTGAATGCAACAGGTTTTATTCGATCACAGCCTCAAAAGTACACGAAGGTTTTTACTCGGTTCACTTGGTCTTTTAACCATTCGAAGACACACAGGATTCTATCGATAGTTCAAAGTTAGCAATACCGGACAGTCAGGTCCTGAGCCAGAATGGCTGGTGCAGGGGCCATAATGTGGGAGGGGTGTAGGTGCCCCTATCAAAGCGAAGGTACGAAAGGCGTGGGTCAGAGCTCGTCCTGGGAAGAACTCCCTGAGGTAGCCAACCTCGGCCTCTTATATACCCTGAGCGCGGACCAAGCAGTGTCGACGTGGCACTCCTCTGTAGTGCCTTCTGGAGTGCCCTGCCTGGCTCCGCTACTGGATAACCGAAAGGACATGGCGTAGGTGCTGCCACCTAGTGTCCGCTGGAGGCACTTCCCATTTTCTGGAATAAAAGAGCGGTCAATAATGTTAAAAAAGATTTTACTGACTCTCTCTATACATATAACAATGGCATCTCTTATCACCTTGGAAGAAATGATATCAACAATGGACGATTTCGTCACATCTAAAGTCTTGCAAACATCTAGAATATCTTGAGGGGTAATAACAATCTCGTCCATAATTTGAAAACATTCAGTCCTGTCAAAAACCCATTCAGCAGTATGAGCAGAGGCCAACTTGGGGCCAATACCGGTATGAAAGGCATTCATGTGTTCTGCAGTATGAGAAACAGGTACTTCATTATTGTTGTCGTCAAGTAAATTTATATTTATTTTAACTTTACATTTGCCAGGGATGATTCTATTAACTGTTTTCCAAAAGAGACGACTATTATTCACATTTTGCTCAGCAGAATTTGTTAAGTAAACTTGTTGTGCCTTTCTACAGTCAATCATAGACTTATCCCTAAAGAACCTAGCTTTTTCCCAAGCCCTAGCGCTATCAGATTTTTAAAAATGTTTGTAGTCAATTTTGGCGAATAACTCACGAGTCATCCCTGGGTCCTCCTCATCCTTGACTTTAAATTCTCTGATTGGGCAATCAATGTCTAGTAGTGAATTAATCAATTCCTCTAAAACAAGCCAAGCATCTTCAGCGTTAAGTTTAGTTTTGAAAAGTGTCCAATCAGCATTTTGTTACCTTTCAGTGAAAATGTTTTTGTCATGCGCTTTGTAAGACCTGCCAGTTATTCATTTAGTACCAACCTTGTAAGTTTTATGCTTAAAAGAGACGTACACAGGCATGTGATCACTAGCGCTCATATTAACAACTCCAGATCCTACAATATCTTTGGTATTTGTAAAAATTAAATCGATGCCATTTGCATTTTGTACGACACGAGTGGGTTGATGTATAAGCTGCCTGAGACCAAATTCTCCTAATTATTCAGTCAGATGATCATATTCATTGTTATCAATTAGACAATAAATATTGAAATCACCCATAATAAATACTTTGTATTCATCAATATCAGTTATTTGAGTGAGTAACGCTGATAGGCAATTTGTAAAAGTGGTTGGGCAGCCCTTTGGGGGTCTGTACACAATTTCAAAAATAAATTTCTTGGATTTGCCTTTGGACAATAACAACCATTGTATTTCTATATATTTATCACTTCCTTTCAAAAGCTCAAAGTGAGTTGAGGAACAAAACATATCTTCATTGACATATGTAATAAGGCTGCCAGCTTTTTTCTTGATTTTTTTATCGAGTCTATAAGATGTATAACCCCATATATGATATTTAGCTGAAGGGTCCTTCTCCTTTAACAATACCTCGGAAAATGAAATAACATCAATGTTACGCCTTGCTACCTCAGGTTTCAAACGTGGCCATTTCCTTTTAATACTGCGTACAGTAGCATGTAAAAAATGCACACCCTTGCTCTTACATATATCTCGAATTCTAATGCTAATTGTCATGAGTAGCCAGATAGAACTCGACAGGTTTGGTCACTCTTTAGATTGAATAAAATATTATCAACTATGATACCAACCTAAGTCTTTGAGACTTAAATACAGGTAAGTATTAACACCCTAAGTTTATAGCCATTCACATTATCAGCATGTAAAGTAATATACAATTAATTTGTATCATTATAATTATATAAGTGATTACGTAATATTACGTAAATGAAATATGATATGTCATATTTATATAATAAGGCATGAATTGGAGCATTTAGAATAACTTATGATATGACTATAGGTGCGTTATGAATGTGTGAGATATAGGTCTATTGAGTACAGTATGGTACAGGTGCCTTATGCCAAAAAGGGGCAAGATGGCGCTGCGCGACTAGGACGGGGACGCGGAGAGGCTCCGACATATTTCTGGATTTTAGGTTGGTTTAGCCATGTGAAAGTTCTTTAAACTGGCCAGAGACGAATATAAACCAACACTGACCCGCCTACAGCAGTATAATTTCAATAGAATCCTGCCATTTTGAAGATATCGAGGGAAGCCGGGTGGACGGTACCGACAGCAGTTGTGACAGCGACAGCCGCACTCGTGGGCATACGTTGTTTACATTGACAGAGGTCTGACAGCGCACCGTCAACATGGCGACTCCGAAGAAAGGGCGTACCAAACTTAAATTAACAGGCAAGGTTACAACAAAAGAACTTGCGGAGGCAGTCCTAACCCTTGAGAAGAGGGTGATCGAGCTAGAAAAGAGCCAAGACGACACGGAGATCTCCATATCTACCATTAACAACAATGTGAGTACAAATAAGACAGCGATCGGCGTGGCGGACACCGTAGCCAACAGCTCACTTCTCTTAATAGAGGCATTGACAAACCGCCTTGACAGTGCTAATAAGAGTGTCAACAAGGTAAAAACATCAGTGACAGCTTAACGTCAGGAGGTCTCAACAGTGTCTGAATCGATACACGCTACGGGCAATATGGCTGGGAAGTTGATGGATCGAGTAGCAAAATTCGAGGAAGACGACCGAAGGAAGACGTTGTTACTAAATGGCTTCCCTGAGAATCCCCGAGAAGATTTAAGAAAGGTATGCGATTGCCTGTTTCAGGACCTCAACCTATCGTATGGGAACGAACGTGTGGATTCAATCTACAGGCTCGGGAAATTTGATCCTGACAAGGATCGCCCCAGAACCATTGTCTTCAAGCTAGCCCATAGGGGCATAAAAGGTGACATCTACAGAAAAGTTAGTAACCTGCAAGGTTTGACTGCCTGGGAAGGAGTGTCCCTTCAGGACGAACTATCAAAAAGGGAGATGAAAGAATTTGTCGAGCTGAGGTCAATATACCATTTGGCCAAGAGATGGAAGGTAAAAGACATCAAGTTAAGGCAGAGAGCACTCATAATCGATAAAACTACATACGCTCACAAGGACATTGCGTCCCTCCCATATGGTCTCACCTTAAAAGCAGCAGCAATGATAAAGACCAAGGACGGCATAGCTTTTAAATCAGAGCACTCAGTCTTCTCAAACCTCTACCCCTGTGATCTGACTTACAAAGGTGAGAAGTACAACTCGCTAGAGCAGGCCCTACAACACCAAAAGGCACTCAGTAGCGGAGACAAGAAGACTGCCGGGATGATCCTAGCAGAAAGCGATCCGTATGAAATCATGAACCTCGCCAAGGGTCTGACAATACACAAAGACTGGAATAAAGGTGCAACCAAGCTGGTACACAACCTACTAACAATTAAATTCAGTGATGAAGGCAGAGCAACTACCCTGACTAGAACTAAGGGCAAACACTTATACGAGTGTACATACAATCCAGTCTATGGTGTAGGACGACACATGGGAAATGTTGCCTCTCTCAGCTTTGACCAGCTCAAAGGTGGGAATATGCTGGGTAGACTTCTGGAAAAAGTCAGAGACGAGTTGGCCGCAAAAGCAGTGAAACCAGCTGCTCCCGATACCCCTCCAGTGCCAGCAGCGAACCAAGTGATCGAACAACCTGAAGACCCTGCAATCCTGCTCACACCACCACCCGCCAACAAACCACCAGTAGTGATACCTGATGACCCTGAACGATCAAAACTGCTCAGGGAGCTAATGGACGCAGCTGAAGCCAAAAAGAACTCTAAAGAAAATAGTGAATCTGATGCAGATGATGATGATGATGGTGATGAGGGTGATGATGATGGTGATGTCTCTGGTGATGACGATGATGAGATGGCCCTAAAGACGATAGAAGAACTAGGGGAAGAAAAAGACAACACAAGTGCCGAGCCTGCAGATGATGAAGAAGTCTTGAACAAGACACTGAACGACTTACTTGATTCATAATGTCTGTACGTCCGTTCACCCCCCCCCCCCCTGTGATACTTTTAATATATATTTGGTATGTTCTTCTATGTGATGGATTTATAATGTAAAATGAGCATAAATTGTATACGCTAAAACCTACCGGTATTTGAATGTACAAGCCTTATGTTGGAATTTAAAGTACATATTTTGGTAAAGAATGAAAAACGATTAGAAACTTCAAATGTTTACGCTTACCGGTACTGAATGTAGAAGTCCATAGATTTTATGTTGGTATTTAAAAAATATATTTTTATATAAAAACACTCATGACAACGGCCTAACTTATATAGATATTGGTTGAATGTATTTTAGATTTTAATTTTAGGAGCAAAATCTCTCATAGCCATTCTTGATAAAACCAAGGTGATGGAACGCCACAAGAGCAGAGGTTCCGATCCTATGGTACATAAAGTTATAATTTTGGTATGTTACAGTATATGTCGTCAGAAATTTGAAATATTGTATAGAATGTATGTAATTTTGAGATGTAGACTCAGTGATACCGGTAAGTCCAATCCCTGGGCGCTTTACCTAGATTGATTGATTCAAACGGTCAGTGTGTGTTGCACCTTAACTCACAGAGCATAAGGAACAAGTTTGAAGATATTAAGAAGGAATTAACTAACCAATGTATCGACATATTATTATTTTCTGAGACCTGGCTCACCCCTATGGATATTGATGAGGATTATATTTTAGATGATTATAATTTATATAGGTGGGATAGAGCCAGACTCATGAATGGTGGTGGATTATGTGCTTTTATAGCTGATTACTTGACGTGTGATGAAAATATTTTTTCAAATCTAAATGTAAGTTGTATTGATTTGGAGATCCAATGGCTAGTTGTAAAAAAGGGTAACTCACGTCGAAAGCTAATTGCTAATATTTATAGGCCTCCAGAAGGAAATAAAACAAATTTTGTTAATATGTTGTGTAGAATGTTGTCGACTGTTGGCCATTTAGAAAACTATGATGTGATTTTCACGGGGGATTTCAACATTGATGTTCTAGAAGAGAGTAATATTAAAGACAAATTGTATAATGATTTGGAGGATTTTGGATTAAGACAATTAATACATGAATCTACAAAAAATAAGGGCACTAAAACATGTATTGACTTAATTTTCACCAATATTGTGAATGTTTTGTCCAGCGGAGTAGTATTTCTAAATCTTAGTGACCACCTACCAGTTCATGTTACTACCGGTACTCCGCGGGTACACAAGGCTGAGAGAAGCTTTGTAGGGCGTTCTTATAAGAACTATGATACAAATGACTTTTGTAATAGATTTAAGAATTTGTCTTGGATAAATTTTGACAATACTGTTGATGTTGAAGAGTGTTGGAACATTTTTTCCAAAAATATAGACTGTATTCTTGATATTTTGTGCCCGATTAGAAATTTCAAAATTAAATTTAAGGAAGAGCCCTGGCTAACCCCTGAACTGGTCGCCCAGATTATCGAGAAGAATAATGCATTGAAAAAGGCTTACAAATCTAATAACATTCTAGATTGGGAATTGTCAAATAACTTGAAAAATAATTGTTGTACCGCTGTTAAGAGAGCGAAACAAGCCTTTGTAGTTGATCAAATTACAATGAATGTAGATGATTCTAAGAAATTTTGGGCGTCCATGAAAGAACTCCTACCCACTAAGGGAAGGAAAAATAAAAATATAATTCTGCACAATGATGATGGATCACTAGTACCAAATGAAAAGGTTCCGGCTTTTATAAATGATTTTTTTAGTAATATTGGTACCAACTTGTCTAGAGAGCACAATGAACCATGGTATTTTGAAGGCACTCCCTGTGAAGAGCAGTTAAATAACTTTGTTATTCTTGAAGACGATGTTGTGTCGGTGGTAAAAGATATTAATGTAAGCAAATCCTCTACCCTTGAGAACATTTCTGCCAGAGTCTTTAAGGATGCTGTGTTAGCTTTACCGGGTAGATTCACAAGGATATTGCAACTAGTTGTTCAATCTAATATTATACCACAACAATGGAAGATAGCCAAAGTGACTCCCCTACCTAAATCTGGTAATCTAAACAATATTTCAAATTACAGGCCTATAAGTCAGTTACCCATTCCAGGAAAAATTCTAGAACGTATAATGCACACACAATTAACTAAGCACTTAGATGATAACAACATTCTGACTGAAATTCAAGGCGGGTACAGAAAATCTCTTTCAACTCTAGATACAATTAGTAAACTAACAGATAAAATACTTGCTGAGCGCAATAATGGTAATGTCACTGTGGCTACCTTCATTGATACGAAAAAAGCTTTCGATTGTGTAAACCATTCTATTTTAATTAAAAAGTTAAAATTATACGGTATTTCTGGAAATTGTTTAAAATTGTTGGAAAATTATTTAAAAAATAGAAAACAATTTGTAACGGCTAATAATTTATTGTCAGAGTCAAATCATATCTCCTGTGGCGTGCCACAGGGCAGTATTTGTGGCCCTTTGTTGTTTCTTATCTATGTGAACGATATTCCTCAGAATTTACCGAATGTTGAGGTTTTATTATATGCTGATGATACAGTCCTTTTTTCACATTCTAGATTTATTGAAGACATTGTACCAACAATGCAGCGTGGTCTTCAGGCTTATGCCGATTGGTCTTCTAGAAATAAGCTAACTATGAACGAGAGTAAGACCAAGTCCTTGTTTTTTGCCTCCAAAATAAAATATAATAGAACCCGTCTGAAAAATCATGAAATTTCTGTAAATGGTAAAAATATTCATTATGTACCAACCTTTAAATATTTAGGCGTTACTTTAGATTATGAATTAACTTTTAATAGTCATATTAGAGAGCTCAAAAAGCAACTGGACTTTAAGTCTTATCTACTCGGCAGGTTGAAACATTTTGTTCCTATAAATATTTTACTATTAATTTATAGGACGTATGTTCTTCCTATAATTGATTACTCTGACATTGCCTATGACGGAGCCTGTTCCGATATGTTAGCTATTCTACAAAAGGTCCAAAACAGGTGCCTTAAACACTGTTTGAAATTACCTGTATTAACCTCAACTGACTTTGTACACCAGCAGGCTAAGTTGCCTTTCCTATGTGATAGAAGAACTTATCATGGAAGACTAGCAGGGTTCAAGAGAGCAAAAATTCCTAAGTTTTGTAAGAGCATTGTAAGGGCCACTAGGGCATCAGATTTTCCTGTATTAAAGTACTCGACAATAAGATCGGCGCAATATGAGAAATCTCTTCATGTTTTCATCGCTAGATGTTGGAATCATCTTGAAGATGAACACAAAGAAATAGAGTCACTTAGTATGTTTAAGGCTAAAATGAAAGAGCTGTTAGTCAAGACGATACCTACCAATAGGGTAAATGCTTTTGAACATGGTTGGGTCTAGTGTTCTACCACCCCCATACGGTATGAAGATCTGTGAGTAGTGCTAAAAACACACTGAGTATTTCTCCTTTCATCTAAAATTCTTTTAATGATGTAAAATGTCTTTAAAAATTATAGAGTCTATTATGTGGCAAACACAAGAGTCAAAGACACGATTTATTGACGAGCTCAATCATGAGAGACGACAAATGTAAATAATGTACAGACTAATATATTGTTGTATTCGATCTAATCATGGTTGGTACTAATCAATTTTGATTATTTTTTCTTGATTTTATGTATAGTATTAAGGGGGTATCAAGAACATCAGCAACGCTGAAGGTTCCTCCTGGTTTGGTTGGCCAAGTAATTAAATTTTCTTTTTAAATGTTGCTACAGTACATACCGGTATAAAATCAATAACGCGCAAATAAAATGTGTTCTTGCGAACAGACTTACTATTATAGCATGTTACTCTAGTAACGCAAATATATAAATTCAAATTGTATTATATTGCATTTCATTATACAAGAATGGATTCCCGATACTGGTTATCGTAGGGATATATGTAATTGTTTTAAAATGAAAAAGGCCAAATAAAACCGAATTGTTACAAAAAAAATGGCTACATGATTACATAACCATTGATAACACTGGTGAGATATGATTACATGATTGTACAGGCCTGTCCGTCCAGGGGGCCTCATGAATACTAATGAGCTTATGAATATGTATCAGCAGGACCAAGGGAGGTGAAGTTGGACTAATAAAGAATCAGTTCTATTTGGATCATTCTGGTGTACACGTCAGTCATTTAATGTAACATGCATTCACTTGCGTTTTACAAATGGCGACCACGACCTGATCTTGTAGACTAACAATCTACCGGACAAGTTGACTGACGTGTATGGAGTATGCCAAGGATTGTATATTAGGAATTAGTTACCTGTGTGGTTAGTTACTGTGTGATACTGTGTGGACGTGGAGAATTCAAGATGGCGCAAGTAAATGAACAAAGGATGCAACTGGAGGCGGTGCAGCAGCTGAGCAGAAAATTGAAGGACTTTGCAGGCTCAATTATTCCTTTGGATGGATCCAATAGGGACCATTTAAGACGATGGATCCAGGATATAGACAACATTGCTGCATGGACGGGGGCACCAGACAACTTGGTGATCGACTTAGCAGGACAGAAGGCACATAGTGCCTTGCGGGCATCACTGCTACATGTAAAAGAACAGCTTCAAGGAGTGCAGCGGACGTGGCCTAACGTCAGAGAGGCCATTAAGGCAGAATTCCTGGAGAGGGATGAACTGTCCTATCTGCAGCAGCGTATGGACAGTATTGTACAGGAACCCTTTGAGGACTTACGTTCATATGCCAGACGGTTCATTGATTTAAAGAACATGGCATACCCAGCAGAGGAGTTACGTTTGCCGTCAGTAGGCAGCAGGTTAGTCACGCTCTTCCTGGGAGGTATATATGATGATAATGTGAGACAACAGGCGGCTAAAGATAGGCTGAATAAGGACCTCCAAACAGTCATGAGGGACGCTTATGATATAGAAGGGTCTTTTGAAATACGGCGCCGAGGGACGGTTAGGCACATGGAGGGCCGTAAGGAAGAACCCATGGACATATCAGCAGTGGTAACGGCGGCTGTGGGGACACAATTAGATAAGGCTGTGGATAGACTGGAGCAGAAGTTTAAGACAGTTCAAGGGGAGGTGAAGTCACTAGGTAAGAAGGGTCCCATACAAGAGGGAGTAAAACAGGTGACTATAGCTGCAGTGCAAGGTGAACCGATGCCTATGGGGGCCCAGCAGGTACCAGTCCAGATGACCCCACAAGTGGCCCCCGCGCAGCAGACTAGTACACAGGCTCAACAAACACCACCCCCATGGTATTACACACCACCCCCATGGATGCAACAGCAGCAACAATATTGGTCCCAGCCACCTCAACAGCAGCAGCCGGCTCCTCCCCAACCCCAGCCACGGCAGCAGCAGTGGGGCCCACCACAACAGCCACAATGGGGCCCTCCACACCAGCAGTGGGGCCCGCCACAACACAGGAGGCCCAGGACGTGTTATGAATGTGGGGAACAGGGACATTTTGCTAGGAATTGTCCAAAGAAGATGGATCAGATACAGGCTGCAGTGGATACAGCATTCAATAAGTTTAGAGGGGGAAACTAACTGCCCCAGATCATAGGGTGAGTGTGGATCTACACCTGGACGGGGTTCACATTTTATCTCTAATAGATACTGGGGCGGCGAGATCCATGATGAAGACGACTGTGTGGCGGACTTTATGTAATGTGAGGGGTCAGCCCGCGATAGCAAAGAAAGGACTTAGATTGAGAGCATTATCTGGGCATGAATTAGTCACCAGAGGAGTGGCTAAGATGAGGGTTCATGGTAGACTGTGTGAATTTTATATTGTTGATGAATTATCCCATGACGCACTCATTGGAGATGATGTACTAGAATTATTGAAAGCGGACATTTCATACAAAGACAGATCGGTGGTGTTGGGTGGCCATTCATATAAGGCCGTGGACTCAATGCACATAGATACCATGATAGGGGGGGTATACGCGGATGTGGATTACTGGTCAGCGTTATACCCAGATGTATTTCCATCTAATGATGACCCGATTGGACACACAAACTCAGTGGTTATGACAATTGATACTGGGGGAGCATGGCCGGTTAACCAGAGGCCATATAGACTGCCACTCATGAAGAGACGAGTTGTAGACCAGGAATTGGACAGACTATTGAAGGATGGGGTGATTGAGCCTTCTGTGTCACCATGGGCGAGCCCAATTACACTTGCCACCAAGGCAGGAAGTAACAAAATACGTCTATGTTGTGATTATAGGAAGCTCAATGCATTGACACGCAAAGATGCATACCCCATGCCTTTAATACAGGACATCTTTGACTCCCTGGAGGGTGCAACCATCTTTAGCACTTTAGATCTCAGAAGTGGTTACAACCAAGTTCTTGTACATCCAGATGACGTGGAAAAGACGGCCATTGCCACCCATAGGGGCCTGTTTTAGTTCAGACGCATGCCCTTTGGATTGGCAAATGGTCCAGCAGTATTCCAGCGCCTGATGAATAAAATTCTGGCACCTTTCATCGGGAAGTTTATAATGGTATATATCGACGATATAGTGGTCTTCTCAAAGAATGAAAAGGAACATGCAGAACACATTCACGCTGTGCTTCAAACCCTACAGAAGCACCAGTTGGCAGTGAAGAGGTCAAAGTGCCACTTTGCAATGGAACAAGTCAAACTGCTTGGATACATCTTGTCCAAGGACGGTATCACGTCGGATCCCGAAAAAGTAGCAGCTATAAAAGAAATGGCCCCCCCTAGGGACATCAGAGGGGTGAGGTCCTTCCTGGGGATGGTGGGGTACTATAGACAACTGGTGCCCCATTTCTCTGAAATAGCTCAAGCACTGACGAAGATGACTAGGAAGTACGCCAGGTTTCACTGGACGGAGCAGTGTCAAAAGGCATGGGAAACACTGAGGAATGCACTGATGTCGGACACAATACTGGCTTATCCACAACTAGATAAGCCCTATTTCCTGTACACAGACGCATCAAAGTACTGCATAGGCAGTATACTCTGTCAGATATCACCTGACGGAGTGGAGAGGCCCGTCCAGTATATCTCAAAACAGCTCTCAGAGACCCAGCAAAGATGGCCAGTGGTGGAAAGAGAAGCATATGCAGTAATATATGCACTCAGGAAACTAAGACCCTACCTACACGGGGCTGAGTTCACCATCTTTACTGATCACAAACCTCTGAAATGTTTATTTGCCAATGAGATAAAGAATTCTAAAATTCAATGCTGGGCGGTGACCTTGGCGGAATATGCGGCCCCAATAGAATATAGACCAGGGAGTGCACATGTACAGCCTGACATGCTCAGCAGGATACACACAGACACAGAAAAGGTAGATTTTGCACCAATTGACCCAACAATGGCCGCCTTGGTGCTTGGACCGGCTATCAACGATGCACTCATGAGATTGGATGGGTTAAATTTGGTGCAACTTCAAAAAGATCAAAGACAAATGACAGAATACCAACTAGGACGGGATCAAGAGGATGATTATGTCATAGAGGAAGGACTGCTCTTCACACTCAGAGCACCACCTGGTCAGTTAGATTACCCACGGATTATCCTACCCAAACAACATAGGATAAGGGTCATCAAAAGAGCCCACCTGGAGGTCGGGCACATGGGATTTAGGAAGACGTTATCTCGTGTACAAGAGGCTTACAAGTGGAGTGGGATGAGGAAAGATGTACTGGGTGTATTGTACAAGTGTCCACAATGTGCTGTGAATAAAGTGGGAAAGGAACGAGTGGTACCTGACCCCATGCCAATTGCAGAATACCCAGGGAAGGTCGTGGCTATAGACATTACAGGACCCTTAGCTCCTAGTACTAGCAATAACACCTATATCCTCACCACAATTGACCATGCTACAGGGTACGCCAATGCTTACCCTATTCCGGACAAATCAGCCAGAGCAGAGTTTAATGCACTTAGTAGGAGATACATGCCAGACCACTTGCCCCCAGAAGTAATCTTATGCGACAATGGTCAGGAATTCCGATCAAATCTTGTAAAAGACTATCTCACACAAATGGGAATAGAGATAAGACATATCTGCCCATATAATGCTAGGGCCAACGGCCGCGTGGAAAGGTTCCATAGAACCTTGAAAGATATCATTAGGAAACTAATATATGAGCGGCCATCTGAATGGGAAGATAGGTTGGGGGATGCAATGATGGCGCACAGAACAACACCATCTGACAGTTCTGGATTTACACCTTTCTATCTGCATTTCGGGAGGCATCCACCTAACACATACTTCACATTGTTGGATAGACAGCTGGGGGTGGAGAGAGGAGATATGGCCCTGAGGGTGGACTCTGTAGCTAATACGCTACAAGTGGCAACAAAGAGTGCTTATCTGAACCGGGCATACAACATGGATCGTCTACAAAGGCAGGCCAATGCTAAACCACTCCAGGTAGGGGACGCGGTCATACTCTTATCTCATGACACAACAAAGCTGGATCCACGCTGGGATCATGGCTGGTTGGTAACAAGGATAAGAGGTAACGTCATATCAGTGGCAGGGCCTAACGGACAACTTAAGCAGATAGCACGGGATCAGTTAAAGCAGGTGGCGGCGGATATTGAATGGGCGGATCTGAGGCGCAAACGGACAAGGGGGGAGAGACGCAAACAGGACGCTGAGATAAGGGCAAAATTCAAAGAACCAAGCACTCAGCAGGCAGATACGGACCACATACACCAGGCGTCCCCACCTGGGGCAGGGACCACACACAGACCCACCCTCCCCCTGACAACAAAAAAGCGAACTGCACCGGCTGCACGGATACTGACCACGCCCTCTACACTGGGAAAAAGGGGGGCGCAACAAGGTACTGTTCAGTCTGCCCAGAAGCGCCCTTGGACTAGAAGTCTCTCAAACACCACCAAGAGATTGAAGTTGCTGATACCTGACACGGAGACAACCTCCACTGCAAAACGGCAGTGTATTGCAGCGGTCAGACTACTCACCCAACATGAAGGCACTACCACTGTGCTGCCTGTTAATGCTAATTCTACAGCCAAGCAGTGGCAATCCCATATTTGAAGAAGATGGAGTGCTTATTAGACAGACAGGAGATGTGAGGCGCGTGGGGGCAGTATGGTCGGTGGTGGTACTGATACAGCCACCAAACCCCTTTGAACTGCAGCACCTGGACAGGGACTTGGAAGGAGTATTTACACTTGCGGAGAAGAGATACGGACGTGAAGGTACCTTAATCTGGAGGAGGAGGTGGGAGGTTCTGAAGAATATCTTAAAGAAGGAGGTGCAACGCCTGGACCCTCCTGCCCCCACACCAGACGAGGAGCTGTTTAGACGAATCAGGATTGAGAGGGCATTACTGGGGTTTGTCGGTACAATATTCAGGCCATTATTTAATATTCCCGATTTTACTGATATAAAGGCACTACAAGATTTGATAATGACTAACAGACAGAAAGAAAATTCAATGCAACACCACATTTTGGAAATGGTTTCATGGATCAATGCCACAAGGTCCCTGGTTAGTAATAACGCCCAACACATTTTACTAGTTCAGGCACAAACAAGGCAAGCATTTTTACAACTAAATGAGACACAAATTGAATTGGAAAAACAAAATAAATTAATCGCGGCAGTGCGAGTGGCTAGGACTATTGATAATAATTTACACGACATTGAACTGGCCATAACTAATCATATAAACGCGTTAAAACAATTTCATTTGCAAAAAATGGACCTAGAAAGGGGGTGGCTGACTGAAAATATTGTACCGACACCCACACTAAGGGAGTGTTTGAAACACCTTGCTGACAAGGGTTATTATCCACTGAACGACCAGTGGTATTATCATAATGTGGCTGTCACACCACTATGGACAGGGGACAAGCACCTGGCCTTTAGGGCCGTGCTACCAGCAGTGGACGAAGACACATACTTCAGTTATTCCATCATCACTCTTCCTATACTACTTGCTGATGGTCACTATAGGACTATTGAAGCTAGGACACATGTTGCCGTACACACTATGACTAGTTCTTCATTCATACCCAAGGATTGTGCGGGGAAGAATCCTATTGTGTGTTGGCCAGAATTGGAAAGTACAAAGAAGTCATGTGAGGCACAACTGGTAGCAGGAGAAAAACCCACAGACTGTCATGTGACTATTTCTAAACGAGAGACTGTAACTGCTATGGTTGTACGTCAGCAGAAAGGGGACCCAGAGATAATAGTAGCGCCTGCGCAGAATACGACTGTTCTAACACTGCGCTGCCCGAATAACATTCCACAAAAATATGAAATAACTAAACCAAAACTAATCATGTTACCAGACACGTGTGTTTTGGAGGCAAATAACTGGAAAGTACGGGGGGTGAAATATTTACATTCTACACTGCGGGTAACACCGCAGGAGCCCATTGCACTGCCCAGAATTAATATTACATGGCCAAAAGACACTACTAACATTCCAGTATTAAAACAACTACAGACAATTGATAATGTGAAAGTGCCATTTATCCATATAGAAAAATGGCAGGAGAATGACAACGCGGAATTGGTAACAATGCCTGATGAGACATTCTTTAAGAAATTACAAAGCCTGTATGTGACACTGGGTAGTAGTGGTACAACGTTGATATTGTCAATTTTCCTGTTAATTGTAAATTTGTATATGATGTGTTGCTCGTCAAAGGCAAGAGCTATTAACAATTTACTACCTATGTATAAATCTAATGAGCAATGCACCAGTAATAATATACCAACAGCACCGGCTACTAATCCCCAACCACCGCCATATGTTCAGCAGCCGATGCTTCCAATGTTACAGCAGCCACCTATACCGGTAGTACCAATGGTTAACCCGTATGAAGGTCGGGCGAATTCCCAACAACTGCAGGTTACAATTTCCCCAGAACAAATTGCTGAAATGCTGTCTATTAACAGACGAAGGGCCCCTGGCAGGCGTATGATGACATTTGATGATATTGAAGGATAAGATGACTGTGTGGAAGGATGTGGATAGATGGTTACTGTGTGGTTACAAAATAAGGAAGTGAAATAATGAATGGTAGGAAGGTTGCTGTGTGGTTACACAATAAGGGTATGAGTATGTTACAATATTGTAGTCGAGGGTAGAAGTAAGGTACTGATAATCAATACAGTTACACTAAGAGGAGTACGGGTATCACATACCTTTAGACCGATCTATAAACAAAACGAGGCGATATTGTTCAGATAAAAAGAATTGTTGATATTTAATTGAGATCAATTAAAGATCTGGAACTTCCGGGGGACGTATGTAAAGTAATATACAATTAATTTGTATCATTATAATTATATAAGTTATTACGTAATATTACATAAATGAAATATGATATGTCATATTTATATAATAAGGCATGAATTGGAGCATTTAGAATAACTTATGATATGACTATAGGTGCGTTATGAATGTGTGAGATATAGGTCTATTGAGTACAGTATGGTACAGGTGCCTTATGGCTACATGATTACATAACCATTGATAACACTGGTGAGATATGATTACATGATTGTACAGGCCTGTCCGTCCAGGGGGCCTCATGAATACTAATGAGCTTATGAATATGTATCAGCAGGACCAAGGGAGGTGAAGTTGGACTAATAAAGAATCAGTTCTATTTGGATCATTCTGGTGTACACGTCAGTCATTTAATGTAACATGCATTCACTTGCGTTTTACAAGCAGTAGCTATTATAATTATTACAAAACTGAAATATAATCCAAAGTACTGGTAAGTATCAGACAAAAAACAACTAAGATACATTATTAACTCTAAAGTACCGGTAATCATCATCACATTAGAGACATACAATATAATAGTGTTCACATTTCAAACAGCATTCATGTTATCAGCAAATAATAACTGTGTGACAAAACTTGAATTTAATCTAGAAGTACCGGTAAGTGCAGGTAGAAATACACCTAAGATGCTATATTGCTTTAAAGTACCGGTAAACGTCATAAACATTTGAAACATACAATATAATATCGTTCACATTGCAACCAGAAATCAAACCTTGAAATATTATCACTTTGAAGTACCGTTAATTTTCTACTTATTTAAATGCATATTATATTGTAGGCAACATACAGGACCATAATACAATATAATGAGTTAGATAGATTTAAGCTGATTCGGTTTGTTTTATAATAGTGTAAGTAGTATAGTATGTATCGGAACGGGACTATAGTTAACTACTGTTTATTACTCAACCGACCTGCAGCCAATCAGAGGCCTCCATTTGGTCACGTGACCCTCTCATTTGCATAATTACGTAATAGACCACGCCCTCTCATTTGCATAATTACGTAAAAGGCCACGCCCCCTTGATCACCAGCCAATCAGAGGCCACCATTTGGTCACGTGACCCCCTCATTTGCATAATAGGCCACGCCCCCTTGATCACGTGACCCCCTCATTTGCATAGTAGACTACACCCCTTTGATCACCAGCCAATCAGAGGCTTCCATTTGGTCACGTGATTCCTCATTTGCATAATAATGGATCACGTGACCCCCTCATTTGCATAATAGGACCACACCCCCTTGGTCACGTGACCGGAAGCACTCTTTATTTGGAAAATAGTCCACACCCCCTTGGTCACGTGACCTGGCCCCTCCCTCATTTGCATAATATAGATAATAGACAGACCACGCCCCCCTTTTGGTCACATGACTTGGACTAGCCAATGGGAGGCTTCTATAAGGGGGGAGGGGAGGGGGGGAGGGGGGCACTTTAAGATGCATGGGGAGGGGAGGGGGGGAGGGGGGCACTATTTATGGGGTGGGCGGGCACTTGGGGGGGAGGGGGGGCCTTTGGGGTCTGCTCGGGAGAAAAAAAAAATTATCTGATCTCTAAGGAATCGCCTCCTCTCTACCCCCCTTTAGGGGGGTAGGGAGGAGGCGAGTCGGAGGTGCCTGTAGAGGAGTTTTTCGGTGACTTGATGACTTTCAAACGACTGTACTGATAGTTGATAAATTTGACTTTTTGACTTGATTATTTCTTGCGACTTTGCGACTTGTAAGCGAAAGCGAAAGCGACTTTGCGGCCCGTAGCCTCTTAAATAAAGAGGTGACTTTGTAACCTCAGGGGGGAGATCCTTCTACACCCCCACTGAGTAGAAAGGATCTCGGTTGATTGACTGTACTTTGACTTGTTGTTGTAAACAAAAAAAATAAAAAATCAATGAATAGAGCGACCCTCTTATTGCTAACAAAGGAACAACTTTTGAATTACACAAATGTGACTACCCTCTTTTTGTAGGGGTTAGCGGTAACTCGACTTGAATTAGAGTATTAGGGAGAGCAAAACGCGACTACACGCCGTCTTAGACTGTCGTCTTACGGACCGGATAACAATAACCCTATTTACCTCGGTTACTGTTGATGACGCGTAATGAGCAACGTCGTCAAAATTAAGCTGACGTCAGCGGTCGGCTAGCCAGACAGTGTTTTTTTGTCAAAATGACCGGAGCATGTTACGTTGGGGTCGCTCAAGAGACGGCGATGCATCTGGTCACGTGGATACTGAAAGAAGGTCTACCTATAACCACCACGCTAGTTTGAACGCGGCGGGTATGAGTCATCATGGGGCCCTTGACGGGTGGGTCCTCCCCATGCAGCCGTATGTCGAATTTAAGAAATGCCCGTGTCACACGTCACTAAGGGAGAAAACGTTTTTTGAAAATATTTAGAACCCGAATTTGAGCATTCTGGTACATTTTTAAGGACCCAGACACTGCAACGCCGGGTACCATCCAAGAAAAAAAAAAAAATGTTTAGGCTTGAAATGGTACTTCTCTGATGCACTCTTCGAACATTTTTTTTCCTCATGTCACTATGGTCCATGTCACATGTCGGACTCAAGAAATGCCACATGTCCCATGTCACTTAGATGTCCGTGCCCGTGTCGTCGTATCGAATTTTAAGAAAATGACCATGTCACTATATCGAATTTAGGGGTCTAGTGACATCAGCATGTCCGGCTATCCTCCACAAATTTAGCTCTAAAATGTTTTTTGGGCCGATTTTTCATCATTTTAAAAAAAACAATAGGCTGTTGAAATGTTTGCTGTTGTAAATAGAATCAAAAACAAAACAAAGCGCATGGTAAGATTATGTCACATTGTAGTCGCGGGTCCGCTCGTGGCTTATCCAGCCTCTTCGTGGATCCGCGACTGCCAATGTGATCATATACTAATCACCGGCGTTTACGGTATTATATACTAAGGTATGAGACAGGTCTTACAGTAAAGGTGTCTAAAAAGGGCGCTGTGACCTGATTGAAATGACGTCAGCGGCGTCTGCTCGTCAGTGCCCGGCTGTAGACCGTAGGACATGTCATTCTGCTTTTCTGGATGTTTTGAAATATTTTGATTTAACTGTTAATACCTGATAACAAACCTCTGAAGCAGTTTTTGATCGAGTACGTCTTCTCTACTTTTCCATCGATTAGCTGCTTCAGCCTAAAAAATCGCGCGCGCGGTCTAGTCTAGATGACGGAGTCGCTAAAGCTCTGTTTAGAGAGTAGAACTTGACCTTGACTATAGACTCAGTACTAACTGAACGCCCCCCGAGGTCACCCCTCACTTGGGTATATGTACAAGCTCAGGTTCTTCACTTTACGGCTTGACTAGAACTGAGACGCGTCCATGATAAACTCTAGCCTTTTTTTTTCTTTTCTAGGATCGAGAGAGAGATTTTAAATGGGGCGGTTATCTAAATAGCGTGGAACTAAAATTAGGCTGCGGCAGATAGTATCTCTGCGCACCTCAAGACTCAACGTAGCTTTCACTCTCCAGCAGAAGTTTAGTTGTCACTAACTATGGGCGGTGACCATCGTGCACCGGTGGATATTGGAGAGTGTTGGAGAGCTGAACCTTACAGACATAAAAATCAATCACTCTGGTGGAGACAAGTGTCGGAAATATCTCGCCATAGATTGGAACCAAATACTTATCTAATGGAATCGTTCTCAGTTTTCAGTTTTCTTGCTGTACAAAATTTATTTCCCACTCTTCACGTGGTGATAGCTGAAGGTCAATCGTCGTAGGTACGTGTGACCGGGGAACACCCTTTTTGGTTTTGGCGCGGGTTGACATCAGATTTGTACCGTACTGTCGCGATTAAGGGCTCTGAGGGAGTGCTTTTCAATTCGGTGAAGTTCTTACTCAGGAGCTATATACAAGCCAGGCGCTGGCGCTTATTCAAAGTCGCGATTTTAGTGCTTGAGAAAAAACATTTGGAGGCTCTTATACTCCGGCGCTTATACAAGACCGGCGCGCTTTCAACACTAGTTGCTTTATCGCGACCTTACGGTATGACTTCGGTGTCACAAGGTCCCAAACTCCAAATAAGGAAGTGAAACGACGTCGCCTGTCTACCTCGTGCGCGTCATAGCGTCGTCAAAAATAGTGTGACGTCAGCTTCTCTCAGGCGGCTAGGAAGTCAATTCGACAAAAATGGCTCACCGAGTTAACTTCGTGCCCGTTTCTCGATCTATGATCGATGCAGCCGTGGAGAAGGAATTCGTAGCCGCGCTACAGAGAGAGGAGGCGGAGAGACAGAACTTCGTGGCCGTTTCTCGATCTATGATCGATGCGGCCGTGGAGAAGGAATTCGTAGCCGCGCTACAGAGAGAGGAGACGGAGAGACAGCGGACTGCTGCTGAAGCAGAGGGTGTGGCCGATGAGCTGATCACGAACGTCACTGATCAACTCATCCAACAGTGCGTGGAACAAGTCAAGCAGCAAGTCTGCATGGAGGAAGGTCTACCGCCCGCCGTGCTGGGGGAGCTGCTGCAGGACTACCACGTGTTATGACCACGCCCTCCGCTTCAGCAGCAAGGTCCCTGCGACCCTCTCCACTAAACGGCCCTTTTAAGGACCAACCACTGATCACAAAAGTTGAAAATCAATCTCAATATAATATACGCATCAGAAAAACCCCTAATAGGCTCTACACTGAAACCCTGTTGAGTAGGTAGATCGGGTTGGGTTTTTTTTTTTTTTAGGAAGGGCAATCAGGTCATCGTGTGGAGGTCATCAGGTGTCCTGTGTGCTGTCTGTCTGTCTGTCTGTCTGTCTGTGTGTGTGTGTGTGTGTGTGTGTGTGTGTGTGGGTGTGTGTGTGTGTGTGTGTGTGTGTGTGTGTGTGAATTTTATACAAATACAATTATTCATTCCTTTCAGCAAGAAAATTAGCTCAATGTAATCATGGCTATGTCTTACCAATCTGATGCAGTTGCGTTTCTGCTCGTTACGTTTCTGCTCGTTTCCTGCTCGGTATGAATAATGTGCTTAATGACCCAATTCTTTTTCAGACAGCTTCCCTAGGCATATAGTAACATTACCTGCTGTTTGGCTTGGCTAAGAACTTCTGTCCCTCCCCCCTACAACACCCTAAAGTTTTTACTGAAATAGACCTTTCACGTTTCTGCTCGGCTGTAGTAATTTACCTCTGTTGTACAGAGTTTTAAATATTTCAATTTCTTTCTTTGAGGAAATGGAGCATGCACCTGTTTATTAGTACATATATCAATATTCATGTTAACATATAATTATATCTCCCCCTTTTGGTACTAGGAATTTACCATGTTTTCTATATCTTAGCTATTTTTCCTCCCAAAAAAATCCCCAAACTTTGTACTCATATCTCTAGCCCATCCTGCATGTGGTATATCTTTTTCCGCTTTTTACCCCTTCTATCATCTGTTCTCTACCAGAATTTGATATATTGGATAGTGATTATATCATAGAATTCAAACCAGAACCAAATACACACCGAGCAGAAACGTGAATCAGCCGAGCAGAAACGTGGACCGTTCTATACTATAACAAAGGGAAACAACAACATCTACAGTATACCAAACAATGCAGGCATCTCCATGTTTATTCACAAATTTTTTTCATCTGGCACCTCAAGAAGTGTGTACACTACTTCTTTACAACTTCATTTCAACTCCAACACACCAAATTCATCCCATAATAACAACATTTCTGCCGAGCAGAAACGTGGAACACAACATCTTTAACAGTAAATATGTCATAAAAACCTCTCTTATCTCGTCAGTTATCTGTTCTTAAAAATAAGGAAGGGTCAGTCAACAGTCAATACATTTTCTTTATCTACCTGACTTGGTCCTATGTCCATATCTTAATCCATTCCTGCATAACAACTGCATAACCTGGTGAATCTTGGCTGAGCAGAAACTTTGAACAAACCCCCTTCAACTGGACCTATGTCACTTCGAACTCTCTTAGCTTACCAGTTATCTCTTTTTAACAATGGAAGATGGTCAGTCAATGATGCACATAAATATTGCCAACCTGCAACAATTTGTCCATATCTCAATCCATATCTCTATGACAGCCTCATAACTCAGTACATCTCAGCCGAGCAGAAACGGGGCATCTCCATTCCACAGTACTACCAAACTGTAGCTGTCATTTTTATCCAGTTTTGCCCATCTTTTCACACTTATCTCATTTGGACTTCTCTCATCTCGTCATTTATGTCTTCTTTACAATGAAAGATACTCAGTCAACAGCAGGGACATCTTCCTAACTGTGACTGAGTCCCATCTCCATATCTCAATGCATCTGTCCATGACAGTTTTATAACTCACTGCATCTGGGTGGAGCAAAAACGTTCTGGACACACATCGCCTTCAACTGGACAATGTCCCCAGAACTTCTCTCGTCACACAAGGGATTTCTTCCTTAACAATATAAAATGGTCAGTTAGCAGCTTTATAATTAGTCATCAAACAGTCTGAGGAGAAACGTACACTGTTTTCATGTATTAAAAAAAAGGCTTACAAGTGTAACTGGCCTGCAAAAGTATTTCACTAATGCCCATTTATAGTCCTCTGTTCCTTTCAATGTTTTGATCAATTCATATTCTATCCTATCTGATCGTAATCAGATAACTAGTCCTATTCCTTTTGTGGTGATTGTGGTGTGAAGTAACCATTCTCTCTGTACCATGCAAGACTCATGGTGTCGGCAACTGACCACTCATCACTTGATGTCTCCCCCTCCAACTCATTTATGAAACGCCCTTTTCTACGTTCTTCTGCTATCTTTTTGTCTCGATGGATGTCCACAGCAGAATCAGGTTCATCATTCTCATCAATGTTTGATTCACTTTCAAGGTCTGACTCTGAATCCATCTCACTCTCAGTGTCTTTTCTGCATGATTTCACCTTCACTTCCCGTTTACTGTGTCTAATTGTCCTGTGGGTGTTGTGTACATAGCTTATGTCATCTTCATCTTCATCACTGCTGAACTGGATTTCCATTGCACCAGCATCGTTTTCTCCAGCTAGATCCTCTATTGCTTCTTTCTCCAGAGTTTCTTCATCCATTTCACTGTCAGTTTCAGATTCAGATTCAGTTTCAACTTTCTTGTTTGTTCTTGCCTTCCTTGTTGCCTTAGGTTCATACTGTTTCCAGCCGTTACACTTTGGACGCAGATCATCACTCAGACAGCATTCCTTGTAGCATGAGGTTTTGCGGAGGAACAGGTTATCCTCGTGTACTGTTGCATGATGCATTTTCGTAATGCCCTTGATTTCTTGTGACTTCCAACCCTCAATCATCTCCCCATTTAATGTGATGATCGATTTCTCTGCTTTTAAGAGTGATAGTTTGACTGTCTGCGGCTGCAACACCTCAATAAACTCATCCACTGTCTGGATGGCACTACAGGATTTGACAGAACGGTCTGCCAACCCTTTCAGTGCGCCACCGATCCCATCACATGGACCCTTACCGTGGCCCGCCTCAAGCCAGTTCCAGGTTATCCGTATTCCGAATAGGTTGGCTGCCCTCTGTAGCATCTCACATGCAAACCGGTTGCGGTACTGAGAAGTCGGGGAGTCAGTTATCAGATGAAGGTGCTCTATGTCTGGGATGAGACGGCGGATTTCGGACAGCAGATGGGAGATAAAGGTAAATGTTGTGGGGAAAGAGTGTTTGTTCACTTCAGTGACACCAACAAAGTTGAAGTGTTTCAGGGCAGGGATTGACTGCTGGACATCGTCATTACTGGTGGTTGCATCCTGCTCAGGGCCAACCCCTTCTTCATTCTCCCGTACACCATCAACTCCACTTGGTTCGCTTTGGTTCTTGCCGGCAGGGATAAGGTCCTGGACGTCAACAGTGGTTGTAGAAGCATCTCTCTCTTTGCTGACCATCCCCTCTTCCTGCACAACGTCACATGGTTGAGCATAAACCACCATCGGATGGAGGGTAATTTGGTCCTTTCCAAAGAATGCCGATTGTATCTCTGCCATGAAGGAGGTTGCCCAATTCTCAGCATAGTCCATCTGGCAAATTACATGGCGTGGTGGCAGGTGGGCTTTTAGTGTTTTCACAGCCTGGTACTGTGCCTCCACCCGTTCTTGGTGTTTCCGAAAAGGTTTTAATTCATGGAGAAATTTCTGCTTGAACTGTTTCTTGGAAAGTGTAACCTTATTCAGCTGAGTGTGGTATACCTTCTTCTTTTTTTTCCCTTCACCATACCACCGTTTGACCTTGTCCCATTCTTTGAAAGTGATGAACTCAGCAGTCTCTGAGTCCAATGCCTTTGTAATTTCATCTTCTGACATGAGAAGAAGCTGCGATGTGCGGTTTGGCAAACATTCCACAGCCTCCAGCAACATCCCCATGTTGGCATGTGGTTTGCAGAGGCACACTGACCTTTTCAGGAAGACTGAGGTCTTTACAGTGCGCTTGTCCCTTGCCTTGCAGAAGGTAGCAAAGGACAATGCCAAGCCTGTCTCCACAACGAACTTGCGGTGCAGGTTCCGCATGCAGTCCACTAGTGCAACAATGGGGACACCAAGATCTTTCCGGTAGTGCTTCTTGTCAGGCAGAGTGTAGGAGTTATCATCCCGGCGCAGGAACTCATCGACTGCTCTCCGTTTATAGTCTGCCATACGACGCCTAGAAGTTGCTGTCTTTCTACTACTGTGATTCTTAGTAGGAAAGACATCATTTCTGCAGATACGCAAGGCTCGTCCTATTGCTGATTTCTGTGCATTGCGTAGCAGGCAGCCACCTGCCCGCTCGTTGAATACAAGCTTCTTTATAGAAGTTGAGGCATGCTTCATCTGCTCCGTTATCTCAACATAGGGCAATGCTTTATTGAGAACACTGTTGGAAGGGTTTGGTACTCCCACCTCCTTCAGAAACCTGATGGTCTTGCTCTTCACAGGAGTATAACCAGGCAGTAGTTCCTCATCGTTGTTATGGGTGATGATTGGCTGGTGGTGGTGGTTCTGGTTTAAACCGGCAAAGCTGTTCTTGGGTGAGCTACTGTTCACAGTGTTGAAGTCATTGTCCTGTGGGCGGTCCTGGGGATCACGTATGGGGGGCTTCAGGTTTACATCATCAAAGTTAGAGTTTGAATCACATCCAAACAAAATGTGGTCTGCTGGAAAGACCCGAAGGTGAGGCCAATACTCCCCACATGGTACCTCACGTCAGGCTGACTTGTTTCTACTGCTCTCCTCCTGTGGACATGATTCATGTTCCCCCTCCTCAGAAGATAATTGAACAGTATTGAAACAGTCCTCCTCAGAGGAACTGTCAGAGGAACTACTCTCCTCATGCTCGCTTGTGTCCGCAGTTATTGTGACAACAGATTCCTCCAAAAGCTCTGTGTCATTATTGGCCTGCTCCGCCTTATTGATAGTGAGGTTTTCTGTGACTGCAACAATCCTGTCTGCAGCTGACGTCACCACTAAAATGTCTGCTGACTTGCAATCATCCTCCTCCTCCTCTGAAGATGATTCAGCACTAGAAGGTTCCCCCTCAGAGGGACTTTCAGAGGAACTTCTCTCCTCGCTCTTGCTCATGTTCTCTGCTGCCATGACAATGGTTTGCTCCAAATGTTCTGCCTCATTATTGGCCTGCTCCCTCTGGTCTTCCATTATGTTTTCTGTGACTGCAACAATCCTGTCTGCAGCTGACGTCACCACTGAAACGTCTGCTGACTTGAAATCATCCTCCTCCTCTGAAGAAGGAGATCCAGTACCAGAAGGTTCCCCCTCAGAGGGACTCTCTGAGGAACTGCTCTCATCACTCTCACTTGTATCCGCAGTTGGTGTGACAATGGTTTGTTCAGAAGGTTCCGTCTCCTGATGAGCCTGCACTATTTGGTCATGGGTGATATTTTCAGTGGCAGAAACAAAGACGTCTGAAGCTGACACCACAGAAAGTTGCGGTGACTTGCAGTCATTCCCTGCAGCTGATGTGACACTGGTTTGCTCTGAAGGCTGTGTGTTTTGATTGGGCTGGTCATCTGTAATATTTTCCGTGGCAGCCACAATCACTTCTGCAGCTACCACTGAAAGGTCTGCTGGGTTGCAGTCATTCTTCTCCTTTGAAGTAGATCGAGTACTAGAAGGTTCCCCACCAGAGGGAATCTCTGAGGAACTGCTCTCATCACTCTTACTCATATCCACAGTTGGTGTGACAATGGATTGTTCGGAAGGCTCTGTGTCCTGATTAGCCCGCTCTGTTTGGTCATGGGTGATGTTTTTGGTGGCAGAAACAGACATGTCTGCAGTTGACATCATCACAGACAGGCTCATTGACTTGCAGAATTTCCCCCTGGCAGACGTGACAATGGTTTGCTCTGTAGGGGCCGCAGCGGAGTCTGTGCTGCAGGTTGGTACCGCTGTGCCCACAGCCGACGTGGCATCGGTTTGCTCTGTAGGGGCCGCAGCGGAGTCTTTGCTGCAGGTTGGAACCGCTGTGTTCATTTGTGAAGTAACAATAGTTTCCTCTGTAGGTTCAGGTGCACTGTGTGGTGGTGTGGACTGTTTCAGAAATATGGGGAGGGGTTTCCTTTTATGGTGAGGAGTTTTTTCTTCCTCTTTGGGTGGAGAATGTGGAAGAGGAATGTCATGTGACCACTCCTCGCTGTCTATTCCTTCTAACTGGGACACTGGTGATTTGGGGAGTGGTATATCTTCAAACCACTCCTCCTGTTCTATTCCTTTGAATAGTTCATCAGTGATGTTCTCAATGTTATTAAAAATGACTTCGAGCACAAGGTCACTTTCCCTGCCATCTGGCTCTTCATCGGTGATCTTTTCAGGGCCAGAAAACCTGTTGGTTGTACATGTTACTATTGTGTTTGCAGCTGAATTGACAACGGTTTCCTCTGAAAGTTCTTTGTGCTCATTAATGTTGTGGTGTATAATGTCTTCTGTGGCAGCATGGGCTGCTACTGTAGTCTCACAAGTATTCTCTGCAGCTGACCTATCAGTGGTTTGGTCCATTGACTCTGAGGACTCTGTGTGACTATTGACCTGCTTCACCTGGTCGTCCATGATATTTTTGGTAGCAGTCACCACTGAACGGTTCCCCGACTTTTTTTCCGCAGCTGACATAACAGCGTTTTCTTTCAAAGGCTCCTGGTTGTCTGTGATATTTTCAGTGGCAGTAACTCTGACGTCTGCAGCTGTCTTCACCGCTGAAAGGGCTGCTGACTCACAGTCATTCTCTGCGGCTGATGTGAAAATAGTTTGCTCTGAATGCAGCTCGGCACAGTCTGGGGTCAATGTCTTCTCCAGCAGCCTACTCCTCACCACGTCTCCTAGCTTCCACACCAGTTTACTGTAAAGTGATTAATCAATTTTTCTTCAAAAAACAATGGTAGTATTTCATGTTTATACTGACCAAATGTGATTACTTATTGTGATTACTATTTGGTTTCTTATTTTTATTGAATTTTGTAAGGTTGCCTCATTTTTTAGGCATTTTCTTGAACTGTAGATTTTCTTCATATCACAAATTTTAATGCATGTATACTCAATTGAGTATGGCACAGGATGTAGAACTGATGTGAAAGATTAGCATATGTTGATTACTTATATTAAAACCAAATAAGAGGGCCATTTATAAATTCAAACATGCTTTATTATTCATTCATTTAATGCTTGGCATGCAATATGTCATTCAATAGTGAGTGTCAAGCAATGGAAACAATACTGATTTGTATGAATGATATATATGTAAAATACAATATGCACAGGCCTTAAAAACTAGTTATGTATCATTCATTTACATGCCATTGCAAAATATATTAACATTTTTTTAAATCAATGTGATTGTCAAGCACTAAGAGTAAACTTATTCATATAAATATACAACTAGAATGTTGTCCATATATAATAACAAATGAAAGAGTGATGTAAAATACATTATGCCTTAAAAAATAGTATGGTATCATTCTTTGGTTAAAAGTGATTGTCGAGCACCAAACATAGACTGATTTATCCACAAATGAAATGTTTTCCATGCATGGCAATATGTAAATTATTCATGTAAGATACAAAATGCATAGGCCTTGAAAGGCCACTAGTATATACATGCCATTGGGACCCTGAACTATTAAAGGATTATACAATAAAAATACAAGCTAAGAATAAAAAAATATGCAGCCATTTTCTGGCATTGAACCCTGCATGAAGAGTGTGATTAAAAAAGAATATGTAAAGACCTTTATGATCAAAGGGGTATGAAGTTGATGATAATCTTAAGTTATCTAAATCATTTCTCTATCACATTTTTCCTGTTTTCTTGTTCTTTACAATAGTTGATATAATTTTCCTTTGCCTGAACATATTTGTGAAGTAGATATGCTTTCTGCGCTGACTCCACATCAGAGGTAGGGTATCTGTAGGGTGAGCAGTCATCATGCTGACGGGTACTGAAAAAAATGTGGCATCTACTGATCAAAGTGTAAGGAAAAAACAAGCACATTCATATCACAACTAGCTAGTATGCATTGGATCCAAAGTACAGAGTCAAGTCGTTTATTCATCTACTGGCTTCCCCTTCATGCATCATGCCACTAGGCTCTCCCCTTGTGCGTCATGCATAAGCATTATTCTGAAATTGCTTTTCTTTAACATGTTAGAACGCATATTTCTATGGTACTCACCGTTCTGAGACAGGATGTAGGTTCTTAGGAGTAACAGACACACTCGAAGTCTGTGTGTCGGATGATGATGGAGAGTCAACACACATTGACTTTCTGTTTCGCTTCTTCTTGCCTTCTTGTCCATCTGAACTCTCCCTCCGTCGTTTTGCCTTCTTCTTCTTCTTCTCCTGACTAGGTCCTACTTTATTTGTCGTTGCACTGAAGGTCGTTGGAGATACTGGGGGTGTGCTGTTGGGTAGTGGGGCAGCGTCTGGTGAGCTCACCCGTGATCTTAGCTGTTTAGTGGTTACCAGTCGAGCAGAAGATTTACTGCAACCAGGTGGTCCTTTGCGTGGAGTTTCTGTAATTTTTAAAATACTGGTGATAACATGAGATATTCATGGATGGACGTACCTTGTCTTTATCTCAGATGTGAATAAGCCCTCTTTATAAAAATGTACACTAGTGATATTGTAACTGGTTTAACCTTTTGGGGGTGACCAAAATAGTAATGGTAATGGGGGCCAGCCATGGCATTACTATATCTATGATGCTTGGCCCTAAAGGGTTAAGAAAATAAGACACATAATCAGGCCAAGGAAATCCCGGCCCTTCCCCATCACAGGTAAAAGACTTCCCTAGCTTATTTCCACATAAAAGGGGCTGTTGCTAAGCAACCATTTGGAATAGAAGGAAATAGTTGTGCTCATTGGAATCCTTGGCATCGATTTAGGGGGGGTAGATACTTTTATATTTTTTGTAGGATGGACATTGCCAACAGTATTGCCTGCCATATGTTAACATAACTTGTACTTAATATGACTCCATATGGCGCCATATAGCGTAACAGACACCCTTAACATGGTCGTTTTGTGACATTTGGTTAAAATTCGTGTAAATCAGTCAAAAATAGGTATTTTTACTCTCTAAAAGTGTCAATTGATATTAGTAAAAAGGCACCTACCCATTTAAATTATTTATAATCATGTATCCCCCTTACCTATATTTTAAAATCTTTTTCTGACAAAAAGAATGTAGGGATTATTATTTTTATAATTAATTACCAAATTTTCAAGGAAAACAGGGAAAATTAGCAAAATACCACAAAACAAAAGTGATTACATCATAAAAACAGTGGGATCTCGAATTTTATTGTGATATATGAAACTGTATTATTAATTTGCTAATTCTTATATTATTCCAGGCTTAAAATATAGCATTGCACTTTGTAACATCCCTGTATATGTATTCTGTAGCATACTCATGAGCCTGAGCCTTAGCCAACTATGTTGCCTAGCTCTATATGGACTACTATAAATTCTCGTGTATAAGCCTAACTCTTGTATAAGCCGCAACCTGACTTTACGCTGATCCTATTAGCCGCACTGGCAAATTTGAAAATGGTAACTTTGAGTACTGTACCATAGTGGCTAAAACTCGTGTGTAAGCCATACCCCAACCCTGGGCTGATGCTTTAAGCTGCACCAGCGATCTGACCCACGTACTAGCCGCGGCTTCTACGCGAGAATTTACGGTAATCAATACCCACAAAAAATGTAAAATATATTCACAAATTGAATTCCTGGCTGAGAATAAAATACATGTATTTTTTCCCAGAATCAAGGAAGGAAAATTCCTCGTACTACTATTCTCCCCGCAAGATATTTAAGTCAGGATTTGCCAGGCCAGATAATTCATTACTTAGAATGTAAGTAGTATGAAATTGTATCTTTGAAAGCTATACAAGTATACATGTATGTATTATTATACTCACTCCTGGGAGTCCTCTTGGGAGACATGGCACTCGCCTCATCTGAAGAGGAGCTTTCTACAATAGGCACTACTTTCCCTCGTGCTGCATCCCTTTCCCGACGAGACATTTTACGTCTTGATGGGGTGACGACTGCTGCAGACATCCTGCACTGTGAAGCAGAGTCTGGACTGCCCTGCCCAGCCACAGGAGCAGTATCTGTGAGGAGAAGAAAAAAACTTACTTTTAATTTCAAAAGCACTTAATCTAGAGTCTGTCCTACAGGGACAAAATACTGTAGACAAGCAAAAACGTGTAAGGATGACATCTACATATGATACCATTCTCATAGAATAATAATTGGTATAATATATACAAGAAGGAAGGTGATATGGGAATACCTATAAGAACGCTGAGTCTGTTATCACTGTGATCCCCTAGACTGTGGACCCAGGTAACTAGGGATGTCATTATCAAATTTTATAGCTTTCTCAGTTAATATAAGCCGCACCCTGACTTTGGGCTGATCCCATTAGCCGCACCAGCGATCTGATCATGGTAATTCTTAGAACCCTATCTTATTAGCAAATACTTGCATATGAGCCACACTCAGACTCTGGGGCAATCCTATTCATCTTTAAAAGCTGTAGGAATATTCAAAGTAATATGGCGGATGGTATTAAAGCAAAGATAATCAAATTCAGTTGTTGACATTTTTAAACAACAACAGGGAAATCGGGAGGGTACCCAGGATTGCATTTCGTCTGCTCACTCTCCACCCTACTCTCTGTGTTCAACTGTAGAAAACAAGAGACCAAACATCTGCTAGGAGAATGATTTTTCACAACACTACAGAGCCTATTTGCGATAGGCTGAGGCATTCCCAGAGTGCAGTATACTAGGTCAGACGAACGCTGTCTGCACAAATTTCCCGCGCCGCTATCGCCGGCAGCAGAGCTATCGCCGGCAGCGGAGCTATCGCCGGCAGCGGAGCTATCACCGGCAGCGGAGCTGCTGGTACTATATAAAAACCTTAATAATGGTCCGATTTACATGCTGTAAAAAATTACATGTAGCCAATGAAATTTCCAAGATAACCGCATATCGACACCTGTGCTTAGTTGCTTTGGTTACTCGATTCATAGCGTAGCAATGTATAGATACCTCTGATATCATTGACATCCCTACAGGTGACCATGTAATAAACATCAATCATTTATACATTACTGTAAAACCTTGTACGCCAAGGTGATCACTAGTATGCGAATCAGATCACCAGTGCGGCTTATAGGATCGGCCACAACTGGGAGTGAGGCTTATACATATCCTAGTTAGGCTTATAAGCGAAGTTTTACGGTACTTCATATTATTTTACTTTGAGAAAACAAATTTAGGTCTACACTTACCATGACAGGAACTTGTTGCCCCAGTAATCTTCCCCCCGGCATCTACAGAGGTGTGACCGTCAGTTGTGGCCTCTTCCTGCGAGTGTGTTGGCCTGAAGTGTGGACTCTTTTCTGATAGGGCTATGTTATTTGGCATTCTCGTTAGGGGCGCTGGGTCCCGCCTTCTTGTACGGGTGGCCGCAGGGAGCTGCATATTGTGTGTGTCTTCCCCCGCGACCCTGCTTGACCGTCGCTTTGGCAACAGTTTAGCATTGTTATGGTTATTCCGTTGCGCCTTCCTCCTTAGCTACTTGGCTGTTGTGTAGCCAGGCAGCTGTTCCCTTCTCTGGACGATTCTCCTTTAATAAAAGAGAGGGTGAAAAGTTTAGGTAATTGTATGGTACAAATATCACCAACAAGTAGTACACATTATGACAGAATTACTGCCAATCCAATTTCATGTGGCATTGTTAGAGACCGACTTTTCTTTCAAAACAAGATGTTCAGTTTATAGCTGGGGTTTTGCCGCAGTTAGCATGCATTACAGTGAATATTTTAGTGACAATGCAATTTGTCTACAAGTATTTTACTGTCAGGACTCCGATGGCCAATTATCTTCCAAGATGGTACATAGCTATTGGTAAAGAATATGCCATTGTCCCATTGGGAATATTTCTGTCAAAACCCTGCCAAGGTGATCATAGTACCGTACATTAATCTATTAAAATGAGAATTAATCATGAAATAAAAAGCGAATAAATATGTACTTACTGCACTCCTTGTTGCATACTCGGCCCTCTTCACTGCTCCTTGTCCACCATCTTTATTGACTCCCCTCTTGTAACTGCCCCTTGAATTTAGGGCGGATCGTGCAGCTTGGTAAACTTTGAAATCAGCCTTGCTGAAGTATGTGACATATGGGGCCCGCAAGTCGATCCAACTCCTCAAGTCCTTCTCCGAACATCTTTTTACCGGTGGTGTCAGGGGGATAGGGAATGGCAGGCCTGCCATTCTTACATTCAAATTTATTCCTAAGAAAGAAATAGACACATCATAATAGGATGAATCACTTTTATTTAACGCACATGATTATGACAAGGGTTTTAGCAAAAAGTATGGGAAGTGTTTAAGCTATTCCGGTAACATTTCTCAAGTACAAGTCATTAATTTAGACAATAATTTCATGATTGCAATTGCTGGTAACCTGCTGAGGGTAACCTACTGAGGGTAACCTACTGAGGGTAACCTACTGAGGGTAACCTACTGAAGTGGGGGGTAACCTGCTGGGGGTAACCTGCTGAGGTCGGGGGTAACCTGCTGAGGTCGGGGGTAAGCTGCTGGGGGGGGGGGGGGAGGGGGGACCTGCTGGGGGGGGGTAAGGTGCTGGGGGGGGAGGGGTGACCTGCTGGGGGGGGGGGGGGTAAGGTGCTGGGGGGGGGAGGGGGGACCTGCTGGGTGTAACCTGCTGAGGTCGGGGGTAATCTGCTGGGGTTAACCTGCTGAGGTCGGGGGTAACCTGCTGGGGGGGGGGGGGGCAAGGTGCTGGGGGGGGGGGGGGAGGGGGGACCTGCTGGGGGGGGGGGGAGGGTAATCTGCTGGGTGTAACCTGCTGAGGTCGGGGGTAACCTGCTGGGGGGGGGGTAAGGTGCTGGGGGGGGAGGGTAACCTGCTGGGGGTAACCTGCTGAGGTCGGGGGTAACCTGCTGGGTGTAACCTGCTGAGGTCGGGGGTAACCTGCTGGGTGTAACCTGCTGAGGTCGAGGGTAACCTGCTGGGTGTAACCTGCTGAGGTCGAGGGTAACCTGCTGGGGGTAACCTGCTGAGGTCGAGGGTAACCTGCTGGGTGTAACCTGCTGAGGTCGAGGGTAACCTGCTGAGGTCGAGGGTAACCTGCTGGGGGTAACCTGCTGAGGTCGAGGGTAACCTGCTGGGTGTAACCTGCTGAGGTCGGGGGTAACCTGCTGGGGGGGGGGTAAGGTGCTGGGGGGGGGAGGGTAACCTGCTGGGGGTAACCTGCTGAGGTCGGGGGTAACCTGCTGGGGGTAACCTGCTGAGGTCGAGGGTAACCTGCTGGGTGTAACCTGCTGAGGTCGGGGGTAACCTGCTGGGGGGGGGGTAAGGTGCTGGGGGGGGGAGGGTAACCTGCTGGGGGTAACCTGCTGAGGTCGGGGGTAACCTGCTGGGGGTAACCTGCTGAGGTCGAGGGTAACCTGCTGGGTGTAACCTGCTGAGGTCGAGGGTAACCTGCTGGGTGTAACCTGCTGAGGTCGAGGGTAACCTGCTGAGGTCGAGGGTAACCTGCTGGGGGTAACCTGCTGAGGTCGAGGGTAACCTGCTGGGTGTAACCTGCTGAGGTCGGGGGTAACCTGCTGGGGGGGGGGTAAGGTGCTGGGGGGGGGAGGGTAACCTGCTGGGGGTAACCTGCTGAGGTCGGGGGTAACCTGCTGGGGGTAACCTGCTGAGGTCGAGGGTAACCTGCTGGGTGTAACCTGCTGAGGTCGAGGGTAACCTGCTGGGTGTAACCTGCTGAGGTCGAGGGTAACCTGCTGAGGTCGAGGGTAACCTGCTGGGGGTAACCTGCTGAGGTCGAGGGTAACCTGCTGGGTGTAACCTGCTGAGGTCGGGGGTAACCTGCTGGGGGGGGGGTAAGGTGCTGGGGGGGGGAGGGTAACCTGCTGGGGGTAACCTGCTGAGGTCGGGGGTAACCTGCTGGGGGTAACCTGCTGAGGTCGAGGGTAACCTGCTGGGTGTAACCTGCTGAGGTCGGGGGTAACCTGCTGGGGGGGGGGTAAGGTGCTGGGGGGGGGAGGGTAACCTGCTGGGGGTAACCTGCTGAGGTCGGGGGTAACCTGCTGGGGGTAACCTGCTGAGGTCGAGGGTAACCTGCTGGGGGTAACCTGCTGAGGTCGGGGGTAACCTGCTGAGGTCGAGGGTAACCTGCTGGGGGTAACCTGCTGAGGTCGAGGGTAACCTGCTGGGTGTAACCTGCTGAGGTCGGGGGTAACCTGCTGGGGGTAACCTGCTGAGGTCGAGGGTAACCTGCTGGGTGTAACCTGCTGAGGTCGGGGGTAACCTGCTGGGGGGGGGGGTAACCTGCTGAGGTCGGGGGTAACCTGCTGGGGGTAACCTGCTGAGGTCGGGGGTAACCTGCTGAGGTCGAGGGTAACCTGCTGGGGGGGGGGAGGGTAACCTGCTGGGGGTAACCTGCTGAGGTCCGGGGTAACCTGCTGGGGGGGGGGGGAGGGTAACCTGCTGAGGGCTGGGGGTAACCTTCAATGTACACACCCCCTTTTACTATTTTTTTCACGCAGTTAGTTTGAAAAAAAAACCACTTATTTCTCATTTAATAATATGACCCCCTCTCGTCCTTTTCATAACATGGATGGTGTTGTTTTCCTATTGAAGTGCAGGGACCAGGGGATGGACAACCGAAAATTTTGAGATGTAGATGTCAAATGGTGTAATCTGGCAAGTTCTGGGACCCACAAAGTGTGTGTATGGCGGGAAACTGTGTGTATGAGAGCGCCCAAAGAAACGAAACTAGTCCAACCTCTAGAGGCACTTTATGTCACTTATTTTGGCATCATTATCGGTCCCAATGTCGATTGATATATCCTGTATGTAGCCATAGTATTGTCAAGTCGTAGTAGGACATAAAAAATGGTTTTTTGAAGCACTTACCAGGTGTATTTTCTGATGGCGTTTTCGTAGATAGATGTGCGCAAATTGTGCCCAGCTAAAACGGAAGTACACTTGTGACCTAAGTAGTTGCTTTAATTGACACTAGGTGGCGACCTATGACCTGTTCTGAGACCATGGTTGTCCAGGGTTATTTAGTAATGACTGAAAGCACATTTAATAGGCTTACTCATCCCAAGCAGTAGATATATTCTGCACCTGCTTCTGCCCGGTATTACCTGGGGTGATTTATTAAAAATGCTGTGGCAGGGGGACACCACGTTTCTGCTCAGCTGATATGCAGTCAGTTATGAGCCTGTTATGCAGGGATGGACTGAGCTATGGACATGGGGCCCGGTCATACAGGTAGAGAAAATGTGTAGGTAGGTGGCAGACCAGTTCTCAATCTCAAGAACAGATAATTGATGAGATAACAGAGGTCAGAATGAGATAATCTTGAAAAGGTGGGTAGAATTGGGTAAAAGTGACACAAGAATAAGGTCCAGGGCAGGGGGTGGAGGCGTATGCAGGTTCAATAGGGTACTTTAGACACTTGTCAAAATGGCTACAGAAAAAAAATAGTGGAAACTGACTGATTTTCGGGACATTAGAAAATTGAAGTTTGGTAGTGTGAGACCTCACGTTTCTGCTCGGCTGGGATATACTGACTCATAAGGTTGTCATGCCGAGAGGGATTGAGCTATGGACATGGGGCCAAGTCATGCATGTGAATAAAATGTATGGGCAGGTGGCTGATCAGTTCTCATTGTTAAAATGATATAATTGATGAGATAACAGAGCTCCGAATGAGATAATCATGAAAATCTTGGTGGAACTGTGTGAAAGTGACCCAAAAATCAGGTCAAGGTAAGGGGAGTTTCATTATATGGAAGTTAAAATAGGGTAGCTTTTTTCAATGGCCAATTAAAAAATAACATGAATGTTGATTAATTTTTTAGCCAATGTGGCATCTTATGAACTTGAGGTTCGGTACTGCTGTGGTTGTGGGATCTCACGTTTCTGCTCGTTAAGATAAGATAATTGACAAGATAACAGAGGTCAGAATGAGATAATCGTGAAAAGGAGGGTGTACTGGGTGAAGGAGACCCCAAAATGAGGCCAGGGAGAGGGAGTGTCATTGTATGTGAGTTACAATAGGGTAGTGTAGACCCTTTTTGAAGTGTCCATAGAAAAAAATGGTGGTAAATGTTTAAATTAAAGGGCCAGTGTGGCCTCTCTAAATTTTGAGGGTTGGTACTGCTGTGGGTATGAGACCTCACGTTTCTGCTCGGCTGGGATGCACTGACTCTTGAGGTTGTCATGCAGGGATGGATTGGGCTATAAGCATGGGGCCAAAAAATGCATGTTGGAAAAATGTATAGGCTGTGGGCTGACCAGTTCATATTGTTAAGATGAGATAATTGACAAGAAAACAGAGGTCAGAATGAGATAATCCTGAAGACCAGTGTGTTACTGGGTGAAAGTGACCCCAAAATGAGGTCAAGGAGAGGGAGTGTCATTGTATGTGAGTTAAAATAGGGTAGTGTAGACCCTTTTTGAAGTGTCTATAGAAAAAAAATGGTGGTAAATGTTTATATTATAGGGCCAGTGTGGCCTCTTTGAAAATTGATGTGTGGTAGTGCTGTGGTTGTGAGACCTCACGTTTCTGCTCGGCTGGAATGCATTGACTCTTGAGGTTGTCATGCAGGGATGGATTAAGCTATAAGCATGGGGCCAAATCATGCATGTGAAGAAAATGTGTGGGCAGAGAGCTGACCATCTCTGATTGTTAAGATGAGATAACTGACAAGAAAACAAAGGTCATGATAAGATAATCATGAAAATCTTGGTGAAATTGCTGTTAAGTGACCCCAAAATGAGGTCAAGGAGAGAGAGTGTCATTGTATGCGAGTTAAAATAGGGAAGTGTAGACCCTTTTTAAAGTGTCTATAGAAAAAAAATGGTGGTAAATGTTTATATTATAGGGCCAGTGTGGCCTCTTTGAAAATTGAGGTGTGGTAGTGCTGTGGGTATGAGACCTCACGTTTCTGCTCGGCTGGGATGCATTGACTCTTGAGGTTGTCATGCAGGGATGGATTGAGCTTTCAGCATGGGGCCAAAAAAATGCATGTTGGGAAAATGTATAGGCTGTGGGCTGACCAGTTCATATTGTTAAGATGAGATAATTGACAAGATAACAGAGGTCAGAATGCGATAATCCTGAAGACGAGGGTGTTACTGGGTAAAAGTGACCCCAAAATGAGGTCAAGGAGAGGGAGTGTCATTGTATCCAAGTTCAAAAATGGTAGTGTAGACCCTTTTTGAAGTGTCCATAGAAAAAAAATGGTAGTAATTGTTTAAATTAAAGGGCCAGTGTGGCCTCTTTACATTTTGAGGTTTGGTACTGCTGCGGGTATGAGACCTCACGTTTCTGCTCGGCTGGGATGCACTGACTCTTGAGGTTGTCATGCAGGGATGGATGAAGCTATAAGCATGGGGCCAAAAAATGCATGTTAGGAAAATGTATAGGCTGTGGGCTGACCAGTTCATATTGTTAAGATGAGATAATTGACCAGATAACAGAGGTCAGAATGAGATAATCCTGAAGAGGAGGGTGTTACTGGGTAAAAGTGACTCCAAAATGAGGTCAAGGAGAGGGAGTGTCATTGTATGTGAGTTAAAATAGGGTAGTGTAGACCCTTTTTGAAGTGTCTATAGAAAAAAAATGGTGGTAAATGTTTAAATTAAAGGGCCAGTGTGGCCTCTCTAAATTTTGAGGGTTGGTACTGCTGTGGGTATGAGACCTCACGTTTCTGCTCGGCTGGGATGCATTGACACTTGAGGTTGTCATGCAGGGATGGATTCAGCTGTGGGCATGGGGCCAAATCATGCATGTAGAGAAAATGTGTGGGCAGAGAGCTGACTATCTCTGATTGTTAAGATGAGATATCTGACAAGATAACAAAGGTCATAATAAGATAATCATGAAAATCTTGGTGAAATTGCTGTTAAGTGACCCCAACATGAGGTTAAGGAGAGGGAGTGTCATTGTATCCAAGTTCGAAAAGGGTAGTGTAGACCCTTTTTGAAGTGTCTATAGAAAAAAAATGGTGGTAATTGTTTAAATTAAAGGGCCAGTGTGGCCTTCTCTAAATTTTGAGGGTTGGTACTGCTGTGGGTATGAGACCTCACGTTTCTGCTCGGCTGGGATGCACTGACTCTTGAGGTTGTCATGCAGGGATGGATTGAGCTTTCAGCATGGGGCCAAAAAATGCATGTTGGAAAAATGTATAGGCTGTGGGCTGACCAGTTCATATTGTTAAGATGAGATAATTGACAAGAAAACAGAGGTCAGAATGAGATAATCCTGAAGACCAGTGTGTTACTGGGTGAAAGTGACCCCAAAATGAGGTCAAGGAGAGGGAGTGTCATTGTATGTGAGTTAAAATAGGGTAGTGTAGACCCTTTTTGAAGTGTCTATAGAAAGAAAATGGTGGTAAATGTTTATATTATAGGGCCAGTGTGGCCTCTTTGAAAATTGAGGTGTGGTAGTGCTGTGGTTGTGAGACCTCACGTTTCTGCTCGGCTGGAATGCATTGACTCTTGAGGTTGTCATGCAGGGATGGATTAAGCTATAAGCATGGGGCCAAATCATGCATGTGAAGAAAATGTGTGGGCAGAGAGCTGACCATCTCTGATTGTTAAGATGAGATAACTGACAAGATAACAAAGGTCATAATAAGATAATCATGAAAATCTTGGTGAAATTGCTGTTAAGTGACCCCAAAATGAGGTCAAGGAGAGAGAGTGTCATTGTATGCGAGTTAAAATAGGGTAGTGTAGACCCTTTTTAAAGTGTCTATAGAAAAAAAATGGTGGTAAATCATTATATTATAGGGCCAGTGTGGCCTCTTTGAAAATTGAGGTGTGGTAGTGCTGTGGGTATGAGACCTCACGTTTCTGCTCGGCTGGGATGCATTGACTCTTGAGGTTGTCATGCAGGGATGGATTGAGCTTTCAGCATGGGGCCAAAAAAATGCATGTTGGGAAAATGTATAGGCTGTGGGCTGACCAGTTCATATTGTTAAGATGAGATAATTGACAAGATAACAGAGGTCAGAATGCGATAATCCTGAAGACGAGGGTGTTACTGGGTAAAAGTGACCCCAAAATGAGGTCAAGGAGAGGGAGTGTCATTGTATCCAAGTTCAAAAATGGTAGTGTAGACCCTTTTTGAAGTGTCCATAGAAAAAAAATGGTAGTAATTGTTTAAATTAAAGGGCCAGTGTGGCCTCTTTACATTTTGAGGTTTGGTACTGCTGCGGGTATGAGACCTCACGTTTCTGCTCGGCTGGGATGCACTGACTCTTGAGGTTGTCATGCAGGGATGGATGAAGCTATAAGCATGGGGCCAAAAAATGCATGTTAGGAAAATGTATAGGCTGTGGGCTGACCAGTTCATATTGTTAAGATGAGATAATTGACCAGATAACAGAGGTCAGAATGAGATAATCCTGAAGAGGAGGGTGTTACTGGGTAAAAGTGACCCCAAAATGAGGTCAAGGAGAGGGAGTGTCATTGTATGTGAGTTAAAATAGGGTAGTGTAGACCCTTTTTGAAGTGTCTATAGAAAAAAAATGGTGGTAAATGTTTAAATTAAAGGGCCAGTGTGGCCTCTCTAAATTTTGAGGGTTGGTACTGCTGTGGGTATGAGACCTCACGTTTCTGCTCGGCTGGGATGCATTGACACTTGAGGTTGTCATGCAGGGATGGATTCAGCTGTGGGCATGGGGCCAAATCATGCATGTAGAGAAAATGTGTGGGCAGAGAGCTGACTATCTCTGATTGTTAAGATGAGATATCTGACAAGATAACAAAGGTCATAATAAGATAATCATGAAAATCTTGGTGAAATTGCTGTTAAGTGACCCCAACATGAGGTTAAGGAGAGGGAGTGTCATTGTATCCAAGTTCGAAAAGGGTAGTGTAGACCCTTTTTGAAGTGTCTATAGAAAAAAAATGGTGGTAATTGTTTAAATTAAAGGGCCAGTGTGGCCTTCTCTAAATTTTGAGGGTTGGTACTGCTGTGGGTATGAGACCTCACGTTTCTGCTCGGCTGGGATGCACTGACTCTTGAGGTTGTCATGCAGGGATGGATTGAGCTTTCAGCATGGGGCCAAAAAATGCATGTTGGAAAAATGTATAGGCTGTGGGCTGACCAGTTCATATTGTTAAGATGAGATAATTGACAAGAAAACAGAGGTCAGAATGAGATAATCCTGAAGACCAGTGTGTTACTGGGTGAAAGTGACCCCAAAATGAGGTCAAGGAGAGGGAGTGTCATTGTATGTGAGTTAAAATAGGGTAGTGTAGACCCTTTTTGAAGTGTCTATAGAAAGAAAATGGTGGTAAATGTTTATATTATAGGGCCAGTGTGGCCTCTTTGAAAATTGAGGTGTGGTAGTGCTGTGGTTGTGAGACCTCACGTTTCTGCTCGGCTGGAATGCATTGACTCTTGAGGTTGTCATGCAGGGATGGATTAAGCTATAAGCATGGGGCCAAATCATGCATGTGAAGAAAATGTGTGGGCAGAGAGCTGACCATCTCTGATTGTTAAGATGAGATAACTGACAAGATAACAAAGGTCATAATAAGATAATCATGAAAATCTTGGTGAAATTGCTGTTAAGTGACCCCAAAATGAGGTCAAGGAGAGAGAGTGTCATTGTATGCGAGTTAAAATAGGGTAGTGTAGACCCTTTTTAAAGTGTCTATAGAAAAAAAATGGTGGTAAATCATTATATTATAGGGCCAGTGTGGCCTCTTTGAAAATTGAGGTGTGGTAGGGTTGTGGGTATGAGACCTCACGTTTCTGCTCGGCTGGAATGCATTGACTCTTGAGGTTGTCATGCAGGGATGGATTGAGCTTTCAGCATGGGGCCAAAAAAATGCATGTGAAGAAAATGTATAGGCTGTGGGCTGACCAGTTCATATTGTTAAGATGAGATAATTGACAAGATAACAGAGGTCAGAATGCGATAATCCTGAAGACGAGGGTGTTACTGGGTGAAAGTGACCCCAAAATGAGGTCAAGGAGAGAGAGTGTCATTGTATCCAAGTTAAAAAAGGGTAGTGTAGACCCTTTTTGAAGTGTCCATAGAAAAAAAATGGTAGTAATTGTTTAAATTAAAGGGCCAGTGTGGCCTCTTTACATTTTGAGGTTTGGTACTGCTGTGGGTATGAGACCTCACGTTTCTGCTCGGCTGGGATGCACTGACTCTTGAGGTTGTCATGCAGGGATGGATGAAGCTATAAGCATGGGGCCAAAAAATGCATGTTAGGAAAATGTATAGGCTGTGGGCTGACCAGTTCATATTGTTAAGATGAGATAATTGACAAGATAACAGAGGTCAGAATGCGATAATCCTGAAGACCAGTGTGTTACTGGGTAAAAGTGACCCCAAAATGAGGTCAAGGAGAGGGAGTGTCATTGTATGTGAGTTACAATAGGGTAGTGTAGACCCTTTTTGAAGTGTCCATAGAAAGAAAATGGTGGTAATTGTTTAAATTAAAGGGCCAGTGTGGCCTCTTTACATTTTGAGGTTTGGTACTGCTGTGGGTGTGAGACCTCACGTTTCTGCTCGGCTGGGATGCACTGACTCTTGAGGTTGTCATGCAGGGATGGATTCAGCTGTGGGCATGGGGCCAAATCATGCATGTAGAGAAAATGTGTGGGCAGAGAGCTGACCATCTCTGATTGTTAAGATGAGATAACTGACAAGATAACAAAGGTCATAATAAGATAATCATGACAATCTTGGTGAAATTGCTGTTAAGTGACCCCAACATGAGGTCAAGGAGAGGGAGTGTCATTGGAACCAAGTTCAAAAAGGGTAGTGTAGGCCCTTTTTGAAGTGTCTATAGAAAAAAAATGGTGGTAAATGTTTAAATTCAAGGGCCAGTGTGGCCTCTCTAAATTTTGAGGGTTGGTACTGCTGTGGGTATGAGACCTCACGTTTCTGCTCGGCTGGGATGCACTGACTCTTGAGGCTGTCATGCAGGGATGGATTGGGCTATAAGCATTGGGCCAAAAAATGCATGTTAGGAAAATGTATATGCTGTGGGCTGACCAGTTCATATTGTTAAGATGAGATAATTGACAAGATAACAGAGGTCAGAATGAGATAATCCTGAAGACCAGTGTGTTACTGGGTGAAAGTGACCCCAAAATGAGGTCAAGGAGAGAGAGTGTCATTGTATGTGAGTTAAAATAGGGTAGTGTAGACCCTTTTTGAAGTGTCTATAGAAAAAAAATGATGTTAAATGTTTATATTATAGGGCCAGTGTGGCCTCTTTGAAAATTGAGGTGTGGTAGTGCTGTGGTTCTGAGACCTCACGTTTCTGCTCGGCTGGAATGCATTGACTCTTGAGGTTGTCATGCAGGGATGGATTAAGCTATAAGCATGGGGCCAAATCATGCATGTGAAGAAAATGTGTGGGCAGAGAGCTGACCATCTCTGATTGTTAAGATGAGATAACTGACATGATAACAAAGGTCATAATAAGATAATCATGAAAATCTTGGTGAAATTGCTCTTAAGTGACCCCAAAATGAGGTCAAGGAGAGAGAGTGTCATTGTATGTGAGTTAAAATAGGGTAGTGTAGACCCTTTTTAAAGTGTCTATAGAAAAAGAATGGTGGTAAATGTTTATATTATAGGGCCAGTGTGGCCTCTTTGAAAATTGAGGTGTGGTAGTGTTGTGGGTATGAGACCTCACGTTTCTGCTCGGCTGGGATGCATTGACTCTTGAGGTTGTCATGCAGGGATGGATTGAGCTTTCAGCATGGGGCCAAAAAATGCATGTTGGGAAAATGTATAGGCTGTGGGCCGACCAGTTCATATTGTTAAGATGAGATAATTGACAAGATAACAGAGGTCAGAATGAGATAATCCTGAAGACCAGGGTGTTACTGGGTGAAACTGACCCCAAAATGAGGTCAAGGAGAGAGAGTGTCATTGTATGTGAGTTAAAATAGGGTAGTGTAGACCCTTTTTGAAGTGTCTATAGAAAAAAAATGGTGGTAATTGTTTATATTATAGGGCCAGTGTGGCCTCTTTAAATTTTGAGGTTTGGTAGTGCTGTGGTTGTGCGACCTCACGTTTCTGCTCAGCTGGGATGCATTGACTCTTGAGATTGTCATGCAGGGATGGATTGAGATGTGGAGATGGGACCAAGTCATACAAGTTGGGAAAATGTATGGGCAGGTGGCTCATCATCTCTCATTGTTAAGAAGAGATGATTTGCAAGATAAGAGAGGGATCACTGAGATTATTTCTATTCACATTGATGTGTTTCTCGTTTCTGCTCGGATGAGATGCTACCATGAAGGGGTGAAGGAGATCTTGCTGATTTAAATCAAACTGAAATTGTGCAGTTTAAACCCTTTGTGACATGCAACATAAGAGGGAAATGTGAAATATTAATTATTTATATGCATGCTGTGCCTCTCTTGAGAAACTGCATCTTTTCTTCATTGTAGTATAGAAAGATTCACGTTTCTGCTCGGCCGATTAACGTTTCTGCTCGGCAACATCCTATGGGATTTTGGCAATAGTTTCAATTCTGAACAGGATACCATGTCTAAGACACATGGTTCTGGTATGGCAGACATTACAGAAGAGGGAGGAAGTACCCTCACCCTTATTCCGTGCATGGTTGGCCCACAAATTCAGTGCAAAGTTTTGTCTATTTTTATGATGAGAAAAGAGCAAAGAAATCAAGAATAGGAGAACTTTGGGGACCCAAAAGGGAGAGAGATTATTGTTTCTTAACATAGATATTGTGGTATGTGTTTGTAAACATGAGTAGGCTTCTAGTTTAAAAACTATGTTTTGAAAAGATTTAAAACTAAGCCTTACAGATGTCATACAGATGAGCCGAGCAGAAACGTGAAAGCATTTTTTGAAATAAATCTTTGTGGCCCTCTAGGGGGGGGAAAGTGAAATTTCTTAAGGAAGCCAAATAGCAGCTATCATTGCTGCATGTATGTAGTACCCCCCTAAAAAAGAATTGGGTGAATATATACATTATTTGTGCCGAGCAGAAACCGAGCAGAAACGTGACGAGCAGAAACGCAACTGCATCAGATTGGTAAGACATAGCCTCATATGATTTTAACTGCCCTACTTATTAGGGCCTTGACGACATCTGACCGCCCCCCTTTTCAGGATGTAATGGAAATTCACCGCCACCGCTTTTCAGAGTCGTGCTGCAGTGGTTATCCAATACATGGCGGAGTGCCATTACCTAATTCTTTTGTATGTAAAAAAACAGCACTGATAAGGGTTTTAATTAGACAGATATTGGTTCTACACTATCAAAAAATAACCACTCAGCGCTTTAATGCTAAAGGTAGCATAGTGCTTTAATGCGCTACGCCCTTTGTCGATATGACAGTGTATGCATGCATGCAGCCCTGGTGAGGAACTCTGAGTGCTGCATTCATGGCTTATGACGACAACGGGCACTGCACATTAAAGCGCTATGCGACTATTAAAGGGTTAGATCCAGTCTTGCTCCAGTCATCCCGAATGCTATACCCAGAGTTGGCGGTCTGGTCCAGACTGCTGTACACAGATTGTGCACGGGATGGCGGGTTGCTGCCAGACTATCCCCCTGGTACGATATGCGACTGGCGCGGCCGAGACTGTCTTATATGATGCTGAGTCTAATTATGTATTAGATACCCTACGAGTAACTGAGAGTATGTCAAAATAATCACGGCAAACTGACTGGCGGCCTCATAGGTCTGTTGTTTATTACATAACTCAGTAACCTTCGGTTATGTGTTAGATAGAGTACACTTGGACATGGTTATTCTATATACCCGCTGCCCAACAGGGTCAAGACGAGGTGATAAAATAATAAGACCCAGACGGGTAAAATAGCCAAGTCAACAATGACCTGTTTTTTAGCCAATATGGACAAAGAGAAACGGGGTGCTGTACACAGCTTGTGGACGGGATGGCGGGTCGCTGCCAGACTTTCCCCCTGGTCCGATATGCAGCCGGCGTGGCCGAGACTGTCTTATATGAGGCTGAGTCTAATTATGTATTAGATGTCCTACGAGTAACTGAGAGTGTGTCAAAATAATCACGGCAAACTGACTGGCGGCCTCATAGGTCAGTTATTATTACATAACTCAGTAACCTTCGGTTATGTGTCACATAGAGTACACCTGGACACGGTTATTCCATATACCCACTGCCCCACAGGGTCAAGACGAGGTGATTAAGTAATAAGATCCCCAGAGGGGGGGTAAAATAGCCAAGTCAACAATGTCCTGTTTTAAGCCAATATGGACAAAGAGACACGGGGGTGCTGGGAGTTGGCGACAAGGGGCAAGACGGGCAAGACTACTTCTCAAAATAGACAATGCCAATGGACAAGACCTAGTTCTTAAATTTGACAAGGACCATTGGCATCTCTTTTATTCGACAAGTGACACATGTCTGTGGTCCTAATATAGATTTTCTAAAAGTAATTTTTCTGCACCGTGTGACAACGACCGATCAGCTAGATAGCAGAGATTTCCCCAACCTATTTTGGTTATTTTTCTATTCAGTTTTTGATCAGCGCACTATATTATCGTGGTTTTTTTTAAAATTTTTAATCATAAATAATATGTAGACTTGGAAAAAAAAAAAAAGAGAGCTGACACGCAAACTCTGACTCTCCCCCCCCCTCCTACTCACATGTCGCTGTTTTGTCACTAAACCCAAAGACCCACCAACCCGTAGGAAGGGGAGACGCTTGTGAACGTTCCCTTAGGCCTCTATTCTTTATTTATTGTGTTGCCCCTAAAGAGGGGCCAACCAACTGACGCTGTCAGTTGGTTATATGCTGCACAACATGGGCGTAATTAATTACGCCTGGTGTTAAGCAGCATGGATCACTGTGGTTTGACAGACTGACCTCAAAGGGCCCCCGTTGGATGGGGGCTCTTGTGGCACAACGAGTCAAAACGAAATGATCCGTTTTTCAGATTACCGACTCAGCGAGAGTTTCTGACTATCTATCTTTTATAAAGCCTTAGATATGGTGTGGTATTTTTCATCTCGCTATAGTTTAGTTGGTATTTAAAGAAACTGCCTCATTTCTATCAGAAATACACAATATTGAATTGTTTTTTATATTTTAATATATTTAGAAGCGCACTTTGTTGCCTATATAGCTCATTATGCGTTGAAATGTTCGCGAGCATCGTAGGAATGTACAAAACCCCTATTGTGGCGTCATCTGACAAAAGAGCGGGGAACTATACTAGCGCGTTCGTTATTCGCATCTTTGACAGCGACTAAGAGACGCCCAAACTGTCTCTTATTTAGTTTGAACTTATCACAAATTTGTCTTTGATAGGTCATAGATTGACTTCTGACTTTTTTTTCTTTTTTAGTTAGAATAAAAAACAAAAAAAACAGTGACGCCGACACAGCCCTGCGCATTAACGCGCTCCACCGTCTTCAGAGGGTTAAGTCTATAGTACAGTAGATTCTACCGTGTACTTACACTAACAGTGCTACATATACATACCTGAGTCATAAGTGGGGGGTTTTTGTTGTTTTTTTTTGGGAAAAAAAAGTGATCTACTCACCCAAACCGCTATTAGTAGGTAACCTGTATGACCCATACCGCAAACATCTGCCTCGTGACTGATAGTATGCCGGTGGTGAAGTGCTGTTGCAAGAACAATTGAGGCTCTTTATATAGCTGAGAGAGCGAATGGCCTAATCTTGTTTTCACCTTGAGCCCCCACCCTATTCCAGAGAGGGTATCAAAAATCACATGTACACGTATATGGGCTTATAGCTGGTGAATAGATAAGGTGGGACAACTGTGTATACAAAGACTACAGGGGGCGTTTTAACGACAGGTGTGAAGCGCCAGCCCGTGGACGGAGCTTTTGTTTTCACCTAGAGAGGGGATCGAGAGTGTATACAAAGCCTACAGGGGGTGATTAACGACAGGTGTGACGCGCCAGCCGGTGGACGGATCACCACATCTTCTAAGCTTTGTTTTCACCTAGAGAGGGGATCGAGAGTGTATACAAAACAAAACCCTACAGGGGGTGTTTAACGCGGCCCGCTGCCTACATGCTATGGTCTAAGCCTGTTTTCAGCTAGAGAGGGACCTAAATCACCCAAGCCCTTTCCACCCTTAAATCGATCTGATAATTACCATAAAGAGGAGTAATGCGCGTTACATGTATATGGGCTTATAGCTGGGTAAGAGATTAAGATGCTAGTCAACTGTGTATGCGAAAAAAACAAACTACAGGGGGTGTCTAAAGTCGATTGTCATGCGCCAGCGGGCGGACGGAAGTCTGCCACTCTAGCTGTGACTACAAGGGCGTGCGTGTGGTAGACAGCTTAAATCAAACACAAGTTAAGCTCCTTATAGCTTCCTACTGACTGCGGATTCGAGTGCTTGAAAGATGGTCTTTTGTTTTTTTCATCTATTTCCTCGGGGAGTCGAACAGGATTAAAGATGTAACGAACCCGCACCTACACAGGTAGACAGCTGGTCGCCTTCCTAGTGAGAGTTTTCCTCTTGAGTTAAGAAGCTTATCTCGGAGCCTAGTACATAAGCGAGAGTGAAACATGGGTCCCACACACTTCTTCTACCACCTTCAGCATGGCGTCATCAGGAATCACTCTATGTTCTACCGAATGTGAGCAATCCCAACACTACTACAGAGCCGCGACAACACCACACGAGGAGACGTCCATGTTTACTGATGAGTTAACAAGTAGCAACGTGGAGGTTGGTTTTTATCAAGATTCGTACGGGTGGCTGGAAAGTGTGAGGGCTACTTCTGCAGCTATTGCTGCTGCTCGTGCAAAACGTGAAGCTCGTATCGCTGTCCGTGCTACACATGCTGCATACGAAGTTGCCAATGCTGCTAACAACGCTGCTGTTACTCTCGCCGCTGCTGCTCGTGCTGCTAATGTTCTTGCTACTGTTTCCGCTCTTGCTAACGATGCTGCTGCTACTGATGCTGCAGCGTCTGCTAAAGGTGCCGCTGTTGCGGCTGCTGCTAGGGCTAATGCTATTAATGCTTGTACAGCTGCTAAAAAAATAGCCTGTTTCGCTTATGCTAGTCGCAGTGTCGCTGTTACGGCTATGGCTGATGCACATGATGCTAAGTTACGGGCTGTTGCTTTTGCTGAAGATGCTGTTGATGCTGAAGATGTTGCTGCTGCTGCTGATACTGCTGCTGAAGATGCTACTGCTGCTGCCGCTGCTGCTGCTGAAGATGCTGCTGCTGCTGCGGCTGCTGCTCTAGACACCTATGACGCTGCTGCTACTGCGGCTGCTGCTCTAGACACCTATGACGCTGCTGCTGCTGAAGATGCTGCTGCCGCTGCTGCTACTGCTGCTGCTGAAGATGCTGCTGCCGCTGCTCTAGACACCTATGACGCAGCTGCTGCTGCTTTTGCTGAAGATGCTGTTGATGCTGAAGATGATGCTGCTGCTGCTGCTACTGCTGCTGAAGATGCTACTGCTGCTGCCGCTGCTGCTGCTGAAGATGCTGCTGCTGCTGCGGCTGCTGCTCTAGACACCTATGACGCTGCTGCTACTGCGGCTGCTGCTCTAGACACCTATGACGCTGCTGCTGCTGCTGAAGATGCTGCTGCTGCTGCTGCACTAGTCATCTATGACGTGGCTGCTGCTCTAGACACCTATGACACGGCTGCTGCTGCTGCTGCTGAAGATGCTGCTGCTGCTGCTGCTCAAGACACCTATGACTAAAACTTAGTAGGAGTTATTTACAAACGAAAGAGAGCTGATACTACTGCTACCTATAACTAAACTTAGTAGGTGTTATTTACAAACAAGAGAGCCGCGTGGTGTTGTTTACAAACAAAGAGAGCCACGTGGTGTTGTTTACAAACAAAGATAGCCATGTGATGTTGTTGTGGCCTATCATGCCAATGAAGGGGTCACGTGATCAAGGGGGCGCAGCCTATTATGCAAATGAGGGGGTCACGTGACCAAATGGCGACCTCTGATTGGCTGCATGTCGATTGAGTAATAAACAGTAGTTAACTATAGTCTCGTTCCGATACATACTATACTACTAGTGTAAGTGGGGACTTTTTAGGAATTTACAGTCAACAGTGCATGGATTTAATTTATCCTCATTCAAGCTCATTTTCATTGACATGTTCAGGCGCATCAAATGATGCAGATGACATGGATAATACTATTGCATCACATTCATTATCAGAGGACCCTGATGAGCCGTCATCATCATCTTCATCATTTTGGCCTTCCTCGTCATCATCATCATCATCATCATCATCATCATCATCATCATAGTCATCTTTAACACTTGATTCGTCAGATGAGATTTGTAGCCCTTTATCCTCAGTAGACACGTTAGGTTGCTTGCCATTTTGTGGGTCGACTAGAGGTGGGCGGGGCGGTGTTCTAGCCCGAGGTGATGTTGGTAGTGGTACTTGAGCAGCCGCTGCTAGATCGTCTCTCTGTTGGTTCTTACAGAGTTCAGTTCTTAGTTTTTCTAGCAGTTTTCCCTCAGGTTCTGGCCCTTCACCTTTTCTTGTGTGCATCTGAGATTTTGGCCTAGATCACTGAACTTGATTTGTAGTAGCTCATAGAACAAGGCTTCTGTATTTCTAGACCATTTTTTACCCATTCTGACTTTATTCCCTCTTGTCATTACATCGTAGGGGTTGGCTGTGTCAATGATAGCCTCTGCAGCTCTTTTGTCTCTATGTTGAGTGGCTTTGATGTGTTGCCAGGCCCTCTCAAGACTGTCATACACAATCCCATTATACTCCACCTCGAAAAGAAATAAGTTGGACAGTCTGTTGTGCTCACTCCGAAACATAATGCCGTCAGGGGTTGTAGCAGTCGTGGCATCCTCAAGAGTTAGACCTTTTGGGAGATACCCCATCATAATGTGGGTGTGGTTGTACACATTACCATCAATCACAATAGATCTCTGCCTGTGTTTAGTGGTGAGCCCTTTAGTTTTTGCAAGGAAGAATATCGATCGTAAATCATTCTACTGTCTAGTCTCAGACTCGTTCGGTTCATCTACAATAGATACACCATGTCACTTGTCTTTACCTGGGAGCTTGCGAATGTTTTTTGAAAACATCACCCTTGACTGGTTTAGAGTTCATGTGCACAACTACAGGCTTTGAGCGTTTGGCATCTGGAATATAAATTTACCTTTTCTGGAAATAGACTCAATATTTTCCGTGCCATAATCAAGACCTAGATCTGTGAATAATGTGGCCATTTCAGTCCTAAGATGCTCGTCTTTCTCCTCCTGGAAACCTTCCTGTACAATGATTTTTTTCCTCTCATCATTATCCATCTTTTCAAGCCTGTAAGTATTGTCAACAGACTTGCACCCGTTCTCCTGTATGTGCTCCATGTTGTCGTCTACACAAGTGTCAGTGTCAGTAAGACCTTTGGACAGGGTGTGTAGTTCGACCTCATTAGTGGCTACTCTGGCTCTGGAATTGCCTGATAGTCTCAGTAGACCATTCCATAGCTTTGGAATGTCCCACATCATACGGCATTCGAACTCCAGCTACTACAGTGTTATGGGCTCCACAGTCATCACAATCCATTCTAGAGCATTTCCGTATGGGTCTTCTTGAAAGGGCATCAGCATTGATATGCTTACTCCCTGCCCTGTGTTGGATTTGGCTATTTTCCCACCTGAACTCGGTCAACCACTGAGCGATCATTCCTTTTGCTTCCTTAAAGTTGAGGAACCACCATAAGGAGGAATGATCTGTCCACAAAGTACAATCACCTCCTCATAGGAAGTGCTTAAACTTTTTTTGTATACACTACTATTGCCAACAACTCGCGCTTAGTAGTGCAGTAATTCCTCTGGGCCTTATTGAGGGTATTACTTGTGAAAGCCAGTGGTACTTCTTTCCCATCTTGCATCTGGGACAAGGCAGCACCTATACTATCGTCACTGGCATCAGTATCCAGTATGAAATGACCCTCTGCTGCGGGATATCTCAAAACTGGAGTGGTTCGAAATAGGTTCTTCACGGCTTCGAATGCTAGATCTTGTTCAGGACCCATTGGGAAAGGTTCCTTCCTTCTACCCAGAGTCCAGTGATCTAAACCTGCATAGGCTGAGCTATTCTGGCGTAGAACCATGATTAAGGGGCTTCGGGCTAAGTCAATTCTCCTGTATAAGGTTAGAGATTTCACGGCAGAAAAGGCCCTTATGATCCAGCGTGTACAAATCAAATGTATAAAGACATGAATGTCTATTAAGATTTTATGTAACATCAATTCTACCGTATATGAACTATGCAGATATTCTTTTTCAATCAGCAGCCGATAAATACTTGCTACCTTTACAGTATGCACAAAACAAATGTTTAAAAATATGTATGTAATATCCTCACCTTACTGCCACAGAAAAGGTACATAGTGACACTCAATGTAACATGTTAGTTGACAGGAGGCAAGCCCATTTAATGAACATCTTGTATGCAAGGTCCAGAAATCATGTGTATGTTGACCACAGACAGCGACAAACTAGAATGTCCCAGGCTCCAATGTGTCAAGTAATACATTCAAACTGTCTGGCGCTGTGGGTTGGAATGATCTCACTGTACTAAGGCGCAATGCAGAAATTATGAATTCTTTAAAAAGGAAACAAAAAGATACCTTGGGGGTCTCCTGGATCATATACCGGGAAACTAACCTAACTTTGTCTCAAGATCTTCCAAACCCCCCCCCCCTTAACTTCTCTAAAAAATTTTTCTCATCCTATCCTGTTTTAAGTTGTTCTATCTGATTTAATGTTGTTAAACCCTCACCAGATACAAAAACTATCCTTTTCCTGTGACAAAATAAGGTTCTTCATCTTAATTATCTTTCTCCTTTATTGAAAATGAAGTGAGTGTCACACACGCTATATATTTGTTGACGTTAGGATAACCAGAGTATCAACCCACTACACTTTTTTTAAGTGGCGATGAAGGTTATTCTTTCTTAGTTGTATTTGCATACTGAGATACTATTTAAATGTGATAATGGTTGTCGTCCTGTCATAGTTATAACTGGTTTATTGGTGCAATTGGTTAATAACTAAAATTATAGTTACCGGTAGTTGTGACATGTACCGTATAACATGAACCGCTTACTTTACTCTTGTGTACTACCAAGTGACCATCCATGCTTCAAATGGTATAAAACCAACATTATGTCTAGAATTTTTGGGTTGACATTAAATCCACTACTACAAGATGGTATACCTGACGTGAGACCACAAAAACTGTTATCGTATGACAAATGCAAATAAAGATATTTAAAACAAAAAAAAACTGTTATATTATTTTCTGTCTATTCACATGTTTATTAACATTCTATTCATATTCTAGAACAATGATACTCAGACATTATATTATCAGCTTTTAGTTTCATATAAAAATGTATGTCAATATAAAACCCAAGCTGGACTGCGATGCAAAGAGGTGAAAAACTTATTGTGTTCCAGGATAAATAAAACTGATTTAAAAAAAACAAAAACATATAGGGGTGGACGGCCTAAATCTTAACATGTATTAAAACATGTTCTTAGGGAGATGCAGGGAGCTTAACAATTTACATCACACTCCCCGAGTAGGGGTCCCCAAGACTGGTGGAAACTAGGGAAGGAATGTGGTGACAAGAGAGGTGAGGTCTATGTATACATAAGGACGTATGATTTCTCCACATATAATATAGCTGAATAGCCCAACACTCAGCATGCCTCCATCCCTCGCCCTTTCATGTACACTGCTGCTGAGTGTGAACGCTGGGTGTAATGGGGAGGGCGGAGGGGAGGTTATTGGCAGGTGCTGGTCACTCACGCGTTCACAATGTATGTAGTACATAAAGAACAAGGGGCCTGGTACAGGTACAACTTTAAAGACGCACTGAGTCAGTGACCTAATTCTGATGAGTTTTGTGTGCAAACAACGTCGTGGATTCAGCACTTCTTTTCTGCAGAATCAACTCAGTGCATCAACGGGCCTCTAATGGAACCGATATCTATCTTTTAGCTTTAAACGATAGTTTATTCCACTAATTCGCCAGAAAGATCACAAATTGGTGGTAATTCATATTGAAAATAGATTAACACATGCATCTCAGTTTAACACGACGCTGCCATGAAAGGTGTGTAGGTATACAGGTCTGTCTCCCAACAAAGGGAGTCCTGGTTAGCTTCGCATGTTCTATTCATAGATCTGATTCACCAAAACATTATTTTACAGGTCAACTCATTTCAGGACACTAATACCATTGAGCAGTCAAGGATATTGAGCAGACAGCTTTTTTTAAATACAGGACATTTGTTTGGCCATAACATTGAGCAGTCAAGGGCACTGGGCGGACAGAGCGTATATATATATGGGGGGGGTGGGGTTGGTGCAGAGGGACCTCGAGGTCAAAAAGTCACCAAAAGTAAGGGCCCCATGTCACAATGTCACAAAGACTACGTTTAGCAAAGCCAGATTTCTGTAAAAAGTTGCCAAATTTTACCCCTCTGGTGCTACACAAACAGGCTATAGGATGTGTTTGAATAGCATTGGGCGGTCAAGGGCATTGAGCAGTCAACCTGGAGCTATGGCTTGTCCTCTCAATACCTACTGAGCGCCTAGGGCGTTAATCACTCGATGGTCTATTGAGAGGATATGGTAGGATCGACTGCAGTCTCAGCAGCTGGGATTCTCTTCTTGTCCCCCGTAGCTTTTTTCTTGTATTCTGGATCTAGCTTGTTCTTTCAGTAGATCTTCTTTGGCATAAGGGATGATCATTTTCTCTGCTTCAATGACCGCAATCAACACCTTCTAACTCACTGCTTCATGGGAAGCCTCTAAAGACCGTCTGTTCACCACATGTCATATTTAGCTATCATTACCTAGTATTAGCTAAGATGATTTGCACCGGTACCATTCATGAGATATGTGTGGACAATAGTAGGCAGTTAGGTGTGTAGTTTGGGTTCATTCAAACATACATATACATCCAGTGTAGATCTATATTAATGCTATTGCACTCAGAGTGGTCTGTACCTGCAATGTAGCTAACAGTTCTGTACATGGATCGTGCTCGATGATGGTCAGCAGTAATGTTAATGTGTTATCCCCAATATGTAGATTAATAGCAGTTAAGTCTTCATAATATTACAATAGAACAGGTTTAATGTGAGTGCAGCTGTAGTATATTCGCCAGGGAACCAGCTCTGAAGCATTGGAGGAAGGTGTGAGCTTGAATGCCCAATACAGGCTTGAGAATGTTGAAAGATCTTGTCCTTCGGTGAGGGGTGGGGGTCATTAACCAAGATAACAATAAAGAGCTTTGCTTTCTTCACATTTCTAAGCAATGTCGGTAGAACGATTGCTTTTGACACTATTTTAGCTCTTGTATGAACAGAAGTACAAGACTTACAGTTGATTTCAACACTGCTAAATAGTTGTTTTGAGACCTAAAGTCTCAGCAATCTGACACATTCATATCTAAGATACATCTTCCTGCAAAAAACCTTGTCTTTGATATGCTCCCTGTACTCTTCAATAAAACTGGTTTGGGAAATGATCCCAATGATTCTCAACTTAAGTATTGACTTGACTTAAGATATGCCGAAGCTAGTTAACATACACTGCACTTTGAATCTAAAACCACTTTGGTATAAAATATTATGGTATCATAGCCTCACCACGTCAATATATTGTCTTAATTTGTGGTAGGTTAATGTCGACTGCTTAAACGAAAGTGATATGGTTCATAAAGTGTTTTCACTACTCAGCCTACACAGTTAGAGTTAACAAACAGATATGCAACTTGATTTTTGGTTGCAGACAGTACTTTTTTTCTGAATCGAATAATGTATTCTAGAAATTTAGGAAGAAATTAAATATGCTTTTGTTTAATATTATTTAACCAAATGTTTCGTTTTCATAAATGTGTGAAACCTCAATCAAGTTTTCCTCATCAGCTACTCAACCACAAAACAAAAATATGTGTATTGATCATAATACCCTCGATATGTTGCATAGCTGCAAACAATATAAACATGTATTTGTCATTCTAATATTATTGTCATATATCCATCACTATGGGACTAAATTTCATGCAATATCTCTCAGTAAACTATCACTTGAAAGTACCAATGATCTGATTGTGTACGTCAGAATTATTGGAAATGCACTTCAACCATTGCATTCTGGTGACCAGGGAATTTTGAATTTATCTTATATGTTGGACAATGAAGAACCAGATCCCAGTATCATAAGAATCTGGATTTTAAATAGAATATTTGATCAAGAAGTCCTTAAAATCTTATCTCATATTTTGGATACTCATGGACATACCTATTTTGTTGTAAGATTTGAGGGAGAAAAATATTCTCAACTTAGTTTCAATCATGAATTTGTGACTGAATCAATGAGCAAACCACTAACAATGCCAATTTTACTGAGTTATAGTGGTGAAAAAAAGACAAATTTGAGCTATGCCTATAAAACAAAGAATCTTTACATTATGAATAATAATGGAGCGAGAAATTACGCACTTCAACTTGGAATCCGGCGAGGTGTTACTTGGATATTCCCCTGGGATGGTAATTGTTTTATTACAAGGACATCATGGAGTTATATTATTAGTCGATTGACAATATTTGGATTACAAAGAAAATATTTTGTGTCCTATATGAAGAGAATTTCATCTAATAGTAATAGTTTATTGTATGAAGGCAGTACTAGTGCAACTGAGGAGCCCCAACTTATATTCAGGTAGGATCTCTCTAGCAAAGCAAGCACTGTATTAGCAATGATTCAATTGTTGATGTTCACATTTAAAGAGTTAAACACATTTCTTAACAGTTTCTTGTCCAGTATTGCTAAACTCAGTTTTTGGAGTTTACCAGAACGTAGCGACCTGACGTTGTGTGGCAATGTTTTGGCAAGCCTATCAATGTTTTTGGTTTGCCTGGTTGCGCCATGGGGCTCATGGGCCAACAGTGATGTCACCAAGACAGATTGTGGAAATGAAAATATATGTCACTGGACAAGGGATGAGGGCCTTTTCAATCCACGCTGCTCTTGGGCTAAGCAACACCAATGACCCTTTATTAATTATTTCGAGATGCCTATGTCAGCCAGTGACAAAGTGACCTCACAACCCCAGGGCAGCTGTGGCATTAGTACTCCTTATGACAATGGAAATATATTTCTAAAAACAACCAGCACATCCATCAAATCATGATTTTTAGAGTCAGGACAAATCAAACTTGTTGGAATGGTCTGATCTAGTCAAATGTTCATGAGTCTGGATCCAGACATCTAATCAATATACACTGTTTGCGGTGGTCTATTGGTCCCGCGCTCAAAGGCCTACCGGGTATACTAAAACAATGCTCTTAAACTAAGGGAAGGGGGCAGGGGCCTTGGTCATAGGACAACAGAGTAGTATAGTATGTATCGGGATGGGACTATGTCTAAGCTACTGGAATGGTCCAAACGACAAGAGACCAATCACAGGCCTCCATTTGGTCACGTGACCGGAAGTGACATTCTTAATCGAGCTGTCAGCCAATCAGAGGCCAGCATTTGGTTACCATGGTAACGTGACCTACTTAATCAACCAATTACAGGCCCCCCTTTTGGTGGGAAATTCAAAAGGGACCGGAAGTGACCCATTTAAGGTGACCTTGACTTAGTTACATAACCGGAAGTGACGTCACATAACCAGAAGTGGGTAACGTGACCTACTTAATCAACCAATCACGGGCCTTTAGGCAGGAAATTCAAAAGGGGACCGGAAGTGACCTATTGAAGGTTGATCTTGACCTGATAACCTGAAGTGACCTTGTTACATAACCGGAAGGGAGATCATTTGCATATTAGGCCACGCCCCCTTTGGGTCATGTGACCGGAAGTGACTTTATTCAGGAAAAAAAGGCAAGCTGAAAGCATGCCAAACAAAAAAATTGCTGGCGGGGCGGGGGAGGGTCCCCCTGCCCTCTCTAGGTTAGGGTGGTGGTGGGGTGGGCTGCGGGATCTCTTATAAAGGGGGGAGAAAAAAAAAAGACAGAGGCTAATTTCTTTTTTTAGGGGACTGCTTTAACTAGAGAACTCATGCACTGGGCATTTACTATAAGGATTCCACTACCCTTTAAATCATTAAAAAAAATATTTAAAAAAAATCAATGAAATCCTAAAATAAATAATGACGTTTGAGGAAGTTATGGTACGTTTAATCTATGACATATTTTCATGCTTGGGATTGACCCACCTTAAGGTGTTTTAATCAACCTGTAGATTAAAATTGCATAATCCCTAATGAGCCACAGCACGATGGTGATGGTGTTGCTTGTGGTGTCGAACGAGAGCTGAGCTGTGATCTGCCCTTCCAAGAGAACAGATCGGTCTTTTATACACCTGAGATGGTGAGCTTATTTCATTTCCACCAGGATCCTTTCCACCCCACGGGGTAAGCCGGGTTAAAATGGGATTTGTTCAACCCCTTGGAGGCCTGCTGCTGTTGTCACTGTTGTCACTGTTGTGACAGTTGTCAGCCTTGTCCACTGATGCGACAGTTGCCATCCTTGTCGACGTGGACTGTTGCTAGTGGTGGTAGTGACATGACTTTTAACGTAGATCAAGGTAGATTTTCTACGTTTATTTACGTTTGACTGAGGTCAAAACATGTAATTTAAACCTTTGCTTAGAAAGAAACATATACAAACCTCTGAGCAACGTTTGAATTATGCAGTGTGTTTACAGGGATACACCAATCAGGGAGGGACATGAGCATCAGCACTTTGTGAATATGGACGTACTGCTGCTGCTGCTACCGTTGTTGTGGCTGCTGCTGCTGCTGCTGCTGCTGTCACTGCTGCTGCTGCATCTTAACAGTAGTAGAAGCGACATCTGCAGCAAGATTAGCGGTAGTCAAAGCTTGTAAAGCAGTAGAGGTAGCAGCAGTAGCGACTTCAGACCTTTTTCTACAGCAGCTAGTTCAGGTGGTTTTTAGTCAACCACCGTTCACTATAGGGATTTAACCACCCCTTAAATCATTCATAAAAAGAATCCTGTAGTTTGTATATAGACTTTAGAATCGCATAATCCCTCATGAGCCACAGCACGCTGGGAGTGAGTAGGGTGAAAATGGGATTAGCTTACGCCCTTTGATACCCCTTTAAGGTGGATCGTCCCTATTGAAAATGTACCAGCTGTGTAGGTTTATGCATGTTTTTTTTAGAATAACCAGAATCAAATTGTATTTGGTATACATATTCCTATACCATTTCTAAATACCCAAATAAAATTAAAGGTCATTATGACCACAATTGAGGAAGTTATGACACATTTAATTCAAGATATCTTTTATGCTTAACATCAACCCGCCTTAATAACCACAGAATTCTGTTTTATAAAGGGTGGTATCACTCAGTGGGGGTATTTGGAGTCACCTGCCGTTCACTTTAGGGATTTAACCACCCCTTAAAATATCGATGAGAAGAATCAAGGAAATCCTAAAATAAGTAATGGAGTTTGAGGAAATCATGGTACATTTGATTTATGATATATTTTCATGCTTGGGATCGATCACCTTGTAGTTTTTATTTAGACTTGAGAAACGCTTAATCACGCTGGGAGTGAACAAGGTGAAAATTGGATTAGGTTACACCCTTTGATGCCCCTTTAAGGTGGGTTGCCCTAATTGCACATGTACCAGATGAGTAGGTTTATGCGTGTTTTTTTAGAATATCCAGAAACAAATCGTATTTGGTATACATATTCCTACACCATCCAATTCTAAATACCCATTCCAAATTATAGGTCATTATGACCACAATTAAGCAAGTTCTGACACATTTAATCTATGATATGTTTTATGCCTAACATCCACCCACCTTAATAACAACAGGATTCTATTTTATAAAGAGTGGTATCACTTAGCGGGGGTATTTGGAGTCACCCACATTTAAACCACCCCTGTAGTTTTGTGCCTTGACTTTAGAACCGCTTGTGGGTGTTTGGAGTCACCTGTCGTTCACTATAGGATTTAACCACCCCTTAAATCCACCGTAACAAATCAAAGAAATAAACAATGAAGTGATTTAATAGCGTCATAATTATTTCCCAGGTATAATTCGAGGGCAACTTACAGGTGGCTTCACCCAACCACAATGTCACTCTGACGTTTTATCTTACACACCCTATAATAGTTCGCTACCGTATAAACAAAATCAAGGAAATCCTAAAAAAATCCAATTCGCTTCTGGATCGATAATCAAAAGTTGAATGGTTGCTCAAAGAAAAACTCCTATTCTCTACCCCGTATAGACGAGACTATCGATTCCCTGGGCGGAAATCAATTGTTCTGTACGTTGGACTTACAGTCCGGATACTGGCATGTTGGAATGAAGGATGAGGATCAGGAAAAGACAGCTTTTTTGAGCCATGTTGGTCTTTTTCAATACAATGTAATGCCGTTCTGGTTGTGTAAAGCCCCTGCAACATTTGAAGCCATAATGGAGTCTCTGTTGAGTGACCTATTATGGAAAGAATGTTTGGTGTACATGGACGACTTAATTGTATTTGGAAAAACCTTGATTCGTGTCTAGCTACCTTAGCCAAAATTTTAGAGAGGTTGCAAATCAATGGTTTAAAATTGAAACCAAAGAAATGCCACCAATTCAGGACTTCAATTAAGTTTTTCTTGTTTGGATAATAGCCACCAAGGGTGTTAAGGCAGATCCCGAAAAGTTAGATGTTCTGTCGGATAGGAAAAGCCAGAAGGACCTAAAGACATACGGTCCTTCCTCGGCTTCTGTAGCTACTACAGGGACTTTCTCCCAGGGTACGCCAGAAAAGCTCAGCCTATGCAGGCTCTAGCTCACTGGACTCCCGGTAGAAGGAAGAACAAGATTTAGCATTTGAAGCCGTGAAGAGCCTATTTGGAACCACTCTAGTTTTGAGATATCCCACAGCTGAGGGTCATTTCATACTCGATACTGACGCCAGTAATGATAGTATAGGTGCTGCCTTGTCCCAGATGCAAGATGGGAAAGAAGTACTGCTGGCTTTCGCAAATAATACCCTCAATAAGGCCTAGAGGAATTACTGTACTACTAAGCGTGAGTTGTCGGCGGTAGAAGTGTTTAAACACTTCCTATGGGGAGGTGATTTTACTTTACGGACGGATCATTCCTCCTTAAGGTGGTTGCTTAACTTTCAGTAAACAGAAGGAATGGTCAGTCGGTGGTTGACCCATTTGTCCGAGTTCGGGTTGGAAAATAGCCAAATCCAACACAGAGCAGGGAGCAAGCATATCAATGCTGACGCCCTTTCGAGAAGACCCATACTGAAATGTTCTAGAATGGATTGTGATGACTGTGGAGCCCATAACGCTGCAGTAGCTGGAGTTTGAATGCTGTATGATGTGGGACATTTCAAAGCTATGGAATGGTCCAAGGAGACTATCAGGCAATTCCAACAGGGTGATACTGTCATTTCAAGACTAATAGAACAGGTCTCCAGTGGTATTCCACCACAAAGACCAACAATTTCGATTGAGAACCAAGAAATGAGACAGCTACTCTCTCAATGGTTGGATATAACAGTTGTTGACCATATCTTATGTAGGTGGAAAATAACACCTTACAAGACCAAACTTCAACAAATCTTGATACCCACTGCTATGCCAAGGGATATCATGTATTTTGTGCATGGACACAAGACCAGTGGACATTTTGGAAAGAAACGCTCACTCGCGAGACTCTCCAGAGGGTTCTACTGGCCCGGCACGAATAAAGATCTACTCCGGTGGATCTCAACTTGTCCAGACTGCTGTCTTAATAAACCAGGTGAAGGCCTGGGGAAATTACCACTAACTCAAGAACTGTGGGGAGTTAGGTTTGCACGCATAGCAGTTGACATCATCAGTGGTCTCAGACCTACTCCTGATGGAAACACGTGCATGATGGTGATATCCGATTATTATTCGAAATACACCAGAGTGTTTCCTCTCAAAGATCATGAGACCCATACATGTGCCCGAGCATTTGTAAAAGGCTGGGTGCTCCATCCAGGCGTGCCCTGGATGTTGCAAAGTAGTAGTATTTTATGTATCAGATCGGGACTATGCTAAGTACTGGATATTACTCACTCAATATGCAGCCAATCAGAGGCCTCCATTTGGTCACGTGACCGGAAGTGACGTCACATGACCTAATTAGGGGAGATCGGAAGTGACATCATGTGACTTACTTAAAGGTCAAGTGACCGGAAGTGACCTGATTAACCAATCAGTGACCTCCATTTGGTCACGTGACCAGAAGTGACGTCACATGACCTACTTAGGGGATTAGTGATGACCGGAAGTGACGTCACGTGACGTCCTTTAGGGGTCGCGTGACAGGAAGTGACCTAAGTATGGGTCGCGTGACTGGATGCAAACTACTTAATGGGTCAGGCAGAGTGACGTGATCGGAAGTTACATAATTAAACGTGACACATGAGAGCCAATGAGAGCCTCCCATTTACACTCATGTGACCTCGCATTTTGCATAACAGTTGTTAAGGCCACGTGACCTCTATTTTCGGCAGGAAAAATTGTTTTATATATTTTTTGATTAATAATATTTCAGAGGAGGTGAGTCTCTTTATTTTTTTTGTTTTTGTTTTTTGTAAACAACTACCGCCATGTTGAATGTGCGTGACGACGAAGATGAGTCTAAATAAAGAATACATATGAAAATAAAAACACAATAATATAAGTTATTTTCATGTTTTTTCTTTTTTATTTTTTCATTCCAATCAAGCATTTTTTTAAACACTCGAGCAGACCTTGTCAGTCTCACATGCATTGATAATATACTAAACACTTTTTGAAAACACACACTCAATGAATCAAACCGTCTTAAAAAACAATAACAATAACAACTCAAACCTATTTATTTCCAAGTAAAAAATAGAGATCACAAGCAAGCAAGCAAGCAAGCAAGCAAGCAAGCAAGCAAACAAGCAACCAGCCAACCAAGCAAGTATATGACGTTGTCTTGTTGCGATTTTTTTGGCAACACTGATAGACCTCTTTTTTTCTTTTCATTTTCATTTTTTATAACTCTAAAGGACTCGTTGTCACTCCGTCAGAATGCACGCGAGGCTTAAAGTATAAGTATCGCACTCCATTTTTCTCTATTTTGTAAGTGACCATTTTGTTTCATACTACTTTTAAATTTCTACATAACTACTGTCACACACCAAACTGTGACTTATGCCCAAAAATAGACAGATCAGGTACAGTAACATCCAAAACAACGGGAAAACCCCACAAAACGATGTGGAAGAGTTCAAACCTGATCAAACCTGATTTACATACTGACATGCAAAATCTGCGGCATGCAATATGTGGGTCAAACAAAAAGAGAACTAGGCCAAAGATTAGAAGAACATCTAGGCCGAATAGAAGCAGGGGAAGGAGACAATGATGTCCAAACCCACTTAAAAAAACCAGGACACCATGGGAAAGAAGACGTGTCAGTCTCAGTATTGGACTTTGTCTTCAGACACCCACTGAGCGACAGGGCACGTGAGGTGAGACTGTTAATTGAATTTAACTGGATCCACAGGCTCAAAACCCAGACACCAAAAGGAATGAATACTATGGACAACCAATATGGATAGGGAAGGTCCCACACAAACCTAAAACAAAGCAACGTCATAATTTTTTTATGAATATATAATTAATATATAAGCGTAGAAAAATCTAAAACCCAAAACAGTGGGAGACCACCCGGTTCCAAACACTACATGCCGAGGACTATAAGGAAAACGGCCAATAGAGTAACACTCTCCAAAAAACCATGTTTACACTAAAAACATGTGAATATAAATAATAAAACTGATTAAAATAAAAATGTCAAGGTATGGGTAAAGGCGCACCAGCACCCGCACCAGATACAGAGACATACCGCGTGTAACTAGGATGTTATAAATACTTAATGATCTCTCCCAAGAATTTTTTGGGGGTGACATAAATTTAAATAGTGCCTACTCCAAGGCCCTAGAAACACTCATATAATTTCCACCTGAAGAGGTTCTTTAAAACCAAAACTGCACGATAGAGGATCATGTCCAGTTTCCCTGTTAAATACACATTCTGTAAGAGTGAAAGGGAGTTCTATACAATAGGATGCCCCCCCACAAATCACCCAGATACAAGGGCTTTCAAATGGTCAGACCATGTTATAAAACAGACAGACAAGTCAAGGTCGATTGAGCACCCGTCCAAGCATGACGGGAGCTCCAGAATTGGGACACAGAATAGAAGGAGACTCCTGATAGGCTGAGCTTAAGCACTGGCCTATGGCAGCAGGTCCAGAGAGGACCAATAGGCACCCAGCACCAATGGGGCCAATCACAGGGGAGGACAACACAGCGGTGCCTAGCAACCTCAGGATCCCCATGAAAGAGCATGGGTCAACCTGTAGAGCTAGGGATATAAAAGAGGGCGGATTTCCAACCTCAGGCATCTTCTATCCAGCAGTAGTGGAGTGAGTATCAACGCAACGTCACACACCAGATTACCTTTAAATTTCTATTAACAGTAAGGATAGATTTTCGGTTGGAAAGAACATCCAAGAAGTCTTTAGGGTTTTTAAGGTTTTGTTTTTTCTGTATACCTTTTGCACTCCATTTTTTGCATTTTCTTTCACCTGTTGAGTCTTTATCGTAGCAAATGTAAGTCTTAAGGTTAAGACTTAGAATCCCGTCACCTTCCCACTCGGATTTGAAAAGCCCCGAAGCTCTCAGATAGTGAACGTAACGTCTCTCACAACAACTGCAAGGTGGAGGTAGCCATTCTCGCACATCTTCGGATTTTATCTTTAAGAAAAGGTCTAAGTGATCGTCGCACACCGCTATTGGAATCCACTTTCGTTTCTCTCTGAAGTACGTTTCTCTCAGGTTGGGTTTTACCTGTTCATCCAACATTTCACGGCTGAGAGCCATGTAAAGGCTGTCAGTGTCCATTTGACAAAGAGCAGAATCGTGCTGATCGATCAATCTATCCAAAAAAATGTATGTGAACTCTAACATTTTCAATTATGGTACTGGTATACCATGAACCCTATTTGAACAGGGAGGTTGTTCTTGACCGTTTTTGGTTGCAGTTTGACTTCAAAGAGATCAGAGGTCAACTCCGCCCCCTTTATGAAGTGCCACAAATTGGCCAATAATTCAAACTTTTGGCCGTAAGTGTACTTCACAGTGGTATGTTTTTCTTTGTTGCAAATTGTTTTACCGTCCTTGGCATTTCCTATTAACTTATAAAAGTCTGACAGAATTTTTTCGTTCGAGTTTATGTCGCCACATCTTCGCGCTGCGGTTACTTTGTCTGCCAAACCGGCAAAGGGTTGTCTAGGAAGGTATTCTACGAAAAACAGTCCTTGGGTAACTATCAAACCATGATCCAAATACCACTTAAAAAGCGGCGTTCCCAAGAGAATATTTTTTCAGTGGTAACTCCCTATCAGACGTCTCTGAGGTGTGTTCAACAACTTTTCTTCCTTCGCAAAGTCTGACATGTGGGTTCCTATGTCGGATTTCGAAACGTTTACATTCTTGAAAACGGGAGTCATCTCTTTGAAGTATTTTCCTAGGTGAGGCTGTGTAGTGATGTCCACCTGAATTAAACCGAACATTTTCCAGTCTTTGACAGCAAAAGGATGTCGCTCTCGGTCATGGCATTTCGAGACACATTCAGAGGCGTCAACCCTCCAGTGTTGTTCAGATGCCTTAACCTGTGGATCTCGACGTTTCATCTGCCTCCATTCACACTCCCACACGCCAATCAGCTTGTAACCTAGTGCTTTCAAGTAAGCGCTTACTCTAGCCGTTGTGTCCCGTCTCTCATCCCTGAGTGAAGCATGTGGATATCAATGCAGCGGTATGCACTCATGAGCGTGGACTCAACACCGGTGAAACTGGTAAACCATATTAGAGGCCGGATGAAACCCCTTCAACCCGAATTCTCTGGCAACCTAGAACCATCTCGCCACCGTTGAAAGCGTGGTGCAGTTTTACGTTGCTGGCGTGCTCTACGAAGCGTAGCCACTCCAAAGCGCTCTGAGAGTGTTTTTGCCTCATTTCAGGTTCAAACTCGGTCTCAGGTCGTCTCACCACGTATTTACCTGTGCACTGCACTTGGCTCATGCAGAGCAAGTACAGAGAGTAAGCTTACTGCAGTTGAATAGATTCCAGCTGGTTCTGCCGACTCTTAGAAGAAAGAGGGCTAAGCCTGTAATCATGGTAGAATGTCTATAAATCCGATTTTCACCTGACCTCTGCTGTTACACCATAAAAGGGAGAGTGGTCCTCAGGGAAAAGAGCTCCACCAAGATCAGAGCTCAGTTTTTTGATGTGTTTAGAAAAAAAAATAAGGCCAACCCTCCCTCGGTAGGAGGGTGTATAAAAATCAGATTTCAGCTGCCCTCCATAGATGGAGATGAAAAGGAAATCTGAATGCAGCTCATCCCAGCCGTAGCATACTCCCGCTCCTCATAAGCTCTTAATGAGCGGATGAAAGGTCTCATGTGGATAAGTCGCTAGACAGTAGGGTATGCAGTTGGAAATAGGTTTAAAATCCTCTGTATAAAAGCTCTTATTTTTCTGTTGGAAAACCCATATCTAGTGAAAATTGGTCTGCCATCTATATTTCCCAAATAGATGACAGACCAATTTTCACTAGGCTCCATGATGGGAAACTGTTACACACAACTTTGCCTAAAAATCCCCATTACAGGAAAAGTTTACGATTCAGACAAGCCATTACATGGAATTCTTTTCACTCAGACACTCGTCAAATTACTAATTTTAGCACATTTATTACTAAAAGAAAAGAGTTCTTTACAAACAAGCTCTTAGCAGATCCCACGACATGAGCACTTCACTCATGTCTTGGACATGGAACATCTCCGTCTTTATAATGGGGACCCAGCATTATCTCCCTCTCTCAGTGCCAACAAATGACTGTACCATTATGTAACTAACCCTCTCATTCCATCTCTCTTAACAACCCAACTAATGCTAAAGTAGGCCAGATGGCCATAACCTTTTTATTCAAAATTATATGGAAAAATCACCACTCTCTCTATTGCCAGTTTCATCAGGCAAGTGTCATAACAATAGACACACCCTTTTAGGCCCTTCATATTAAATGTAACATAATCCGTCCATAAGGACTAAACAATTACTTAAACTTATATTAATGTACGTTCATAGAACACCATTAACTGGATTATTAGTAAGACATGCCCTAGGCTAAATGTAATAATTCAGGTTAAATAAAATAAATTTCAACTTCAACTTCAACTTCATCACGTCTGACCGTTACTCCTTCCGCCATCACCACCACCACCACCACCACCACCACCACCACCACCACTGCCTCCGCTGTCAGCAGCACCACCACACTCTTTACCTGTTCTTCATAGAGTGCTTTTTTGCAGAAGAGATGAGTTGTGAAACAGTTGCACACTCGCTCTCTCCCTCTCAAGAGCAGCGTGACACGTGTGTGGAGACTGATGATAATGGTGTGACAAGAGAGGCAGCGCGCTTCACATATAGTGATCAGTTGCTTCATGAAATAGGTCAGCGCTTAGTTGATTCTTGGAGATGGTTGGGAGCTTGCTTGGGGATTACCGCCGCCCGTATGGACACCCTAGGGGGCGCTGTCAAGACGACGGAGGAGATGTGTACGGAGATGTTCAGAGCTTGGTGGAGCATAACTACACCTCATGCAAGATGGCGAGAGCTCTGCCTTGCCTTCATTGGCATTGATCGACCGGATCTGTTGCTTAAGACGCTGAACTTTTTCAACATGTGTGAGTTGAATTACGACAATTCCGACTTTCCCACAATGGGAGGTACTTAAGCGTCATGGCCGAATCGCTAGGTAGCGAGTGGAAAGACCTGGGGCAGTATTTACCTTTGTCGTTTGACAAGTTAGATAGGATCGCTCAACAATCCAAAGATGACCCGCTCGCCAGGTGTTAGAAGTGTTGAAAATGTGGCAAGCTGACCGTCACAGTACACATTTTCAACTCATTAGAGTCTTGTTGGAGAGCATGGGATGGTCTGATGTGGTCATCCATATATTAGTTTACTTTCAACACCAAGAAAGGATGCTTTTACGCTCGCTATGACTTTTAAGGAAGTAATTACATATAACGTCAAGCACACCCTTTCTAATACACCTGTGAAAGAAAAAAAGAAAAGAAAAAAAAAGATAGAAGTTACGTGCGGTCGCGCGATCAAATTCACTACACAGGAGCGTATGCAGTGCTGTCTATAGAAGGTGTGCACCCAGCCGACAGGAAAAGAGTTTAAACACTGCCATATAGAACACTCACTCGCGTCGCGTCTCTAGTGTCTCATTTTGAGCAGTCGGAAAAAAAGAGTCGCCTGCCTGTCTGCCTGCCTGCCTGCCTACCCACCTGCCTGCCTGCCTGCCTACCCAACTAACTAACTAACTAACTATCCGCTATGCAACAGGATGGCCAAGTATGCGGGTTTCACTAGTTCAGCGAGGAGACTGGACACTTTCAATGCCTTTGGGTGGCATAACCCATCCTCTTTCGGAGACACTCTCGCCGCCCACGGATTCTTTTACATAGGTGGTAGGTACGTTGTTCAATGCTTTCAATGCGGAGTCACTCTACACACGTGGTTAGACAGTGATGACGTCGCTGTTGAACATTTCAGACATTCTCCTACTTGCCAGTTGGCCTCTAAAGCAATGAATCTAAGTCCGCAAAGCAAAATTTTGCTGATGGAAATGCTGAAGAAAATAAACCTGCCGACCGATGAGTTGGTAGTTCTCAGAAGGCGGGCACAAGTGGAAAACGATAGGTGTTTCTGTTTGGACGAGGACACCGTAGAAAGGTCACCATAGATGATTCACCGGGGGTCAACATACATTATTCAAGTGATTCAAATGAAAATAAAAATAAAGTGAAAAAATAGTTTATTTTACTGTGTTATATTTCATACGTAATCTTTATTTAAACTAAACAAAGGGAGAGGAGGCGAGTCCCTTAATTACATTTTTTAAAATTCTTTCTTTCCTTTTTTCCCAAAAAGACGCTCCCCCAAAGTGCCCCCTCCCCCCAAAGTGCCCCCCTTCCCCTTCCCATGCAGCCCGAGGGACCCGGCCACCCCCTCCCCCCCTTCCCCCCTCCACCCCTCCCCCCTTCCCCCCTCCCCCCTCCCCCCAAGTGACCAAATGGAGGCCTCTGATTGGCTGCATATCGAGTGAGTAATATCCAGCACTTAGTATTGTCCCTATCCAATACATATAATACTACTCACAGTGATCAAGGAAGAGAATTCGAATCCGAGTTATGTGTCATAATCTTGCTATATGCAAAACCAGAACGAATCCGTACAGACCTCAGTCTGATGGACAAGGAGAACGGTTCAATAGAGCGCGTTATACAAGTCCTGAAGCCCTTGGTCAATAGTCAGATGGATGATTGGAATGAACAATGCGAATTTGTGGTACATGCTTACAACAGTACAGTGCATGCATCCACGGGTTGTTCCCCCAATCTGTTGGTGTTCTGAGAGGATTTGATTATGCCTGCTGACTTGGTGTTTGGCGTAGTTGGGATAAATGCTGAACACCCTGTCAGGTAATGTTTGTGGAAGTATTGAGGGATCAATTCAAATCTGCATATGAGATGGTTCAATGTGAACTGAGTAAATCTGCATCTTGGCAAAAAGTGGGCTATTATGTTGATTTGAAACTCAGATCCTTTCCAGTAGGGGATGAAGTAGACAGGCTACATGATCCACTACAGCAGCTGAAACTATCTCCCAACTGGGATGGTCCATTTACTGTTGTTCGGATTGCCTCTGAATCCACGGTAGTGATCAAATCATTGTTGGGGCGCCTGTATAAATCCAATGTGGCTCTGCTCAATTGGTGGCATGGTGATATTTCAACGCATTCGAAGTCCGGGGAGCATTCGAAATTAAATGACACTGAGCGGAGAGCGACCACCTCGGGACGGCGTGGTCCTGGTAGATCTAGGAAACTAGTGATACCTTCCAGTGAGGAGAAATCGTTGCGACGGTAAATTTGGGACCTTTGCCCTGGCACAACACTCCAAAACGTGTCCCGGCAAAGGATATTGAAAACTCTATGGAACTGAATCCAGCGGGCGACCTGGAGGACCCACCTCCAAGGCTACCCACCTCCAAGGCAGAAGAGATAGTCTGGCACAACGCTGCTGGTGGTTTCAAGAAGTTCAGACCTGAGTGTATTGAGCACTGCAAACGCTCCCAGGGGATGTATTCATGCCCTGAGGCAACTAACTTTGAAGGACTGTCAGAGTGGATGAAATCCAGTACTGCCACTGTCAGCACTTTTCGGTGGATCGAAAACTGGTTCAACCGTCTCTGTGATCGGAAGCAGTTCCCGGAATCGTATTATATCCGCGAGGGCAGCCCCAAGATCCGGTGGGCTACGTCAAGGTACCAACAGGGGCTAAATGAGACGTGTCCATTTGATTCGTGCATGTACTACTTCCAACATGAGAATCGGCCCATTCCGACCCCACTTCGATTCATGCGACACCTGGTGGAGTGCCACATGCACCACCGGGCACAGTATATCTTCCGAACCCGAATGCAAGAAGGTGAAATCTGAAGCCCAGTCTCCTCGAGCTCCAACGTCAGGAAGAGAAAGAGCAGTGACAATCCAGCAGCGTCCCCACTCCAGGGGCTGCGACCTGACTATGGTCCAGATTTCTCGGCACCAAAGGGTCGTTCCACTCTCCGGACCCTTCGTCCACTGACCCCTGGAAACCTGGCCAGCAAATCAGAGTATCCTCCGATGGATTCTCCAGGTCCAGAACAACAGACGTAGAGGGATCCCTACAAGGATCTTCCCTCCATCCGTCGACCATACTCCAGAGACCTGGAGATGATTCATTTGGAGAACTATGTCCTACCTGAGAAACAGGACATGGTGGTGACTGCCACCATTAGCACCCCCCAGGTAGCAAAGAAGACCAGTTTAGAAGTTACCAGCTTCAGTATGAAGGTAGGGTGGCATCAAAATGAAACTAGTTGAGGCCAAGACTGTGGTGGACCGAGTCCCAGTGACCACTTCGAACCATGTCATCACCACACTGACTACGACTGCCCTAGTGATGACACCAAAAACTGTCGCCACTCCAGCAACGTTGACAACCACAACCTCAGCTACGGTGCCCTTCAAACCCATGGTAAGGGTAGTTGGCACCAACTTCGGTCGATCCTGGGGTATGGTATGACCTGGTGGTAAGTGGCGAGCATCTTCGACCAGCCCTCCACATCCCAAAGGACTACTTCGAATCTGTGACAGCCCCTAATGCTGTAGTACATACTGAACTGTATACACGATGGCTGCTCAAACAGCAAGCGGCCATGTGACAGTGTGCCACCTCCATGGGGAAGGCATCTGTCCATGCAGAGCAAGGAAGTCGAACGTCTGACCTCCATTTTTGAGAAACAGCGACTCGTGGACCAACGCCGAGCTCACGGAGAAGCTGAGGATGGCAAAACAAGAACTTAAAACGGCCCGGGCCTTTCAAAAGGCAGCGGAGGCCACCGTGGAAGAGCAGACCTTAAACGAAAAGTTTATAACTGTGTTCGGGATTGGCCTCAACCAGTGGAACGGAACTCTAAAAGAGATCCAAGAGATCATTCGAGACTTATGAAGTGTTCGTAGGTGTTGATTGTGCCTGTGTGTATTATGTTTCGATGATGTCATAATAACCATTGTATTCGTAGCTGCGAGCGTCCATGATTGAAATCATTATTTGAAGATCATAACCGGCTATAGAATGTGTGACAAATGTCATTGTCGTATGAAAATGTCTTTGATATATGTATTAGTGGGAATGAAAGCTCTCACATTTCGAGAGTTCTGAATGAAAGTTGTATACCGTCTGCTATGAGCAGTTACCTACATGGTACCTTAATAATTTGAATCAACGATTGTAAATAACTTTTGATGTCTGCCTTCAGATCCAAAACTTTTATTTTCGGAAAAGATAACTGATATTCGAATTTCGAGGACTACATCTTTTTTTTTAGTTATAAGAAAATATATTATGTTATCTCAGGTAAAGCATATCATAAGTCATTCCTTGATTAAGTAAGAATAACTTTCACACTGATATTTGGTTTCATGTGTTTCTAGTCATACAATAGGACATATAATCACCTCTCCAGGGAAGGTTTTCCCATATAAATGTTATTCAAACCAAAACTTCTGTGTCAATCCGTCCTAAAAGTCATATAATGTGCATTTTTACCTACCCAAAAGTGTAATGATGAATAAATCCATGTTATTGTCAATCTCATCAAAAACCAAAAGAGCTGTGATCTTGGTAGTTGAGTAAAATAGTGTAGAACAACATATATATTCATATCTTTATTAAAGATGGACACTAATGTACCTATCTTGTCGTTATTAATGTTGGATCCATCAGATCCCTGTTATGTACATAACATGTATAAACGTTGGTTTATGTAACAGGTAAAACCCTTCACCCAGTTTTCCTCATGTTCAGATGGAACATAATTATTTGAACCCTTCGACTCGATATTATGATGTTGTTATGTACACTGATATTATTCGCCTAATTGTTGGATTGCATATTTTATCACATGTGTCAACCCTTGTTATTATCTGGTGGGGGTGATGTAGGGGCAAGAATAATACGGGTATATAGTGGTTATTGGAGTCAACGCGGGAAGTGCCTCCTTTGGACACTAGGTGGCAACACCTATGCCATGTCCTTTTGATTATCCGGTAGAGGAGCCAGGCAGAAAACCACTTCTTGTACAATTGATGGAGATTGTTTAACATATTGATTTAGAGTATATCTAGTAGACTATTTAAATGTTTTTTTCGTGAGATAGTAAGTATAACAAATGTAGGACATTTTTCAGAAAAACTTATTCAGCTATCATATTGATTTGTGTAAGTTTAATCTAGTAAACATCATTGTATGAATGTTAGATTATGGATAAAACTAGGTGTGTACTAGTCAAAACCAAATAGGATATTATGAATGTAATCTTGGTGCCCTTGCACCATTACATTGTTCCAAATTATTGTTACAATAATTTTTTCCCGAGGGAGGGAGTTCTGTGATATTATGAATGCTTAACCGCTATTAATCAACCTGTACATTACAAGGATATCATATACCTGTATATAGTACAAGTACTAGTATAGATGCGTATCCTAAATAAGGCGGGATAAATCGTCATCCTTATTAGGGTCGGTACTCCAGTACCTAGCAGTTTATGGTGGTAGAGATGGATAGAGTCCAGCACCCGTATAGTGCTTCCATCTCTTGTGAAATATAAATGTAAAAAATGTAGATCCATAGAATAGTTCATAGGTCAGGGGACCATCCTTAGGTGTCCATAGGGACACCACCAGAAGGCTTTTCCTCCCCATCAGGACTTCCTCCAGGAGGGGCCTCCGTGGCGCAAACCACAGCAGCCTCCACCTGGAGAGGAAGGGGTCCACCTGTCGCCTCCGAGGATGTACTCGGCGCAACAGTAGGCTCCCCTCCGCTGACCACCTGGGTAGAGTGTGCCCTGAACGAGACGGGCATCTCATACCTGGGTGGGTGTACTGACAGTACTGGGGTCGCCGGCTGGGCATACCTGGTGGCAAGCCCTAGCCTAGACCTGAGATCTGGAAAATCAAATCTCTCCCAATCGGTCAGTTTTAGCCCAAATTCACAGAAGAACTTGGCATCACAAGTACTCAACCGTGACTCAAGCTGCTCGATTGTAGCCCTCCAAAGGGCATGATCTTCTTCCAGATTGGCCTCGCACTCGGCGAGGACTCTGGTTCTCTCAGCTAGCCAAGCTTCTCCCTCTCAGATAGCCTGTGCTCTGAGCAGTTTGTATTGCTCAAAGTATGACTTTTCCAAGAAAGAGACCGGAAACTGGAGTAGCTTACTTGCATTTTCAGCCATCTTTTCTCTGTAACGCTCAAATCCGGGCACTAGAGTGTCAGAGAATCCAGTGTCGAAGGCAGGCCTGTCTCCGGGCAACACAGGTAACCCTGCTAGCCCATCGTCAACAGCCCTGTGCTCAGGCTCTGGAGACACCTCATCATCCCTTACGGGTTCAGAGGTTGCTCCTTGCTGTGGTGGAGCAGTCGGCTGGGCTGACGCCCCATCCGGCTGTTGTACCTCTACCTGATCATCGTCAATGACAGGTGAGGAACTCTCCTGTGCAGCCAAAGCTTTCTTTTGCTTTTGGCTCCACTTATACTGCTTGACATAGTCACCAGCAACTTGACCCGCCTGTTCGTCACCCAATGAGTTCTAAACAATAGCCAAAGCATCTGTACTTTTTTGTGTAAACCACCACTGCCAAGAGTTCACGCTTGGTTGTGCAGTAGTTATGTTGTGTTTTGCTTAAACTGTTGAACGAAAATGCCAGCGGCACTTCTCACCCATCCTGGATCTGCGACAAGGCAGCACCAAAAGTTGTATTAGAAGCATCAGTGTCCAAGATGAACTTACCAACAGGTGCAGGGTAGTGCAAAACAGGTGTTTCTAAGGAGAGTCTCTTTAACTCACTGAAAGACTGTTCTGCGGCTGGAGACCAGACTATCTTAGCCTTAGCCTTTTTCTCTCCAATCATCAGCTCTTGTAAGGGAGCTGCGACTCTCGAGAATCCAGGTATAAAATCTCTATAGTAAGAACAAAACCCAAAACCCAAAGAGCGTATTTCCTTCGTGTCCATCGGACGAGGCCAGTTCTGTACCACTTCGATCTTATGAGGATCAGCCATGATGCCATGTTCAGAAACAATTCTACCTAGGTATTCCACTGATTTCCTTAAAAGCTTGCACTTTGAAGGTTTCAATTTCAGACCACCGTATGATAAAATTTGTTTCAGCACAGCTTGGAGGTTCTGTAGAGTTTCCTCCACGGAACCCCCGAAGATGATGATGTCGTCCAAATATACTAGGCACTTTTTCCAAAGTAAACCCCGTAACATGGTCTCCATCATTGCCTCAAAGGTTGCCGGGGCATTGCATAGCCCAAATGGCATGATGTTGAACTCAAATAGTCCCGTATGGGTAGAAAATGTGTTTTTTTTCTCAGTCCCGGGGGTCCATGCCGATCTGCCAATAACCAGATTGTAAATCCAGTGTACAGAACCATTTCGCCCCACCCAGAGATTCCACACATTCATCTATCTGAGGTAGATGATATGCATTCTTCCTAGTGAGTCCGTTCAACTTCCTATAGTCGATGCAGAATCGACAGGAACCATCCTTTTTGGTGACCATCACCACAGGACTTGACCATGGACTTTCACTAGGTTGAATCACATCCTCATCCAATATCTTTTCTACCTCAGCCTCCATAGCACTTTTCTTGGCCATGGGTAACCGACGGTAGGGGATTCTACTGGGAAGCGCGTCCCCAATATCAACCCGGTGTTGTACTGTGTTGGTAGGCCCTAGAGGATCTCCTGGTTGCGCAAAAGCGTCAGATAACTCTGACAGCTCATTTGCCACCATTTCGCTCTCCAGGGTTGTGAGGTGAGACTCACACAACAGGGACCTTATATGTTTCAGTAGGTTGGATTTAGCTAGAGCCTCCTCGTGGGATGAGTCTCCCGCCACCACACCTACGTCCACAAAGTCTGTAGTCAATGAGTCTATCCCATATGCTCGCGTAGTGTTACCAATAGGCGTTCCTTTTCGTAGAGTATTTTCCCTACTACTCGAGTTACAGATTGGTATCACCCCCCAACGAGCGTTGGCCAGGTAAGTATGATAGCCAGCAAGACCCAGCTCGGAGAGCTTATGATCTTCTGGTTCAAACATTCCCGGCCGCTTGGCCTGCACTCCCACGCAGCTGACTAGGACATCTGAAACATGCCCCGGTGCCAACTTTGTGTCCTGTGCCACTGATGCCACAGAAGAACCATTCCTTAAAATGCACTGTACAGATCGTTTATAAGGATGCTTAATCTGAAGTCGGCCTGTTGCGGTGTTCATTGTCACTCCGTAAAGAGCAGCAAAGTCTATTCCCAGTATGCCATCATCAGTGATGTCAGTGATGGTTGGACATATCCAGTATGTCTTGCCATCTACCAACATAGGTTTTACAGTTCTGCCATTAGTCTGCATACTATCTCCCGTAGCAGTCCGAGCCTTTACTCCTAGTAGGGGAGCATCGGGCTGGTTGCAAAGACCGTAAAAATTCACCAAGCGTCCCAGAAATAACCAGACTCAGGTACCAACGCTGTCCCCGTAAAGGGACACACTCAGAGGTCAGCATCGGGCTTCCCCCTCCATCCATAGCAACCCCTTTTGTCAGGAGATAATCCCAACATGGGTCGCTCGGGGAGTCTTGAATCACACTGCTTTGGGCAATCGATTCTAACCAAGACTCCTCTAAGCCAGCGACTACAGAATCCTCAGGATTCCGTTTGTCTTTGCCAGCCCCGCCTTGCCAGACGCTTGCAGGTTGTACAGACCCTTCTGCCTCTGCGCGGCCCTGGTTCATGGAAGAGTTAACACCGTCTACTAATCCCTTACAGGCATGGCTAACTGTGGGGGCGCCATCCTTGCCAAGAGGATGGGCCCCATTCATTTTTCCGTCTCCTTTTCGGTTTTAGCAGCGACGGGTGCAGGGGCTTTGCATTCGCTAGCCCAATGACCCATCTTCTGACAGCGTCTACATGGCTGAGGTTTCGTGTCCTTTTTCTTCTTTTTCTTTCTCTTTCCAGATCCAGAATTAGAAGTGGACGCAGAGCTCTTTTCCAAGTGCTTCCGCGACAAACCCTCAATCATCTTTTCCATGTCCCTGTCAGGCATTACTGCAGCCACCTCCTCAGAGGCGGGCTGTTTCTTCTTAGATGGTTTTGTGGCGGCCTCCGTCACCTGAGCTCCTTTCGGGGCTACAGATGGGGATGCCGACACTCCTCCACTAGGAAAAACAGCCTGTTTGGTGTCATACACATCTGCATGGTCAAAAAGGTCTGCCAGAGATAAATCCGGCTGCCATTTCTCCCTCAGATATGCTTGGAGGTTGGTGTCTCTGACTTCGTTGACAAACCTGGAGGTCAACTCCTGGATGACAGTGGGGGTGTCAGGTCTACATCCCTGATAACACTCGGATATCAGTTCCTGTAGAGCAAATCCGTAGGATCTCAGATGCTCGTCCTTGCGTTGGACATGTTTGAGCAACTGAGTCCTTGGGTCATGCTCACCAATCTTCCCAATTGCCCATTCAGCAGTTGAGCTCAATGTCATGATCTTCACTCTCTCAAACGCCAAAAGGGCTGGTTCACCCGGCCCGTTGCAGAGTGCTTGCTTCAGAGCAACCAGCACTTGCTGGTTGTTCCAGCGATTGCTCTCTACAATAGCCTTGAGCCGAACTTTGTACTTTCTCCAGTGTGGCGACCCCGTGAAAGGCGGAATATCGATGGCCTTTTGACGGGCTGCATTTGGATGTTTGATCTCCACAAAGTTGAAAGGAGCATACCGTTCATCCAATTCATCGATGTCCCGTGGGACGATGTCTGTCCCTAGCTTCTCTATGGCCGGGTTCCTGTCGTACTTAGCCCGCTGGACAGGAGTTAAACCCTGTCTAGCTCTGGGCTTCGGTACTGGAACAGAGACCAAGGTCTGATGTTGGTTCAACATCATTGAACCAGTAGATGGGTGGGTGTACCCTGGAGGTGTTGCCGTTCCCCCAAAGGCGCCACCACAGACCGGAGTCTGTAGATAGCTAGCCCCCATCTGAGTTGTCATACCTGTTACCGTGGCATGTACTACCGGTGGGACACCGGAAGGTGTCCCTGCCGTGTACACATTGGGTACGGGTACGGGTACGACTGTCTTGCCTGGCTAAGTGGAGCTGCGCGCTCAAATCCTTTCCCAAGGTATTTAAGCTTGCAACCTCACATTCGCCAGACACCCTCTGGTGCAAAAGTTTGTCGACCTCCTCCTTATGTGAAGCCATCTCGCTTTGGAGTTCCAGAAGGAACCTTTTCTTCTCATCAACCTCCTTTAGGAATAACTTCCTAGTTTGGTTGATGGAAGCAAGTTCCTTCCGGGCCTCCGCGAGGTCCTGCAGCTCAGTTTTCCTGGCTGTGATACCCATGTCGGCCAGTAGATTCTCATCCAGCGGTAAGCAGGTTCACTTTATCAGGAGCTTTTGCTGCCACATTAGTCTTCATAGATGGCTGGTCACCCCCCATACCAACGGGTGTGGGAGTGGCACCATCAGTGAAAACCGATGTGTCTGGATCCAAAGAAGGATCCGCTACCATCGGTGTAGAACCGACGGGAGCAGGGCCGAGGGTTTTAGTCTCTCTACCTGGTATTTTCTGACCCTCAGGGCAGAAAAGATTCGTGGAAAGGGAGTCCAGCGATCTCCTGGGGCTGATATCACAGGGTCCCGGGACCGGAGATTGCTCTCCATCCTCACCTTTGGCAAAAGCCTCCACAATAGGATCACCTATTGCTCCTTGGGAGAGGTCGTTACCGGGCACCTCCAAGGCTGCCCGGCTCTCCCCCCTATTTGATTCACCCGTGAAGAACCGCACATTTTGTACGGCCTCATCACGTTCCTCAGCAGGGGTTTAAGTCCTGCCGCTGAACGAGCTGACAAAATCGTATAGGTAATCCATACACTATAAGCCTATTTAATACCTTATCAATGGTCGGTTCGATCAAATGGTCACGGCACCAATGTAGTTGGTCTCTTACTACGGTTGTAACACATGAGATCAAAAACCTGACAAGGTAAATTAGACTTTAATATACGGCGACTTTATTACGAAGGAAACTCTTGTGTATTATAGTACATGTATAACCAGCGGATATACAAGATCAGAACAGATATAAAATACAGTGGGGCAACCCTACAGCATAGAATTAAGCCCTTGAGCACAGGGTGGTCTTGTCACGACAGTCCCAAACCTGACTGCCTTCCAATGGGGAAGTAGCCACCTTATATACACCGCTGCGTAGGCCACGTGACTGTACTAGCAGCGCCACCTGTGAGGTTTAGTTATGTAAAACGATTATGTAACAACTACCGATGGTAACCGAGGGTGGTACCGGTACACTACCGTATATAACCGAACTAGAGGAGTCGGTATATGTAACAAACCAACGATACTAGTTAGATGAATAAAACAGTTAAATACACAATAGAACCGTGTTGTTTTACATCATACAACATACAATAGATATACAACGATAACAGTTAGACTCATAGTCAACCCGTTGAGTTTCCAAGGTGGTTATTGGTGCCTTGAGTTATTAACTGATACTTGTCTAGGACTATCAGTTGGACAGTTTTTATATCATGTGCCTAAGGGACTATGGTTTGATACCAGAGACTATACTGTTGATATAAACTGTTATGTACATGTTAACTTGTGTGTTCATGTATGTATGCCTGTTTTTACTATGAGTAGAAATGCATTGCCTCTGACTATAAGTCGAGTACAATGCATTACCAGACCTGTTACCTGTAGTCTAGTCACTGAGGGGAAAAGATTGGCACTTCTGGCAGCAAGCATGAAAATTTGCTTACAGGGGTTTTTCAACGTGCTGAATCTATTTCTAAGTGGAAACGTCATTTTTGAGAAGTGTTTCTCCTTCTAAATTAATGTTGAAAATAAAAGGTATTAATTGATTAAATAACTCCATGAAAAATTAAAATGTATTTTAAAAGAAGAGGAAAAGCTCCAAAAACACCTGGATTAGATAATGCCCATGTAAAGTTATCACATAGAGTCTCAATCATCAATTTTATCATTTTTCATTAAGGCCTAATTAGCATAATTTATGCGAAAATGAAGATATATGTATAATCTCACTGTTAAATTATCAGGTGATAAAAACACTACAGGAAATAACCTAACTGTTGACACACACATCCTTGATACCATGGAAATATATCATGAATACAGGACATTGAAGATATAGCCATGATGGCAGCCATGTTTCAAGATGGCTGCTACTGAATATTTCTAAATCATTTATCTCCTCTTCTAATCAACTTAGAATCATGATTCCAAATTTTCACATAAATGATGCTAATTAGGCCCTAATGAAAAATGATATAAATTGATGATTGAGACTCTATGTGATAACATTACATGGGCATCATCTAATCTGGGTGTTTTTGAAGCTTTTCATTATCATTCAAAATACGTTTGAATTTTTCACGGAATTATTTAATTAATCAATACTTTTTATTTTCAACGTCAACTTAGAAGGAGAATCGCTTCTCAAAAATGACGTTTCCACTTAGAAATGGATTCAGCATGTTGAAAAACCCCTATAAGTAAACTCTCATGCTTGCTGCCAGAAGTGCCAATGTTGGTGCATATTTGCCCTACAATGACTACACTACTGGTACCTACATTCCCAACTAGTGGTGCTCCACAACTGTATTTGTATATAAGGAGGGCGCACTACCGGCTACAGAGAGAGAGCATACTATATGTACAATAAACCCAGACTACACACCTCATCGGCAATTTTAGTGTTACTTACAACTGTGCATATAGAATCTCAGATATTAGTGTAATGCTAGTTGATGATGGCCTGATACAACAAAACCTGGTGTGCCCGTTTTTCTATATGTCAAAGATCGAATGAGAATTGTGGTTATGGTGAGGACCCATTCATAATATTACCAGCATACTAAGGAGGTGGTAAGATCCTGTAGCCTCTCCCTGATTTCAGATATGACTCAGCAGAACGTTTTGATGAAAGAATCCCATATGGTAGGCGCAGTAAGGTGGCTCTACTGATAAAACTTAATGTGCCAGGTGTCTGGGATAAATACAAATGGTATCAATGGGAGGAGGATATCTATCCAAATCGCAACAATATATCTGAATTAAAGAACGACTCTATACTAAGTATAGGCTGGGTGGCTAGACTTTCACCTGGAAGTCAAACCAACAACTTGCATATCATGAAACCATCCACAAGTAACAGATTCAATGTTCGGCTTTTTTCTATAATATCGTTTATAGAAAAGGTTGATCATCAGATTTTTACTCTACGCCTAAATAATTCAACATCCTTATTCTTTGAGAACTATAGCAAGGAATTGTTTGCTCCTGTAAAAAATCATCCTGTCCTGCATAAATGTTTATCCTTTTTCAAGAAAAAACTGGGTAGAGAAAATGATGCACATTTGCAAACGCTTATTTTGGAAATTATGAGCAATATTTCTAGAAATCACTCAATCAACTGGAGATCATTGCACTCTGAATCTGAGGTACAATATCTCAGGAACTATCCGTCAGCTGATCGGTCTTCCTTTTGCATGAATATCATCAACATCCCCACTGTACTTGCTGGATACACACAAGGGTCAATAACTACATCTGTTGCAAAAGGAAGGCTTGGTGTCACTTACAACCTGATACAAGAAATCTGCAAACATTTAAACAAAGACACTTTGATTTCTGCAGCTTTAGCTCTCATAAACTTTTCAATCAATTTGTATCTCAAGCAAACCGAACAGGCATTGCTTTATTTGCGTGAGGTTATCATAAGAACAATCCACTTATTGAAACCATCAGAGGAGACATATTTAAAAACAAAGAAGCACAAGGCTCTCACCATTGAATACTTTGAGCACGTGCTCAGAATTCTGATGTATTTCAATGTTAATATGGATTTGAAGTTGACAATAAGGGAAAAAATCAAGATGCTGACATGCAGAACATTAGTAGACCAGGATTCAAACATTTCTATTGTCAGAGACAGCATGTCCTGTCTCCAATTCTACCTACGTGCACATATATGTGATAAAAACAGTATTACATCTGCCAGACAATTGCAGATTTTATATAAAGAGCACATCAAGTAAACATGTATTGGTAATCTAGCATTGTCAGAGTACACTGCAGTGGGCATAAACAGGTTACTATTATATTAGCATCTCCTTCACTTGTTTACAAATGGAATGTACTAAGTGACATTCTTCTTGTTTCTCAGGATTTATGGTTTTCCGTAAAGTAGTGCCCTTGCTTATTTTGTTGATGGGCAGTTTTTCATTTACAAGGATAGTCATGGCTCTATCTCTGGTTCTGATAATGATAGAGACATGCAGTAAACACCATTAGATGCTTGTGGGAGTCGATGGGTCCTTGTTTTGTTTATATATAGTATGTGTCCTCAAAATGTCTGAAGTAACTCCTCTTCTTAGTGTTTCATAGCTAAGAAACCAATTTAAGCTCTCCCGGTCATGTGTTTTGTATGGCATGTAACTCTGGTCTTATTGGTTGTAGAAACTTAGGACAAAGTGCATTGCAATTGGAATCTCCAGGCCGCTGAGAAGCACAGCTCAATATGCAATATAGGGACTGCCGAAAATTGGTCTGCAGGAACTTTGGACAATGTGTTGTCACTTTCTAATCAAGAGCACTCAAGTGTCCTGAAAATGAGCAGAAACCGTAAGTTGTGCAACCGGTTGGTAAACCAACAAGTTGCAATGGTAAAAAAATTGCTCATAAGCTAACATGTGTCGAGCGATTAGATCATACGTGTGCAGAAAAATCTATTTTGTCTTGCTGAAATGGTGCTGGAGCTTACCACAGATGTCCTTTAAAATGTCTGAAGTCAGTCCTGAAAATGTTGCAAAGAGGGTATGAATGAAAAAAGAATTAAAATGTTAGAGTCGTGTATTTTTTAATTCTCTCTTAAAAAGTTTTTCTAAAAGAAAAAAAATTCTCTCTACTAAATCCTGCTCTCTGATTGGCCAAGCTATATAGGTCACCTCCTCATTTGCATAATAAGCCCCTCCCCTTTTGCATTATCATTTTTCACATGATCAAATACTCAACACGCATTGGTTTAGAAACTAGGTCACGTCCTAATTTGCATAATAAGCAGGTCACCTGATCAAATGCTGGCCTTTGATTGGCTGTAGATCGAATAGCGATTCCTTCCTTGATCCATATGGCGGTTGCAGTACATTTAATACTACTGTGGTCATTACCTGTAATTCACTGTGTTGACTTCTATCTTCGGATTATAGCATTTATCACTGAGTGTAAATCGAACAATGACCATATTTATGAGTTGCAGTTTGTGGCTGTACCATTCCTGAAGCAGGGAGTCGGGTATGGTGCAGGGCAGACACACCTCCTAATGCTGCAGTATACAACCCCAACATGGACTACTTTCTGTTTACAGACTCTATTTACCAATATCACATGACTCCTTACCAATATCTTGAATGTTTAATGGCCTGTGATAACTACTAAGGTCTGATTTGTAACACGACCAGTGATTGGCAGTGGCCTACTGCTAGAGGGTCACACATTATTCCATACAGAAGTAAGAGCTGTAGACGTTGTTGAATGTCTACAAACTACAATCTAACATGTGGTGCTAGATATACATGCAAAGGAACCATATTTTGAGATGGCAATGCTGAAACATTCTAAACATCCACTAGCATAGCCTATGTGAATATATTTTTGTATCTGTTTGTGGCTATTTCTTTAGATTAAAGAACAACTAAGAATTGCAGTTTCCAGGTGTGAGAATATATTAGTTTATTACAATAATAAACCCAAGGTATAGTATACCGGTCTGTCCACACAATATAGTTGGGTAGGAAGCAGGGGGTCCCATGCACCCGAAGACTATATTTTTTTAACTTACATTTTTGGAATCCTGAATATCTCTAGTTACGGAATATCTTCGTACCCAAGGTAAAATCGTGTCCCATCAGGGTCATTGGCCAGTCGATCCTACCATATCCTCTCAATAGAGCATTGAGTGATTAAGGCCGTAGGCGCTCAGTAGGTATTGAGAGGACAAGGGCTACATCTAGGGTGACTGCTCAATGCCGTTGACTGCTCAATACTTTACCAAAAAATATTCTGACCTGTGTTGGGGTGCAGAGGGCTTCCCCCTCAGGTCGGAAGGCTACTTTCTTATATACCATTTATGCAATAGTTAAACTTTTCCAAAAGTCGCCAGGTCGATTATATTATTGTACCAGGTCACCCAGGTCGCTTATTACTCATCTGCAGCCACATGTGTCCGCTCAATGCCATTTGTCTGCTCAATACTTAAAAAAACTTTTATTATATCTGAGCACTGTCCACTCAATGCTGTTATGTCTGCTCAATACTTTTTCCTTGATCTCCTTGCTGAGCCATATCCGTTCAATGCCCTGTCTGCTCAATGACATATTCAAACACGATGTTCCCACGCCACTTGTTTACGAGTCTCACCGTGTTCTATTAATAGATCTGATTCACCACAACGTACGTTATTATATTTATTCCAACCCTTGCAGATACATCTTGTTAAAAAAGGGGATCTGGACTGGGGGATATGGGGAGCTAGATTGGGGGGGGGAGGGTGTTTATGTTTATGTATATGTATATACTCCATGCTCAAGTGGTGAATAGAATTGCCAAGGGTAAACAACATGCTGCATGCATCTCCTGATATAATCAGTATCAAGGATCATATAGGAAAATGAGACAAAACCCTGTTTGGTTCATACACATTCTCTTCCGGATCTCGTAATTTTGCTTCCTTCTCAACACGAACACTTGCCAGACCGAGGCACAGAGAGGATATGATATCTACAATGATACATTGTAGACATGGTATTTCTGTGGGAATAGTAGTGGTTGATACATATAGGAATCCGCCTAGCACTTAAAGGGTGACATAGTGTTTTAATGCACCATGTTTTTTGTTTTCATGATGCATGAATACACCAATGAGGAGTTACTCGCCTAGGCTGCATTCAAGCAACATGCCAACCCTACCAGTATGATACTTTACCAGAGAGTAAGCTAGAGTAGGCATGATGCATGAATGCAGCGTTGGCAAATTAAATCACATGTGGGCCTTAAATGGTTAAGGTAGGCGGACGGGGTCGAAAATCGCTACATTGAACTGCCCCAGTCTGAGGCTGCGGATGGTGGGAAGCATCTCAGCCTCTGTGTCAGATAATATCTAGGTCCATCTAGGTTAAGATAACGTAGATCATGATGTCATGAAATAAGTGTGTGTGTGTGTGTGTGTGTGTGTTGGGGAGGGGGGGCTAGATTAGTAGTCTCGGTGTGCCCTGACTCCTCCCTGCAGAGTGTGAGTGTGGCTAGATACTGATGCAACCCTCCCGTCCCCTCTATGCTCCTCAACACCTATACACTGTTACACATGGGAAAGGTTGGGGGGGGGGGGGTGAGGATTAAAGTATGAATAGGCCTACTTCGTATTTTCAACTGTATAGCTGTGTTTAAGTTTCTAAATATTTTGACCCCCTCAACACAACATTTTAAGCTGAGGTTTAAGTAATTAGGCTAGGCCCACTAAAAGGGGCTTAGCTGCATAGCCTAGCTCTTAGCTACGGTACTCTTAAGTGTGAATAGGCCTACTTGGTATTTCCAAGTGTTTAACTGTGTTTAAAATGATAAATAGGCCTATTAAGTTTTGACCCTCTAAATTTTAAGCTACGGTTAAAGGAACTAGGCTAGGCCCACTAAAAGGGGCCCCTCAATTCCAAATATTTCGAATTGGCTATTGAAAAAAGGTGGGTGGGGGGGGGCAGTGCTATAGGTAATTTTATCAATGTAGGCCTACTAACTGTAGCCTAGGCTATTGCAAGAAAAGGGGGGGGAGGTGCTATAGGCAATTTTATCAATGTAGGCCTACTAACTATAGCCTAGGCCATTGAAAAAATGGTATCCGGAATATAGGCCCTCCTGACTATAGGCCCCCCGCCTGTAGGCCCCCGGAACACAGGCCCCCAGCCCACAGGCCCTCCGGATCTGAAGCCCCCTGCCTTTAGGCCACCCTGACTACAGGCCCCCGGCCTGTAGGCACAAATCTCACGTCCATATCATACATCCAACCCTTAATCTCATTCAAATCTCATTCAAATTCCTCACATCCAACACCATCTCTAATAAATGATATGATGTCCCCTCCTCACGTCCACTACCTGGTCCTCACGTCCACTACCTGGTCCTCACGTCCACTACCTGGTCCTCACGTCCACTACCTGGTCCTCATGTCCAACCCCTCTCCCTCACGTCCAACCCCCTCCCCTCACATCCAACCCCCCTTCCTCACGTCTAACCCCTCCCTCACGTCCAACCCCTCCCTCACGTCCAACCCCTCCCTCACATCCAACCCCTCCCCTCACGCCCAACCCCCTTCCTTCACGTCCAACCCCTCCCTCACGTCCAACCCCTCCCCTCACATCCAACCCCCTTCCCTCACGTCCAACCCCCTCCCCTCACATCCAACCCCCTTCCCTCACGTCCAACCCCCTCCCCTCAGATCCAACCCCCCTTCCTTCACGTCCAACCCCTCCCTCACGTCCAACCCCCTCCCCTCACATCCAACCCCCCTTCCTTCACGTCCAACCCCTCCCTCACGTCCAACCCCCTCCCCTCACATCCAACCCCCTTCCCTCACGTCCAACCCCCTCCCCTCACATCCAACCCCCCTTCCTTCACGTCCAACCCCTCCCTCACGTCCGACCCCCTCCCTCACGTCCAACCCCTCCCTCACGTCCAACCCCTCCCTCACATCCAACCCCTCCCCTCACGCCCAACCCCCTTCCTTCACGTCCAACCCCTCCCTCACGTCCAACCCCCTCCCCTCACATCCAACCCCCTTCCCTCACGTCCAACCCCCTCCCCTCACATCCAACCCCCCTTCCTCACGTCTAACCCCTCCCTCACGTCCAACCCCTCCCTCACGTCCAACCCCTCCCTCACGTCCAACCCCTCCCTCACATCCAACCCCCTCACCTCACGCCCAACCCCCTCCCTCACATCCAACCCCCTTCCCTCATGTCCAAACCCTTATCTCACGTCCAACCCCCCTCCCTCACGTCCAACCCCCTCCCCTCACATCCAACCCCCCTCCCTCACGTCCAACCCCTCCCTCACGTCCAACCCCTCCCTCACATCCAACCCCTCCCCTCACGCCCAACCCCCTTCCTTCACGTCCAACCCCTCCCTCACGTCCAACCCCCTCCCCTCACATCCAACCCCCTTCCCTCACGTCCAACCCCCTCCCCTCACATCCAACCCCCTTCCCTCACGTCCAACCCCCTCCCCTCAGATCCAACCCCCCTTCCTTCACGTCCAACCCCTCCCTCACGTCCAACCCCCTCCCCTCACATCCAACCCCCCTTCCTTCACGTCCAACCCCTCCCTCACGTCCAACCCCCTCCCCTCACATCCAACCCCCTTCCCTCACGTCCAACCCCCTCCCCTCACATCCAACCCCCCTTCCTTCACGTCCAACCCCTCCCTCACGTCCGACCCCCTCCCTCACGTCCAACCCCTCCCTCACGTCCAACCCCTCCCTCACATCCAACCCCTCCCCTCACGCCCAACCCCCTTCCTTCACGTCCAACCCCTCCCTCACGTCCAACCCCCTCCCCTCACATCCAACCCCCTTCCCTCACGTCCAACCCCCTCCCCTCACATCCAACCCCCCTTCCTCACGTCTAACCCCTCCCTCACGTCCAACCCCTCCCTCACGTCCAACCCCTCCCTCACGTCCAACCCCTCCCTCACATCCAACCCCCTCACCTCACGCCCAACCCCCTCCCTCACATCCAACCCCCTTCCCTCATGTCCAAACCCTTATCTCACGTCCAACCCCCTTCCCTCACATCCAACCCCTCCCTTACGTCCAACCCCCCTCACGTCCAACCCTCCCCCTCACGTCCAACCCCCCCTAACGTCCTATCCCCTTACCTCTCTGCACCTCCAAGCTGGCAGTGACTATGAGGTGGATAGTTTTATTATCTCATTTCCCAATAATATAACAAGGTTGGACGTGAGCGGGTTGGAAGAAAAATGCCATTAAGCATATCTGTACAGCTCCATACCACCCAGCCGTAAAGATGCTTAAAGAAGGCAGTGGCGGATCCAGGATTTTCCAGAGGGGGGGCCCAAACCTGGCCAACCATGGAGTGACTGTTTGTTCCCACGCACAGCGCAAGCGAAGTGCAGCGCAAGAAAATCGCAGTAGCCATACTAGGGGGGTCTGGGGGCATCCCCCCCCCCCAAGAAAATGCTAATGGTATGTGTCTATATGGTATTGTTCCCTTCTCTCTTTTTTCCCCTCTTTTCTCATCTCTTCTTCCCCTCTTTTTAAACTTTAACTTTATTATTATTTCTTTTTTTTTTGGGGGGGGGGCAAGGCCCGTCGGGTCACCCCCCTGGATCCGCCAATGGAAGGTATCAAGAAGATGCTAAGTGAGTATCTGAAAACTAAGGTATTACGCTACCTTGCCAGATACTGTGTTACTCGTCAGAATACTACTGGACAAGCACCGGCAGACTTTCTGTTGGATGTACTTCATCCGTCTCTTTCTAGTAAGGTTATGGATAGACAATCATATGCAAGGCAGTATCATTGGCCTGCGGTCAGCCCATGTGACTTCTTTGTTGGCGATGCCATGTGTGTCGTAAATTTTGCAGGTATGCCAAAGTGGATGCCAGGAGTGCTCCAGTCAAAAACTGTGCCAGTCATGTATACCGTGTGTGTTGACGATGGAGGAGTGAGGAGAAGCCACATGGATCACATGGATCCCAACTGAGCCTGAGTGTTGTGAAAACGGTCGTACGGTGGAGACTCGACCAATACCGCCTTACATTGCACCTGCACTTCAAATCCCTGCAGTTCCAGCTGCAATGCCAAAGCCCAGTATTCATCCGAGTACCACTACAGCAACTGTCACACTGCAGAACCCCTCTTTCCTTTTACCCAGACTGTATATTGTATGATTACGTAACATTATGTAACATTATGTCATAATTATGAATATTAGAATTAAGATGATTATCCAATCAGCATTCACGTACAAATATCACTCCAACCAGGTGTTACTCTTGAAGACTCATTCATCACGGGTATTCCATGCCCACAAAACTCCACAAGACCGCCATGGGCCTCCTCGACCAAGTGCTACGCCTCCTACACCAAAACCAAGTAGCCCTGCTAAAAGACTTATGAGTACTGATATATCTTGTGAACTATCACTTTATTGGGCCAATGTGGTGTCTGCCCAGTAAAGTGCCGCAATGCACATACCGATGTGCAATGCTTTGATCTTCTGTCCTTTATATATAAATGTTCATTCTCATGCAGTTCATTTGCATAATATTGTATTCATATTTGTAATTATTGGTGAGTGGCCGACCCACACCTGCACACGTGACCTTAGTGCAGGCTATATAACAAGTGTGGACGACCCGCAGCAGGCAGTCAGTTCTTGCTCGACTCATGATACTTCACACAGTCCTATTGTGCGGACAGATGGTAAAACATACCTGTGGTTTGTTCTTGTAATAAACAGATATATACTCTCGCACCTGGTACTGCCGTTCCTTGCTGTTCTTTAATCTAAAAGGGCTAAACACGAACCACCACATATGTTTTTTTTTCAAAGTTTTTTCTCCAAATATACTAGTTAAAAAAGAATATTTTCGGGCTTTTATATATCCCCATTTTTCCTCTTGTTAAATAAATGAATTCAAATAAATTGCATTTAAGAGAAAACCCTTCCGTTATACGGAAGCCGTCGAGGGCCATATAAACTTGCACTATCTCCCTATAATGATTTTGTACATAATGTATAGACCCTAATACAGTAATGTACAGACTATCTATACAAGGGTTTTATTGCTGTCTGTCTGTCAATTGCTTCACTGCAACTTTTGACAGGTATCCTTTAGGCCTGGAAAGGAGGAAGGGAAGGGATGGAGGGGCAAGGCAGGGTAGAGGAATGAGTCAGTGGGGGAGAGTAGGGGCGTGGGAGAGGAGGGGAGTGGTAGAGGAGGGGGGGTGAGAGAGTAGGGGATGGGGGGGGGGAGAGTAAGGGAATGAAAGGGGAGTAGGGGATGGGAGGGTAGGGGATCAGGGTAGTGGGCAAATAAGGGGTAGGGAGTGGATAAATAGGTGATTCTGTCTTTACCCCTGGCACCTGTCTTAGCTGTCTTAAACCCCCAGCACCTCTATATAGGCCTATAGGGCTAAGTACCTGCCCGACTCCACTCCGACTGTCGCTGGAGGGGTACCGAGATATGCACCTCTAATCTGGTTATTTTCACTGTGCAACGTCTGCAACAAGTCTACATGGAAACTATTCCTACTCCACACGTGGGATGACTCTATTACCTCACAAAAGATCTAGGTGGCGGCTGGTGGTGGGGAGAGTCCCAGTCTCAGCTTGGTCGGCATGCATGGGGTTGGTAGTATTGGGGTAAAGGCCTGACGCTGTGGTAGACCGCTCATGTCTACACCTAGACTCACACCTATAGTGTATATATGCGGGAATTTACAGTAGTTGTTAATCTTCTACATAAATAGACTCATGTTTACACATGATAACCAAAGATGAGGGACTGACCCCCCCCCCCCTGCGATCTCCCCCCATGACACATAGGCCTACACCCGGGACATACACGCTACGGCCCTGCCTGGGTTTCCGCCACCCCCATTGGTCTCTATAGCAACGCAGTCTGAGTGACGTTACATCTAACCCTTTACAGGCGGTGTAATGTCTTGAGGATCAATACTGATCAAAACGCCACTGAGTAACTCTGCATGATCCAGCTTCTCGAAGATTGATACACTCCTAAATGATAATGCATTAATGCAGTGCCATGCATCATCATTCATGAATGCCAGATTCGCATGGGGCCTTAAGCCAGCATGCTGTCATTCAAGGTTAATGCTGCCCGTGTTGATTGGCATGTGAAAGATACATTGTACATATTACGGGTCTGCCGGGTCAGTGTCTAAAATTGGCGCAGTTTTGGCGGCAGGAAACGTGTAGACTTGCTCAAGTCCTTGGGACAGGGAGGGATACAGAGACACCCACTGGGGGTGCAGAGAGGGGTCCGCCCCCGCCCCCTCAGGTTGGAAAGTCGCCGAAATTAAGGCCCCCAGGTTTTAGACCCTTTATCCTATACTTAATTTTGGAGAAAAGTCGCAAGGTCGCTTAAATGATTGTACCAGGTCGCCTGGAAAACTTCCCAGGTTGTCTGGAAAATGGCCCAGGTCGCCGGGTCGCCTTTTACCCCTCTGGAGCCACCTTACTCCCCAACTCACTTCTTTAATGGCTTTCTCAAATGCTAAAGCACACCTAACTCACACCCTCACTTGCTCCCGCATTCACTCCCTCCCATCCCTACCTTTTCTTCCCCTCTTCCCCCTCCCCTATACCCCTTTCCCTCCCTCCCTCCCTCTCCCTCTCTTCCTTCCTTCCTCCCCCTTATCCCCTTCCCTATACCCCTCTTCCTCCTTCCCTCCCTTTCTGTTTTCCTTTCTCTTCCCCCTCCATCTATTCCCCTTTCCCTCTCTCCTCTTTCCCTCCCTCCCGCCTTTCTTCCCTCCCCCTCTTCCCCCTCCCTCCCTACCCCTTTCCCTCCCTCTCTACTACCCTGCCCTGCCCTGCCCTGCCCTGCCATATATATACTATTCCCCACCCACAATCCCGGTCCCCGAAGGGGCTGGTTAACGTTATAAACGTTATTTTCAGGTAAAATAACGTATTTTTGTTAGCTGGGATAGTTCCAGAGGTTAAATAAATGTCCTGCAGGATGAGTCATGGTCCTACATACCGTATAAGAGTTCCACAGGCTATAACTGAGCCATTTGGTCAACAGGGAAATGATAGCCTGGCACTCCTATCACATATGATGTCCCAGTACTAATAGGCACAGCGTTCATACTTTATGGCATACTGAGTAGTACTGTTGAAATATACATTATGTATCCAAATACAGGAGGAGACAGGGGCAATAAGTGGACAGGCCTCAGATACAATATTTGTGGACAGCATTGAGCAGAAAGGGTGCTGTTTCTTCACAAATTCGCGGACGTCCGCAAATTTGCAGATGTCCGCAAATATATTTATGGAGATCCGCAAATATATACGGATGTCCACAAATATATACGGAGGTCCGTATTTGTATGCTTAAGTATAGAAAACCAAATTTACGGACATCCACAAATTTGCCGAATACACATTCGATGAATTTGGGGAGCTCCGCAAATATATTCGGGGGTCCTCAAATTTGTGGAGAAACAGCATACAGGGCCATTGAGGGAACAGGGCTCAAAAAATAAATAAGTAGAAAATGCATTGAGCAGACAGGATCATTAAGCGGACAGGGCTCAGATATGATACTAGAAAAATGCATTGAGCAGACAGGGGCATTGAGCAGACAGGGCTCAGATATGATACTAGAAAAATGCATTGAGCAGACAGGGGCATTGAGCAGACAGGGCTCAGATATGATACTAGAAAATGCATTGAGCAGATAAGGGCATTGAGCAGACAGGGCTCAGATATGTGCTAGAAAAATGTATTGAGCAGACAGGGGCATTGAGCAGACAGGGCTCAGATATGATACTAGAAAATGCATTGAGCAGATAAGGGCATTGACCAGACAGGGCTCAGATATGGGCTAGAAAAATGTATTGAGCAGACAGGGACATTGAGTGGACAGAACTCAGAGAGGATGCTTAGAAAATGCATTAAGCAGACAGGGGCATTGAGCGGACAGGGCTCAGATATGATACTAGAAAATGCATTGAGCAGATAAGGGCATTAAGCAGACAGGGCTCAGATATGTGCTAGAAAAAATATTGAGCAGACAGGGACATTGAGTGGACAGAACTCAGAGAGGATGCTTAGAAAATGCATTGAGCAGACAGGGGCATTGAGCGGACAGGGCTCAGATATGATACTAGAAAATGCATTGAGCAGACAGGGGCATTGAGCAGACAGGGTCATGAGTGGACAAGGGTCAGATCAGAACCATGGACATAACATTGAGCAGTCCAGGGCATTGAGCAGTCACAATTAGAGTGTGCCTTGTCCTCTCAATGCCTACTGAGCGCCTACGGCGTTAATCACTCAATGCTCTATTGAGAGGATATGGTTGGACCGGGTGCAGTGGCGGCCGTCTGGTCGGCCATCTTGGCTTTTTCATGAATTATTAGTAAAACCTAACTTTCTCTATAGATTTCTAACCGTTTGAGCTACAAGCATGAAATTTTAATATGAGGCACATAACTTATCCCACTATGTACACAAACAACCATTTTGACCTTGACTAAGGTCAAGGTCATGAGAATTGACCTTGAACTTGAAAATTGACCAAATTACGTCATTTGACCATGTATCAACTGCTGTCAACACTTTATTAATGGCATTTTCTCCATCTTAGGATTCTTGTGTGAAGAAGACATCACTATCAAGCTATTCAGTTCATTGGAATTGAAATAAGATGAGATTTTGCCATAGTAACAATGCATTTTCAATTATCGGTATATTTCAGGATTTAGCCGTAGAAAACATGTGATATAAAAAAATACCTGCTAACAACATAGTATCCGTCATGTCATACATGACTACTGTCAATAGAAGACTATTATCTACTCTGAAACAGTGTGTTTCACTCCAGACTCCTCTCATAAGTAGGAGGGAAGTTTAACCCAGTTTCCATTGCAAAAAAAAAAATGTACTAGGAAACTAGTTTCCTAACCTAGCGCCTCATCTTTAGCATGGAGCAAAGCTACCACCTGTTCCCGGGTGCCATCCCCTTTATCGAACCCCACCCCAAAGCATCAATGAAACTTTAGGTTCATTACCCTTAACCTTTTGAGTTATCGCATTCACTGCAGACGAATGCGGTGCATGCTTCAGCATTACGCTAATCCTCATCCAGTTTCAGTGTCTTTTCCTGTTAATCACTCTCATTGGCTTTAGCCAATAACACCTTTTCCTCCCTGTGGGCTCGTTTCAGGCCATGTGTGAATAGGCCTAACATCTGTGTGTCGTAGTCCACAACTAATCGTCTCGGAGAGGCTTGGAATTTAAAAACAAGGGCTTGACCAATTTCTGAACTTACCTTCTCTTCCAGTGAAAGGTAGTTCATGACTGGTACATATTTTATTTTTGTACCTCCAGTGGTTTCCTGTTTGGGTACCACCGGGTTTTGCACCCCGGGTGATGGTTGTTTTAAGTGCTCAGGAATGGAAGCATATGTTCAACTGCCACAGCTTGTGGGTTGTGACAACACTGGGACTAGTAGTATAGTATGTATCGGAACGGGACTATAGTTAACTACTGTTTATTACTCAATCGACATGCAGCCAATCAGAGGCCTCCATTTGGTCACGTGACCGGAAGTGACCTACTTAGGGGATTAGTGGTGACGTCACGTGACCTAGTTAGCCAATCAGAGGCCGCCATTTGGTCACGTGACCGGAAGTGACGTCATATAACCTACTTATGGACCGGAAGTGACGTCATATGACCTACTTAGGGGACCGGAAGTGACGTCATATGACCTAATTTAGGATCACGTGACCGGAAGTGACCTGATGAGTCACGTGACCAGAAGTGACGTCACATGACCTAATGGCCAACCGGAAGTGAGTGACCTCATTGAGGATCACGTGACCGGAAGTGACCTGATTGATCACGTGACCGGAAGAAGAAGAAGAAGAAGAAGAAGAAGAAGAAGAAGAAGAAGAAGAAGTTTTTTGTTTAGGAAGTGAGGGTCTTTAGGATCACGTGACTGGAAGCGATGTCGTCACATGAGTGACGCTTTAAGAGACTGCGCGACTTACTAGTAAAAGAAGACGTATGAAAATAAAAACACAACAATATTTTATTTTATTTTTTTATTTCTTTTTTTTTCAATCTTGATAAACACTCTATTTTTGAAAAGATGCACACGCTTATTTTTTTTTTTCATATCTCTAAAGGACTCGTTGTCACACCGTCAGAATGCACGCGACGCTTATAATACAAGTAGCGCACGCCGTCTTTCTCTATGGTGTAGGTGACCATTTTGTTTCGCACCACTTTGAAATTTCTATTTACAGCAATGAGAGTTTTTCGTTGGCGAAGAACATCCAAGAAGTCGTCTGGTTCCTTAGGGTTTTGTTTCTTCTGTACGCCTTTTGCACTCCATTTTTTGGATTTTCTTTCACCGGTGTCGCTGACTCGATCGTAGCATATGTAAGTCTTAGGGTTGAGACTTAGGATCCCGTCACCTTCCCACTCCGCTTTCATAAGCCCCGAAGTTCTCAGATCGTGAAGGTACCGTCTCTCACAACATCCGCCGGGCGGCGGACACCATTCTCGCACTCTTTCCGTTTTTGTCTTCACCAAAAGCTCTAAGTGATCGTCGCACACCGCTGTCGGAAGCCACTTTCGTTTCTCTCTGAAGTACGTCTCTCTCAGGCGAGGTTTGACTAGGTCATCCAACGTGTCACCGCTGAGAGCCATGTAAAGACTGTCGTTGTCCATTTGACAAAGGGCATAATCGCGCCGATCGACGAATCTATCCAAGAAGTCGTATGTGAACTCTAACATTTTCAACTTCGCGTACTGGTATACCATGAACCCTATTTGAATAGGGAGGTTGTTCTTGACTGTTTTCGGTTGTAGTTCGACTTCAAACAGATCGGAACTCAACTCGGACGCCTTTTTGAAGCGCCACGAATTGGCCAATAGTTCGAACTTCCGACTGTCAGTGTATCTCACCGCCGTGTGTTTTTCTTTGTTGCAGATTGTTTTACCGTACGTAGCGTTTCCCATTAACTTGTAACAGTCTGACAGAATTTTCTCGTTCTCGTTCACGTCGCCACGTCTTCGCGCCGCCGTTACTTCGTCCGCGAAACCGGCAAAGGAGCGTTTAGGTAGGTATTCTACGACCAGCTGCACTTTGGTGACTATCAAACCGTGCTCTAAATACCACTTGAGAAGCGGCGTTCCCAAGAGAATATTTTTTCCGTGGTAACTCCCTATCAGACATCTCTGAGGTGTGTTCAACAGCTTTTCTTCCTGCGCAAAGTCTGACATGTGAGGTCCTATGTCCGATTTTGAAACGGTCGCGTTCTTGAAAACGGGGGTCATTTCTTCGAAGTAGTCTCGTAGGTGAGGCGGCGTAGTGATGTCCACTTGAACTAAACCGAACATTTTCTCCTCTTTCACAGCGGAAAGGATGTTGCTCTCGCTCATTGCGTTTCGAGACACTTTCAAAGCGTCAACCTTCCAGCGTTGTTGGGAGACCTTAACCCGCTCATCTCGACGCTTCATCTCTCGCCATTCGCACTCCCACACGACGACCAGCTTGTGACCTAGCGCTTTCAAGTAAGCGCTTACTCTAGTCGTTCTGTCGCGTCTCTCCTCTCTCAGTGAAGCGCACTGATATCGGTGCGACGGTATGCACTCGTGAGCGTGGAACCAACACCCGTGAAACTGGAAAACCGTATTAGAGGCCGCGTGAAACCCGTCCACGCGAATTCTCCGACAGCCTACAACCATCTCGCCGCCGTTCAAAGCGAGGCGCAGTTTCGCGTCGCGGTTGTGCTCTACGAAGCGTAACCACTCCAAAGCGCTGTGAGAGTTTCTTTGCCTAATTTCGGGCTTGAACTCGGTCTCAGGCCGTCTCACCGCGTAATAGCCCGTGCAGTGCGCTTCGCTCATGCAGCGCAAGTACAGAGAGTTAGCGTCTAGTCCTAGGATGTGTTGGCACGGTCTCGCTTCTTCGCCGTACTTGTGCTCCCTTATCCGCGTGGTGCCCTTCTCGTGAAATCTATGGAAGATGATGGAAGGACCGCCGACTAGATTTTCTTTGATCAGAGCGTGGAGGACGGCGTCGAACTGGGGGAACGTTGTGAACGCGTCTTCTAGGTTTTGGAAGAGGAACCGTAAAGTCAAACCGGCGAGAGAAACTCCGTCTTTCAACATGTCAATGCCGCGATCTTGGAAAAATTTAGCGTGATTTTTCAGAGCTTCTATGAAAGGTTTGACATCTTTGTTGTTGTAGTGGATCAAGTAATCTTCCATAGTTTGCATCTTTTCGTCGGACCAAACTTTCTGACATGCGGCGTAGTCGGATTCGGACATTTTGACGCCCGTCAGCTCGCTGTCAAAAGCCGATCTCGGTGGCAGCGTTCTGTTTGCCAGTTTCCTGGTAGACGTCATCCATTCGTAAGGAAAGTGACCTTTCTCTTCGTTCCTGGTGAAAGCTCGCAAATAGGTCGCGTAGTTGTAACCGGGTGCCAAATAGTTGACTACGTCCAAGAAAACCGTGTGCTGTGTGTAAACCGCCAAGTATTGATTGCTTCTCTTTATGACGCTGAATTCTTGGTTTCTTTGGTCTCCGGAGGCAAAGAACGAGTGAAGGCGTATTTTGATCAGGTTCAAGTCGTAACGCCCCGAGTTCAAGCCCACGACTGGAGCTTGACGGATGTATCTCAGAAGACGCTTCTTCAGTTGAACTAACGGGTGTCTGGTCTGAGCCGCAGCGAAGCCGCCTGGAGAAGGGGTGAATGTCGCCTCCTCCAGCAGGAGAGCTTCACCTATCGCCGCATCTAACTTCGCTAAGGTCGGTCGGTAAAGTTCTAGCACAGCTTCCCCGATGACTTTGGCGTTCTCGTTTATGTGATTTAAAACTCGGTCCAACAAGGGGTCGGAATCTGCGTCGGATTCTCTGACGAAGCAGACGGGCCCCTCCCACCCCGGAAAGTCGGATGCGACGCTAGCCGACAAAGGGACGTGATCCCACAGCAGGGACACGTGTTCCGTCGACGGTTCTTTGCACGGTCTGAAGAAAGCCTCGAAATCGAAGGCGATCTTGTAAGGGTAGATTCCGGAATGTCCGTCGGGGGGAAAAATGGAGAAGTCTGCTAGCGCTTCGAAAATCGTTCTCGAATTTTGGTAGATGCCACCTACGTAGCGCAACTTGACTTGTCGGCAAGAGGAAAGCTGGTTCCTGTGTCTCTTCAGCAAGAACTCGGTGGTGAACGCCGCCTTACACTTGCAACATTCGTATATGCCCGCGTACCCGTTGAAGTCTGTGACGAGAGAGACGTGCAAACCGCCTTTCGCCGTCAGGTGTAGGTTGACTTTACCTCGGGCGGCCAGAGTTCTGGAAGGCGGTCTGATCAGAGTAACGCGTCTTCTCAACTTCCGCCCCGGCACTTGACGCGACGCGGTGTAAACCGCTATTTGTACGTCAAACAAGTTCTCTAACGCGGGTAAGTCGCGGATGTTCAGACCCGGAAAGGATTCAGGTGTGGCAGCGGGACAGAACTGACGTAACAAATCTGAAGCGCGCTTGCTGGTGTTGTATAAGTGAAAGGAAATGCAGCGGAAGATGCAGAGGTTGTCCTTGTTGGGAAAATCTAACACGCCGCTTCTCTTTCCAACTTGACCGGCCTGAGTGATCCTACCGCCTATGGGGAATTCCCCCGGTCCCATGTAAACGCAAATGTTCAAATTGGTAGGAAAAAGAACGTGCCACTTGGTGTCAGCGTCGCAAAGTTTCCGTACTTCCTCGCAAGCGATGGTGTTTTCCATTTTTGAGAGGATCTCTTCCAAAGTTTCTGAATTAGTTATAGTAGGGAGCGGTTGTATGAGAGTTGCGTTGTTCTGGGAAGCGTGAAAGTAGCGCAGTTTGCTCTTGTCTTCTCTGTGTTGTAAGAGTAAGCCTACCGAGAAACCCACTTTGTATCTGAATCTTTGTGTCAAGTGAATGCGACGCATAGTATCTACAGCGTCACTCAACTCGCCGGTTGGTAGCCTGAAGTTTGTTACACTCACGCGAGTCCCGTGCATCCTGACGCCCGTTTGTATCGCAGGCCAATTCGCCGTGAACGTTTCCTCCCCGTTCGGTACAGCACATATGCGCGGAGGGATGGTCACCCCGTCCAGAGATTCGCGTCGACAGGCGATCTTTCGGCAATCGCCTTCGCCGCATAGAGGGCAAAACTTAGGTACTACTCTACAATTTTCTACGTGTCTCTCGTGGTTGTACGGTCTTTTAAAAATTTTGAAACACTTTTCGCATACGTACTGTGTCATGTTTTTTTCACTCAGTTACCAACTACTTAGCCGTCTAACTATCTATCTATCTATCAATCTATCTGTCTATCTATCTATCAATCTATTGTCTATCTATCTATCTATCTGTCTGCTGTCTGTGTATCCGTCTGTCTGTCTCATACAGCGTACGTCAAACGCTGTGTGTGTGCGTGCGTGAGCGTTGAGCGTCTCTCATTCCGAATCTATACCGAGATATTTGAGAATAATCTCTGTTTTGTCATCCAACTCTTTGAGCGCTCTGGCGGACAGCGTCACCCCCTGCTGTGTGGGTTTTTTGTCAGGACCTTCGTACTTGCGCACGTGGACGAGGTTCTTACCGCTGTAGTAGCTCACAGCTGCGTACACTTCGCCCTCCTCATCCAGCACTGCGAACCAGGGGGTGTGATTAGGTCTTCCTTGCGCGGCCGCTGTGTCGCGTATGCGCACCACTGCGCGGATATCGGCGATACGTGCTATTAGCTCGCGCAGCGCGTCGGCCGTGAAGTGCACTCGCTTGCTTCTGGTCAGAGACGCCTCTTTCACCTGGCCGTCTTTTGTGTAGCCCGGCCTCCTAGACAGTCTAGCCACATCCTCCCAGATCTCCAGCGTCAAAGCTCCGTCTAAGCAGAACTCTAACCCGAGAAGACGGGAGAAGGTTTTCTCTGCTTCTTCTCGTCCATCTCGTTCTTTTTCTTGTATTTTTCTCTTCTTAGTAGGCCTTGTTGTTCTTGAACTCACCTTAGAACGTTTCACACCCGCAGGAAGAGTAACACCATCAGCGTGAGCTGAATCAGCAGCAGAACGGATAGCAGGAGCAGCGTCAGCGCTGGTGGTATCCGAGGCCTCGTTGTTGGAACAGAGCAGCCACACGCCGTCGGTGCTGAGTGTAGCGGTAGAAGATGAAGCGCCGCCGCCCTCGTAAGGTGGCGGTGAGGGCAGTCGCCACGGACCGGACGCGCTACCAGTGGAAGTGAGGTCGAAAGGTCGAAGAGGGGAGCCGAAAAACGTACCGCTCACCCCTTTCCCTTCGGGTTCTTCGTACGCCTCGTCGTCAGCGTCGTTCTCTGTCTCACCCTGTTGCTGCTGCTCCTCCTCCTCCTCTTCTTCTCGGTTTAGGGGCTGAGTGTCCGAATAGCTGTAACTCTCAGCGCGAGCGGCGTCGAGGGCGTCGGTCGATGTAGTGGTGGAGGAGAGGGGCTGTGCAACGTGCGGCAGGTCATCAAAGTCATCAACAGTAGTGGGGAGGTAAAAACCCGGTTGCCAGTACTGCGCTGTGCCAGGAGCGTTGTCGTCAGTAGTAGTAGCGGTAGCAGCAGGTGCAGCAGAAGCAGCAGCAGCAGCAGCCGCAGCAGCAGACGCAACAGTAGCAGGCGCAGCAGCCTCAGCAGGCGCAGCCGTAGCAGGCGCAGCGGTAGCAGGTGCAGCAGCAGCAGCCGCAGCAGCCCCAGCACGAGGATCACCAGCAGCAGCAGCAGCAGCAGCAGCAGGCGGGGCGGCAGTAGCAGCGGCAGCGCGCTTAGCAGCAACGGGTACCGTCGTGAGTGTAACAACGTCGCTAGCACGACGACTACTACCAGTAGTACTACTACCACTACTACTACTACTAGTACTACTACTACTACTACTGCTACTACAACTACTACTACTGCTGCGAGCGCTCGCTACAGCGGGAGGGTGATAAGACCAAGCGGCTGCGGCGGTAGGCTCATTTTCAGTAGCAAGAGGAGGCACTGACGCTAAACGAGCGCTGTTCCGCGTAGTCTTCTTGTTCTTGAACTTGCTTAGATCCTTGGACGGCGCTAGGTGTTGTCTTTTGCTCATGGTGGTGACTGTAGAGAGCAGCAAAAGAATGAGTGAGTGAATGGAGGTTTCCAGGCCCCTTATATACGCCTTCTCGCTTCTAGAGCTAAGCTACTTACTGACCCTGTTCAGCTGCCGCCGGCTGGCCGGCGGCCATTCACAAAGAGAAACAAAAGACATAAGGCATGACGTTTTCAGCTGGATCCCTTTCCCCCCTTTTGAGAGATCGACTGTCATGAGCTAAGCCACTTACCACCCTGTTCAGCAATTCAACGCGCATTAGCTGTATAAAGGATTAAGCGGTTGCTGCCGCCGACTGACCGGCGGCCATTCACAAAGACATAAGGTATGACGTTTTCAGCTGGATCCCTTTCCCCTCTTTTTTGAGGGATCCACTGTCATGAGCTAAGCTACTTACCACCCTGTTCAGCAATTAAACGCACGTTAGCTGTATAAAGGATTAATGGTGATGAGCTTAGAGTGTGTATACAAAAAAAACTACAGGAGGCGTGTGGCGTGAAGCAGGACCCCCTAAGACGAACGTGTCTGTCTGTGAGTAGAGGCGTGTGCATGTGGTGAGCGACTTAAGTGTAAGACAAAAAAAAAATCACCACCTCCTGCCGTGGTGAGTAGACCGGGCGGCCAGGCGGCGGCCGGCTAGTTCAATAGGGAGGGGTGACAGCTGACTAAGGCTGTGCATGAAAAAATCCGATTTTCACCTGACCTCTGACGTTTGTTACAATGAATGTCAGAGGGAGGGAGACGTCCTCAGGTAGGGGGTAGGAGGTAAGGCTATGGATGAGGAAAAAACACCGTTTTCAGCTGGTCTCCACGGATAGCGATGACATACCCCTCGTCATCTAAGCTCTTAAGGAGCGGAGCGGCTGAAAAAGCGTCATGCGGACAGGTCGCTAGACAGCTGGAGTGCTGTTGGAAATGGGATTAAACTCCCTCTGTATAAAAGCTCTGATTTCTGTTGGAAAAAAACCATATCGCCTCTGACCACAGTAACGTCTACTACCACCACCACCGCCACCACCGCCGCCGCCGCCGCCGCCGCCGCCGCCAAGACGAGACGAGATGGCTCAAGCTATTCCACTTTCAAGCTCGCCTTCACCGCCTTGTCCACCTGAAAAAAAGTTAATGCGGCTTGACGACGTGAGACGCGCGAGGCAGACCGATGGGGAGAACAGAGAGGTAGGACAGCGGCGCTTAGCCTATAGCGACGCCTTGCTTCTTCAACTAGGTAAAGAGTTGAGCGGCTCTTGGAGAGAGTTGGGCAGTAGCTTAAAAGTTACCGCCGCCCGTATGGATGCTCTAGTAAAGCGCAGTGTCAAGACACCGGAGGAGCTGTGTACGGCAATGTTCCGAGTCTGGTGGGGTGAAACCCCGCATCGTCATAGATGGGGAGAGCTCGGTCGCGTCTTCACCCGCATTAGACGCGTGGAACTGTTGGCTCAGTGGATGTCCCTTCTCCACAGACAGGGGTTGGATTTCGAAAACCCCGACTCGCGCGCGATGCATAAGCACTTGGGCACCCTCGGCAGACGTCTAGGTAGCAGGTGGAAATAGGTGGGGGAACATTTAAAATTGTCGCCTGAGAGGTTAGATAAGATCGCTGAAGAATGCGAATACGGAGGAAGTCCCGCTGAGTGGGCCTTTCGAGTGTTGAAAATGTGGCAAGATGAAGCTGACGGTGCCGGCGGTACGCCTTTTGAACTCCTTTGAGTGTTGACTGAGGACATGGGACCTCGGCATCGCGATATTACTTGACTTTATCAAGCAAGAAACAACGAGAACGACGGACATGTGAATTGTTGTGTTTTATTTTCATACGTCTTCTTTATTAGTAAGTAAAAAAAAATATTATAACAATTAAGACGCGTGTCCTCTTAAAGTGTCACTTCCTCCAGTCGCAGCTGATCGCCTCATCGAAGCACGTGATAAACAAAAAAAAATGAAGAGACACGCTTCTTCCTCTCGAGAGGAAGAAGCGTGTCTCTCGATTGAAATCTTTTCTTTTCTTTTTTTCTTAAAAGAGACAAACGCCCCTTAGAGTGCCCCCCACCCCCCTAGAGTGCCCCCCTCCCCCCTCCCCCTCCCCCCCCCACCCGCCCCATGCATCCTAAAAGCGCCCCCCTCCCCATGCATCTTAAAGGGGCCCCCTCCCCCCCTCCCCTCCCCTCCCCTCCCCTCCCCTCCCCTCCCCCCCTTATACACTCTAAAGAACGCTTCTACCTAGTTCAATAAGTCACTTCCAGTCGCTCGTAAAACAATAAAAAATGAAAAAAACAAAACTTATATCGTAGTGTTTTTTATTGGTTTACCGAAAAAAATAAGAGACTCGCCTCCTCCTCCTTCTCTTCCTCCTCTCCTTCTCCTCCTCCTCCTCCTCATCCTCCTCCTCCTCCTCCTCCTCCTCCTCCTCCTCCTCCAAAAAAAAAATATATATCACATTTTAAAGCGCGTGACCCCTTAAAGACGCTCATCTCTTCATTAAGTTGCGTGACGTCACTTCTTCTTCTTCTTCTTCTTCTTCTTCTTCTTCTTCTTCTTCTTCCGGTCACGTGATCAATCAGGTCCCTTCCGGTCACGTGATCCTCAATGAGGTCACTCACTTCCGGTTGGCCATTAGGTCATGTGACGTCACTTCCGGTCACGTGACTCATCAGGTCACTTCCGGTCAAGTGATCCTAAATTAGGTCATATGACGTCACTTCCGGTCCCCTAAGTAGGTCATATGACGGCACTTCCGGTCCATAAGTAGGTCATATGACGTCACTTCCGGTCACGTGACCAAATGGCGGCCTCTGATTGGCTAACTAGGTCACGTGACGTCACCACTAATCCCCTAAGTAGGTCACTTCCGGTCACGTGACCAAATGGAGGCCTCTGATTGGCTGCATGTCGATTGAGTAATAAACAGTAGTTAACCATAGTCCCGTTCCGATACATACAATACTACTGGGACTCATAGCCTTGGCTGTTGGCTGAACCGCTACGTTCTCCATCCCCAGACTGGGTGTAGTTGGAGACCTAGTATCTCTGGGAGAGGAGCCTAATCCTATATGGTAGGAAAGAGGAATGTTTCCTATTTCCATACCGCCAGAGCTCGGGTTAGGACAACCTCCCTAGTAGTCTCCATGCAAAATGTCATGGGGACTTCCTGCACTGTCCGTTGAAGAACTTGGACGTCTCCTGTATGAATCAGGGTCATAAACTTTCCTGTCTAGCAGGCCCCCTTCTCCTTGACTTCTCTGTATACAGAGGATACGGATACTCACTATAGTATCCTTGTCCCTCAGGAGCTTGATATTCTCTGTAATATGAATTATTGATCTCTTCCAACCTTGGTTCTTCTTCCTCTTTCCGGCAGGAGAGGACGATCTAGAGCGATATCAGGTATAGGCCGGGGCCTTGTGGCTTACACGGGCCAAACCCCTACCTTCCAGCTACGGGAAGTTAGAGCCTACCCTGCGGGAACTCCTACTGGAACACATAGTAGCGTATTCCTCATTGTTCATAGCGAATTTATTCTTTCCCTCAACTTTGGTGATTCAGGCCCTATGCTTGCCCTATATCTGGCCACCGTCTATTAGCATTGCACTAATATCAGAGTTTTGTTTTGCACGAAAGTAAGTAACACTACAATCCGCGGTGAGGTGTGTAGTTTGGGTTTATTGTACATTAGGTATGCGATGGTATGCACCTAGTACCCTACCCAGCTCTCTCTGACTGGCTAGTGGTGCGTGCACCTTATATACAATAGGGTGGTGCAGTGCCACCGGTCGCAGGTGTAGGTACCAGTTGGCAGGTGTTCGTATGCCTTGTCCTCGGTTGTAAGCGGAGACAAAGCAATCGTATATGATAATCTTGGTCAATTAATAGCGGTTTGAGCCTAAATAATATCACATAACTCTCCCCCTCAGGAAAAAGTTATTGTTACAATAATTTTGATCAATGTAATGGTGCAAGGGCCCGGAAATTGCATTCACAACATGTTATTTGGTTTGTATTGTACACACCTAAATTTTTCCATAATCTAACACATTACATTATACGTAATTATATATTTTTCAAAAAAGGATAACCTATGATAATTTGTTTGATTAAATACATACACACACCTAAATAGTCTACTAAAAAACTTAAATCATCAAATGAACAACTTTCAATTTTTCATTCAAACAGAGTAAAAAGGTTATGACGCTTTCAAATTTTGTTTAAGGGAACACTCATGTCAAGCATAGAAATGAATACAATAATTTGAAGATGACTATAGATTAAATGATCGTAATAAACGATTCAGTGGTATTCTCAAGTTTGATGCAGTTATAGCGTGCACAGATAGATTTATGCAATATTCTCTGTATTGATTTACAATATACACATTTAAAGTGTTAAATCTTGTCGAATATTGTTATATGTCGTGAGATAATTCAGGTAGGTCGGGACCATTGGATCAAATAGATTAGAATTTCTCCACTTTCTGCCAAGATGTACTTTAGGTCAAATAGAAATGATATTTGAAAAGAAAAATGGGGGGTCCCAAGCTACTTTTTTTAATACGGAATTTTGAAAAATAAAAGTATTTTGATTTTACTCTAAAAATGACGGAAAATAACACTAAATAAATGATGTTATTTTGTCATAACTAGTAACTACGGAAATTTGAGACTTTTGAGAATAGACATACAGACATTGTTCTTAATCTAAAAAATATTTTTATGGTCCTGTGTAATGATATTCTGGGTAAAACAAGATGTTTGTTTGGAAATTTCGATAAATTTGTCAATAGTTTTACATAAAATCGATTAAAGTCCATAGTCACAGAGTTGTCATTTTTTTAATACATCTTATAGAGATTCTTCAGATCATTTCCTTACAAATAAAAGTAATTTTGATGGGGGGTCCCGTGCATAATTTGAGGGTTTTGGCCCTTTGAAATAAAAAAGTAGTGCAATTAAATTCAATCTTTAACGCATTGCATTATGGGTAAGGTGTTGACTATCGGGGTCCAAATGACTTTAGTGTATAAGCAAATTATTCACTTAATTGATGTTCCATACTACGTTATGTTGTGAAAAGATAAGATGTACTTAAAAATGGCTAAAATACAAAAAAATATTATAGTAAAATTTAAATGTCTTAAATTATACCTTTTTTAGGTCAAAATTGTCCAAAACATAATTTTTTGTAGAAAAAGATCCATATAACATTAATATTAGTCAATGTAACTATGATATAAGGTATTTTAGCTATGTGTGCAGAAACAGGTTCAGTGTGTCTGTTTCCAATAGTCCCGACCTACCTTAAGTGTAGTGAGTTTAAGAGGCACAGTTCAATTTTTGAGATTTTGACACTCAAAGCATTCAATGTAAGATACACTGCAGCTGAGATTTTTAAACCTCTTGCGAACATGGAACGTAAATGGTTAGAAGCAAGAGTCATACGGTTGGTTCATGTCTTGATTACTAAGGGTCACCACCTACCCTCTCCTCACCTGTGCCCAGGTATAACTAGGTCACAGCTGATCTCCCCTCTCCGGCAGGCAGACAGGGCAGCCAGGCAGCTGGCTGCATTATTTCTTTTTTCTTTTTTGTAACTGTTATTTGATTAAATGTCAATAAAAAGGCCGGTGTGTGTATGTTTCACACGGGCCCAAGACGCTATCATTGTTCATCGTCTTGTTCCCCTCCTCCTATCAATGCCTAGACAAACTAACTTAGTACACTCAAATGACTGGGCTAGCTTAAACATCAAAAGAATTGGCGAAGCTTTACAATGTTCGCTCATAACTGATATATGTCCACGAGTCCTGGATGAGACAATTGTTTTAAAACAAGTGTATCATACAGGGTATCTGAAAGGAAATACATAAATAATATGCATACAACCTGAACACAACTAGTCAATGTATACAAAAATACAATACAACCAAATCTGAAAATAGACTTTTGACCGCATTTTCATAAACAATGATAATTGTCCATGGCATTTTTTAATTTCTGAGTCTCTTCTCCTGTTTCCACACCAAAAACTGCTTTTAGAATTTTTCCCCCGATTACTAGTAAAGCTCTTTTATGATGCCCCCCTTTATTCATACATAGATAATGAGGTTTGTCAACAAGGCTAGCCCTTCGTGGAGCCTGAGGCTCAAATAAGACAATACTTCTGTCTAAGAAACTAGAATTTCTGCGGTGATGCCTGTCCTTTCGAGCATTAGGATATAAAATATCCTGAAAAGTAGATAGCAATGCGTTGTTTGTCCTCCATAGGCTGTCTTTAACATGATATAAATTGACCAAAATTCAAACAAATGAAGAAAAAGGGAACCAGATAGCCATCATAGCGGTGGGTACCATCACATCTATGTGTTTATTGGCGGCATTGTGAAGCACAAATTCTCGATTCCTGCGTAACAAACCACACTTGAATGCCCTGTGTTCTTTCTGGGGAGGCAGCCTTCCTATAGAACTATGATTTACTTGCCTCGCGTGCTGGTAAAAATGCTGAGCAACTTGCTCTCTTTAATTAACGCCGTCCTCCAAGGCACTCATGTACTCTCACTTACCTCTATGACTACTATCAGTTTCTCAATACTGACTCCAGGCTTGCCTGATCTATTCGAGTTAAGCCCCCAGCCCCCAGCCGTATGTAGCTGGACTGGGTTGTACATAAGTCATTCTAATGTTGCTAAGTTTTCTAATTCTAATCTTGCATCGCTCATGACATTGTCTACCGGTCAGCAGCTGACCCGTTCACTTGTCAGAATGTATAATGTTCCATTAAAATGACCACCCGACTCCGGGACTCTTCACAATTGAAGGGTCTCAAAATCGGCCACTGTAATATACACAGTCAAAACAAAAAGTTTGACCAACTGAGTGATCTGATTAAGTTGTTCGACGTGATGTGCATTAGCCATTATTAATCTATGCCTTCATACTTTATCATTTCCTGAGTAATCCCCCTGCCCAAATCTGGCAGCTTGAAGAATATTGGGAACTGGCGTCCAATTTCATCATTGTCAGCCCCTAGTAAAATCATCGAACGAATAATATATGAAAATATCTATAGTGATCTCGAGAGCAGGGCATTGTTAAGGAACGGACGAGGCAGTGTTTAAATTAGTAAATGATATTTATCGCTGTAAAGATAATAGTGAGTGCCTGCTGGCTTGTTTCCTGGACGTGCGGAAAGCTTTCAATAGCATCCACCACCTCGAGTTAATCAGGTGCATACAGATTGGTTATTTGCCTATTTGGGGAATAGATCCCAACAGGTTGTATGTAAAGGTACCTCCTCAACTATATTACCTGTGAAATTTGGCGTCCCCCAGGGGTAGATACTCGGCCCCCTCCTCTTCATCTGCTTTGTAAATGCGCTCCCCTCAGTTCTATCCAAGTGCAAAATAAAATGTACGCTGACGATGTTGTTTTTTACACCACATCAAAAGAACTAGACTTGGCTGCGAGTACCTTACAATCTGATGCCAATAAGGTATTTAAATGGTTTTGTGAAAGTGGTTTGTGTATAAATAAGGATAAAACACAAGTTCAACTATTTAACGCCCCACCATTGCCTTTCACCGTATCCATGGGCAATACTGTATTTAAAACCTGTACATCATATGAATACTTAGCTATTATTCTAGACAACCAGTTAAGCTTTGTTAAAACAATCAGCAAAACCGTCAGCACTTCATCAAATAGATGCTTTATGATGGGTTGCTTCCGCCGAGAAGTAACCAAACCAAGCGCAATATCAGTATACAAGCAAACAATCCTGCTGGTACTTGAGTACTGTGGGTTCCTTTTTAATGGTGTCATTAAATCAGAACACAAACGCCTTCAAATGATACAAAATCGAGGCCTGAGCATCAGCTTGAATGTTAAAATTAAGTACCATGTATGTGACCTTCATAGTGACACTAGAGTTGACTTATTCACAAGTATATTCATGGCTCGGGTCATGACCCTGCTAACCTTGGTCTACAATTTGCCGTGTCGGGTAGACTAACCAGGTTGACAAACACAGGTCTACCCAAGAACGATAAATCTAGGCTTTAGACGGAGCCCACTGTACCGGTCCATTGAACTCTGGAATAACCTAAGCAAAGAATGTAGACTCACTCAAGACCGTGAAGCCTTTAACACATTGGCTAAGCCAAAGGTTATAGCCATGTTCCTGGCAAAAAACAACAAACACTGATGTCTCCAATGATAAATCACTCGGCCCTCCCTTTTTTTAAAGGTTGAGCAACCTGTGATCTGTTTATATTATACTGTAAACATACTCATATGTGTCTGTACAGGACAATCATGATACTACATCTGGACAGTTGGTCCCCTTTAAATGTATCGTATTTTGTAAAATCATCCTATGCAATAAAATACATTATAAACTCAAAATCACCCACGTGAGTTCCAAGAAGACCTAAGTAAATACTGGGTTAACAGTTGCACTTAGTCAGTGAAGGTGTGTGTAGACATTGTGATAGCTTATTGTAAAACAATAGCTGCTTTGCCAAAAGTGGTGTGGCGTGTGAAGCGGAGTGAAGTTACTCCAGCCCTGCAGACCTCATATAAGGTGCATGTGCAGCTGTGCATGACGCCATGCCTGTGATTGGTGGACTGGGTTGGTCAATACCAAGTGACCCCAGCTGACCCCTGTGTTGTCTTTTATGTAATTTAAAAGATTGGCTCCCCTTGCGACTGAGGCGCCATCTCTGTGTCAAGTAAATGAAACTAGAGTTGTGCAGACTCCTATTTATTAATTTGATTCTACACCTGTCACAGAATTTATAAAGAATATGATGCACTATTCAGATTTTATGATTCCTGTGCGCATATGTTGTATTTTGGTAATTAAGTACAATTTTAGGACTTGCACATGTACAATATTAAAATTGTGGTTGTGTGTTTTGTTTGTAGTATTTGTTGAGGTTTGCAGAAGTCCTCATTTTGATATAATACACAATGGGATTAGAGGGCCGAAGTAAAACTAATACAAAAGTAGTTGTGTGGTCTCTAGTAAGTTCCACACAGAATAATTGGCCACCCGTGTGGCAAAATAAGTAATTAACAAAAAATAGGGTGTATTTGCGCCATACTAATTCTTTGACAAGTTACTACACTTGTGTCTATGCTAGGTCAATCTGCAAATTTGATTTTCAAATACACGTTTGTGTCGGCAGGTCCCATGATATGGTTACGGGTCGTCCTACATCTATAAAGACATTTATAGATGTTATACACGCATGCCTAAACCAGGATCGCTAAAACCACATAGAAACCTATGGCCAAAGATGTAGTCATAGAGGTGTCATCACTGGACGTTATGGTTGTGTTAAAGGCGTCCGAGAAATCACTGTCTGCAGCAGTGTTCACCCGTGACAGGCTCCTAAGTAACAGGTCAAGGTCATGGAAGTCTTCTGATTTCCAATGGGTGAGGGTCACATTCAACCGTAGGGCTGACTTGAATCCAATTAATATTGTAAACGAACCATGGATCCTGTAAAGCAAATATAGTGATATGCTGAACAACACAATACTACAAACAAAACTGATAGAAATTGGGCCATAATCAGATAAAACATGCGCTGCCCAATTATTGGTTGGCCGCCAATATTGTTTATCAAGCTGAATTCGATGCTCAGCTTCCTTAATAATATCAGAAACGTAATTATTTTCAAGATCCAAAAGCTGGTTTTGCTGTGAGAAGTTTATATGTAACTTACGTAAGTCTGGGACTTCCAAATTGATAAAATCTCCCCCTTTAAAATTTAGGACATTAATGTCGATAGAAAGAGACAATGGCAAATTTACCCAAGTGTTTATGGTGAAATTTGTGTTAATATCGCACATGATATTGTTTAAGTCCAAAACATACAAATTTGTCCTGAGACTGCATGAACATGGCAGGTCTAGAATGGACATTGGAGCAATTTTTACAATCGTGATATTCTTTTTAGGACACTCTATCACCCCCCACATTTTCATTTGTAATTATGATTGGTCTAATGTCAGTAACTCTTATGTGCCTGAATTCCGGGATAGTGTCAGTATTATATCTGAACACACATTGTTTTTTTATCTCCCCAAATTCAAGATCTAGGTAAATAGATGATATGCAGCTGGTGTGGTTCAAATAAAGGTAGACTTCTGCGTAGTTTTCTGTCATGGCACGCATTTCAGTTGAAAAATGTGTATAATTTATTAGTAATATTTTAGCTTTGTTTTTAAGGGTCGTATACCCCAATACACTTGAGTTATGCGCTACTGAAGGTACGTCAAAAATAGAAATTTTATACACTCTGAAATTTTGAACCATATAAGTGGCTGCAATTCTAACTACATAATTAATATGACGGATAAGGTGATTTTGCTCTTTATAACAACTTTGTTGTCGTAATACCAATGCATTGAGTTAAATGCTAATTTAAGAGAATAGTTTCTAAAAAGAATCTTTCCCCAATTGTCAATCAGGGAAAGCATTTTGTTTGCAGGCACTAGTTCACGTAACCATGTTGTAGTCTGGACATAGCAAAGATGAGAATAACTAAGTATTTATAACTTATTTTGTTTTGCATAATTTTCCACAGGCAATCATGTAAATTTTGGTCAATCTGCAATTGACTAAGCATTTCAGAATTAAATGTATTCAATTTTGAAATGTCATCAAATTGGCTAGCAAATAGGTGCTGGGCTTTTCAATGTGGGTCTTTGATAATTTAATTAGCAGGTGATGCAAGTTCTGCCAGTTTGGCAATTAGAATGTCTCTGTCAATTTGATAGTTTTTATCATTAGGGATAGTCTTGTCTATGATAGATAGGACAGCTTTAAATCTCTGGGTCTCTTCTTCTGTTTCCACACCAAAGACTGCTTGTTGTGTATAAGAACTGGAATTTCTCCAGTGATGCCCGTCCTTGCAAGCATTAGGATATGAAATATCCTGAAAAGTAGATAACAATGCACTGTTAGTCCTCCATGTGCTGTCTTTAACATGATTTAAATCGACCAAAATTCAAACACACGCTGCATCTGAAGAAAAGGGAATATCTTATCAAATAGCCATCATAGGGATGGGTACCATCACGTCACCCACATGAGTTCCAAGAAGACCTAAGTAGACATCGGGTTAACAGTTGAGCTTAGTCGGCGAGGGTGTGTGTAGACAGCGTGAGAGCTTATTGTAAAACAATAGCGGCTTTGTTAAGAGCTGCTAAGTGGTGTGGCGTGTGAAGCGGAGTGAAGTAACTCCCGCCCTACAGACCCTTTAATAAGGCGTATGTGCGGCCGTGCATGCGGCTGTGCACCACTGCACGCTTCATGCCTGTGATTGGTCCACTGGGGTGGTCAATACCAAGTAACCCAAGTTGACTTGTTTATTGCGTAATTTCAGAAGACTGGCTCCCCTTGTGACTGAGGCTTCAATTTATGTGTCAAGAAAATGAAACTAGAGTTCTGCGGACTCCTATTCATAAATTAAATTGTACACCTGTATCACAAATTATTACGAATATGATACACTATTCAGGTTTTCTGATTCCTGTGCGCATATGTTGTATTTGAGTAATATAGTATGATTTTTGGAGGCTTGTACTTATGTACAATTTCAAGATCACGGTTGTGTTTTGTTTTGTAGTATTTGTAGTATTTGTACATGGTAAGTTAAACGTATGCACAAATCGAGGTTTTGAAGGAGTCCTCGTTTTGATAACATACACAATGTGATTAGAGGGCCAAACTATAGATAAATACAAAATTGTTCAATGGTCATGCTAGGCTGCCACAATAGAGTAATAGGCCACATGTGCAGCGAAAAATTAATAATAAACAAAGAATAGGGTGTATTTGCCCAATACTAATTCTTTGACAAGTTACCACACCTGTGTCAATGCTACGTCAAGCACGTGGCCTGATATACATACACAGCGCCACATGATGCCGATTACCATGCTTAGCTTGACCGTTAAACATTTACTACAAACATATAAACAATATGGCCAGGACAATTTCCCAACAATCAACATTAAACATTCAGTGGCATTGTCCACCTAATCGACGGCGTGTATATGCTGTCCCTGAGTGTAATCCTAAGCTATGCATTATGGCACCTGCTGGAAGTCATTAAAGGATCCCAGGTGGTGGATTAACTCAGCATGTGTTAGACACCTGGTTGCAATCAAGGTGCGTGTGTCGCTACTCACACAGCTTGCCCTTCCATTAACTACTTCACACAAAGACTAAACATACACATTGAATTGTAGGATGGCATTGTAGGATACAAGAGGCGACTGATACACTAAATGGATTGCTGTGTACACATGCACGGACCATATGGTGTTATATGTCACACACATGTGGCGCACACAGATCTACATTCTGATTGTTGAGTCAATCTTTTTGAAGTTGACTTTCTTTAATCTTTCCACATGAACGCTCTGTTTGATTGTGACACCATCCGCAAGTCTTCTGACGCTTGCAGAAGTCAGTGAAGGTAGTTTAACAGTCATAATAAGGTCCTGCATATAATGGTTGCAGTTTTTCAGATGTATTTTTAGAGATGCTTAACTTATTTTTGTTATACACAAAATCCATGACATCAAAATTACGGAATTTGGTACCTTTCCCCCATCTCTTTTTCATCTTAGTTTGTGAGACTGTGAAATTTGTTACATTATTTTAAAACCTCAATTTTGTTACAATTTTAGTAGATATTTCGTCCTGGTTTTTAATTAACTTCAATAAGTGCTCTTGCACTGGTATTGAAGCAAGGATTATATAGGGTGGGATGTCCGACTCGGTAGATTCCTATGTTATAGCCCCCCCCCCCATCTACCCCCCCATGAAAGTGGGCGACTTTGTTTGCTCACTATTGAAAACTATGGAGAATAGGGAGTTTTATGTGGTTCTTTTGAGTCTTTATTAGAGTGATATCAAATGAAAAGAAGGGGTTTTCTAGACCAAAAAATCCTGCTGAGTCCGAATTTTGTGGTCTTGATTCGCAAAGACTAACCAAATCTTCTCAAAAATGATGTTTGATGATGTAAAGTATTAAAGAAATGTACAAAATAATGTTGAAAATGTTTGGGACATTACCTATATATAAACCTGTCAATCAAAATCAGTACCTCAATCTACCTATTCAAAATTGGCCTATCCCTCAATCTGACAGGCTTTCTTCCTATGTATCACTCTACCTATCCTGTACACTGCCTATCCCTCAGCCTACCTATCCCTCAAGTACCTATCCCTTGAATTAGAACCTTCTCTTGGATTAGCTCATCCCTCCAAAAGCATAAAGGCTAAATCCCATCCCTCTCCTTGCTACTCCTGCTCACTTTCTGTGCCTACCTATCACTGAGTCTACCTATCCCCAATCTACCTATCACCCAGCCTACCTATCCCTCATTGTGACTATCCCTCACTCTGCCTATTTGTCATGTTTTATCAGATTTATCCATATTTTTTACTATGCCCATCTGCTAAACATAGCATTCCTCTCCATGTCCACTATGATTTGTACCTATCCTCAATTTTCCTATCACTCAGCCTACCTATCCCTTAATGTGACTATCCCTCACTCTGCCTATCCCTCATGTTTCATCTACATTCAATTTATCTTATCCCACATGGAGCTCAACATAACATGTCTACTATTTCTATATATCAGTTAATTTTCCTATCGTCTAGTCGACATATTCTTCATTGTGCCTATCCTGGCATATCCCTCATGCTTAACCTACACATCCCTCAGACTCCCTAGCCCCCATAGCATTTACATATCCCTACCTTGCAAGATACTCTCCATACCTATCTCTCACACTGCTTATTACACACACTACCTATCCCTCTCAGACTTCATTTTGCTGAATACCTATCCCTCATGTTATGACTAGCCCTTATTCTGCCTATCCCTCATACTCCCTATAACATTTTACCTATCTAAGGTCTGCCAGCCTTCCTTTTTCCTGATGTACCTACATTATTCCTTAGTAAACATACACCTAAGGTACCTATCCCACAGTGTACATGCACATGTACCTTCATCTACCTATCACTCATGCTTCATATAATTTAGTCTACCTATATCCTTAGAGTGCCTATCCTTCATCCCCTTCATGTTTTTATGTGAAGCCCTTAATGTATCCATCTATACTACATGTTGCATATCCCTGCCCCCGAAATTTCCCCTGTCCTCCTATCACCCATGGCCAATATAGTTATATAGATAGATATGTCTATCGACTACAGGATATGCATCATGGGTAGCAGGTAGATTGTTAGATAAGTACCACAATGGATGATATTCACTGCAGGATAGGTAGCATGGGTGATATAAAAATATAGTTATGCTAGGTAGATATAGTTATGCTATCTGCTGATGGGTAAATAGAGAAATGGGTAAAATGAAGAATATACAGGATGTGTGATATGCAGCATGGGGGATAGGAAGATAGAGAGAGCGAGATAGCTAGAGTGAGCAGGTAGGATAGATAAAGAGATAGCTAGGCATCTTCAGGGCAGGCAAGGTCAGGCATAGATCTAGACAAGCAAGGATATTTAAGAGGCCAAGGGCTATGCACAGAGACATGAGAGATATGCAGGCTGAAGGATAGGCACAGAGGGGGACAGGCATAATCTGTAAGAGGCAGACTAAATAGAAAGAGAGAACAGAACACAAGGTGAGGGATATGTATACGACGGGTTAGACACACTGAGGGATATACCGCAACAGCATGAAGGATAGGCATCATAAGGGATAGGTAGGCTGAATGATATAAAACTTGAATGATAGGTAGATGGAGGTATATGTGCAAGTAAACTGTTCGATAGATACCTTAGGGGTATGTTGACTAAGGAATGGTCACCATAGGTAACAGTAAAAAGTTATAGGGAGCATGAGGGAGAGGCGAAATGAGGGACAGTCATAGAGGGCATGAGGGATAGGTATTCAGGAAGATGAAGTGTGAAAAAGAATAGGTAGTATGTGTCTAATAAGTAGTTTGAGAGATAGGTATGGAGAGCATCTTTCAAGGTGGGGATATGTAAAAGCCATGGGGCTAGGGAGTCTGAGGGATGTGTAGTTTAGACATGAGGGGTATGCCAGCATAGGTACAATGAAGGAGAGGTATACTGGGTGATAGGAAAAATAACCTATCATAAAGATTGTAGGCCTGTTATCTTTAGTAGATAGGATCAAATAAACAGAAAAATAATGCAAGTTAAACATGAGGGATAGGCAGAGTGACAGATAGTCATGATGAGGGATAGGTAGGCTGGGTGATAGGAAAATTGAGGATAGGTACACATCATAGTGGACATGGTGAGGAATGTTATGTTTAGCAGATGGGCATAGTTAAAAATATGATATGGATAAGGCTGATAAAACATGGCAAAAAGGAGTGAGGGATAGTCACAAGAGGGATAGGTAGGTTGGGTGATAGGCAGATTGGGGATAGGTAGACTCAGTGATAGGTAGGCACAGAAAGTGGGCAGGAGTAGCAAGGAGAGGGATAGGCTTTAGCCTTTATGCTTTTGGAGGGATGAGCTAATCCAAGAGAAGGTTCTAATTCAAGGGATAGGTAGCTTGAGGGATAGGTAGGCTGAGGGATAGGCAGTGTGCAGGATAGGTAGAGTGATACATAGGAAGAAAGCCTGTCAGATTGAGGGATAGGCCAATTTTGAATAGGTAGATTGAGGTACTGATTTTGATTGACAGGTTTATATATAGGTAATGTCCCAAATATTTTCAACATTATTTGTACATTTTCTTAATACTTTGCATCATCAAACATCATTTTTGAGTGGATTTGGTCAGTTTTAGGGAATCAAGACCACAAAATCTGGATTCAGCAGGATTTTAGGGTCTAGAAAACCCCTTCTTTTTGTTTGGCATCACTCTAATAAAGACTCAAAAGAACCACATAAAATCCACTATTCTCCATAGTTATCAATAGTGAGCACAAAAGGTCGCCCACTTTCATGGGGGGGTAGATGGGGCTAGAGGGGGGAGGCTTGTCACACTATGCCCATAGGCGAGGTGCTAAGTCAGACCTCCTACCCTATACGCTTCTTGATTGAAGTGCCACTTAGGTCAGACAAGGTTGTGGCTGATGGTAAACATGTGTGTATGGGCTGTATCCCAAACTATAAGAAGCACTTATATTTCAACCGAATGCAATGGCTGGCACAAATTCACACCAATTTGATTGCATTTTATTTGTGAATGTCCTCAGTGATTGTACAACTGATTGGTTCCCACTTTCAACTAAACCATTGGTTCTACATTGATAAGGACTCGAATATCTATTTTCTATGCCAAAAAGTTTATCAATTTCTACATTTGCTAAGGGTCCTGGTAACCGTTCATGCAATGTCATGGGCAACTTCAAAGGATTTTTCACATATTTCTTAGCAAAACATTTGTGACAAGTATTGACATGGTTATAAATGTTCATAGTGGGCCAATACATGCATGGTTTTATTAACTAGATAATTTAGTGATACCCGCATGAGCTCCAAATCGTGTAGATTATGTAACATTTTAGAAGTCTAAGCAAGAGGGATCACCAACAGTGGTTCTAAAGTGTGTTCAGTGGCCAACTTCCCTGTGTATCTATACAAGATATTGTCATGTATTAAAAAATGTTCATGGGTAAGTAAGATATTTCTAGCCACACTGTTATTTTCGGGTAGCTTTCTATGGTTTATGTAATCTATGAGACCTGAACAGAACTCGTCCTCTTTTTAGGCGGTTATCAGTTCTTTACAAGAAAAATGGTGTCCTATAGATAGACAATATAAATAGGTGTAGGGACACTAACATTATATAGTCGAACACCTACTGCCTAGTTCCCAGGGCCGGAGCCAGGGGGCATCCCGATCGGAGGCGAACAGTATAAAAGCTGCCCTCACCCCCTTGCTGTGATTGACTGTATGAAAGTACCTGTTGCTATTGAAAGACTCGAATGAGACGAAACATTGATCGTTAGCTTGTTTGTACGGGTTGAAGTCATAATAAACTTCCTTCTTTGCATCTCGAGAAGAAAACTATGGTTCGCGTCCTTATTTATCGAATTACATAAAGACGAACTCTACACTGGTGCTGTGACCAGAATTTTTCTAGAAGAGATAGCGGACTGACCCTGGCAGAGGCTCGGTTAAAGAAGGGGGGGGAAGAAGGATCCAGGGCCGACCTGGAGGATGGGGAATCGGACCTTACAGTGGCCCAAATAAAGGAGGTATGGAATGCGGCGGCTCGATTGCATACACCTTACAAAAAGGGATCTCGAAAGAGGAGTCTGGTTTTTCGGACACCGGGGGAATATACACCGGTCAGAACAAGCCTGAGCACCAACCCTTTTCGAGGGAATCCGTGGGCAGACCTGGTCCCCTCCGAACCCAACTTCAGACACATGGAAAAGGACCTATCCCGGTGAGGCCGGCAGATCCCTGACTATGATGCCTACTGCGAAAAGTTGAAGGCAGAGGAGGAGGAAATGAGGGACCGGCATAATGCTATGAATGAGGATTTGATCTGCCTGGCGGAGGAAAAAACGAGGGTAACGAGGGTAACTCTCAGCTAGCTAAAGTTCAGCAGCAGTTCAAGAGCGTACAGCACCATTTGACAGAGGAGCAGGCGAAACTCCAGAAAGACAAAGCAGAGGCCCGAAAATCATGGGACCGCCGGGACACTTACGAGATCGAGACCGATCGACAGTCTGAAAAGGTAAAGAAGATAAAGGCGGACTTCTCTAAAGAGGAACAGTCTGGCTAAGTGATGCGGGAACAATTTGAACAGGAACGAGAGGCTCTGAAGCAAGCTCGGCTCGAAATGAAAGCGGACTTAGAGGCTCTAAAGAAGAAGACAGAGGAAATAAATGACACCTATTTGGCCTTTGAGCTACAGGTGGAGGAGACCCGAAGGGAGAAAGCAGCTGAGGACGAGGGGCTCGGACAAGGCATCCACGTGGGGTCCACCCCTAGTCCGATATTGTACAACCGGAAGACCCACTGGAAACACGGGGCACCGTTTCAGAAGGGAAATATGAAAGGAACAGAAGAAGGCTTACAGCAACTGAGCCCGATCGAAAGGTAACCTATGAAGGAACGGAGGAGAAAGATCTCCAGTAACCAAGATACTATGACCGAGATCCCACCCAAAAGAATGAATCATACCTACGGCTCCCTGCATCCATTCGCGGATGACACCTTGGCAGGCCACAATTACACGGTACCGCCCCCACTGATATATAACATAACCTACCAATACGGGGCACCCATATGGGGGGTCGGACAGGACGAAGGGCAGAAGCCCAAGTACGGGGGGGGGGGGGGGGTTGGATCCAGCACAGGAGGGGGAGCAGGGACTGTTCTGGACCCAAACTTGTATGGGAGTTCTCCGCCCAGTCCGGAATACACGGGTCCGAATCCAAGGGGAGGGATCCCATGACCGATATCGGCACCACGAAGATTAACGAAACGATCATCAATGGGCCCGAGGGTCGCCGCAATAGTGGAATCCGATCCCTGTATTCAAGGGATGGGGATAGATTGTTGTAGCCGGACTCGAGAAGATGAATCCGAAATTATGGAATGGAGCCGGAGGCAATCCGATCGTCTGGTATGGAGTCACAACAGCGCTCGGAAGCCTGTTCGGACACCTTGGCGTTTTAGTGGGGAGAATTGGAAGGAAAGCTACCAAGACTTCTGCGACGATAACCGTTTTCATGGTTGGGACGAAGAAGCTTCCTTAGGTCCCCTCATCAAATGGTTGAGTGAAGGTCCGGGAGGGATAGCGGTGGATGATTGGCGAATGACCTATGGAGAATCCGGGGACTATGACCAACCAGTGGCTGCAGCCACACACATCTTTGGGGTATTGTCTGCGAACGATCCCCGGTCCGAGTTCCAGGTTCGGACAGAGCAACCGAAACAATCCCCGAAAGTGTTCGGTTTGAAGCTGCAGAGATTGTTGCAGAAAGCCCAACCCTATTGGAGACGAGACAATGAATATTTCTTGGATGAACTATTTACGCATTTCATCAAGGGATTGAGGGACCTGTCCCATGCGGAGCTTGTACAGAAAGAATGGGGACGCGGTTCGTCCATGGTGGAAGTCTTCTTAGCTATAGATCAGCATGAAAGGAAGAAGCGTTTACTGTCCGGGTTCGTACCCAACCATAGAGTAGCATCTGCACACACGGCCACTACGGAAAACAGTGACTGGAGTGAAAGCTCGGACAAGGAGAGAATCGCGGCCATCTGGGGCGATAAGAAAGACAAGAAGAAATGGTGGAAAAAGAACACGAATAAGCCACCAGAGAAAGAAAACCAAGGGGAGGTGAGCACCAAACCTACCCCTACCCCTCCCGTGGTTGGACCGTCCGAAAACGAGAAACGTTTAATGGCCATGATGGAAGAAATGAAAGGACTGTTGGACTATCGGAAAAGACCGAAGTTGGATAGATCAACCGTTAAGTGTTTTAGGACATTTCGCAGCTGAATGTACAGCAGACAAACCTGTCTGGAGGGAACGGAAACGGGAAGAAACAGAAAATTAGATGGGGTTGTCCGTGAAGGCAAACTGACAACCCCTGACCGAGTATGCCATGATACGATCCATACGAATGCGATTGGGGAGTCTGTAATGTATCCGCCCAGCAGCATGGGAAATACTAATAAGCCGGAAACACGTGGGGCTGGGGGTGTTGGTGTGACAATTGCCAGGGAGAGCAAAGAAGGGAAACCGATCACCAATAAAGAGGAAGGATAGATAGAGGAACTATCCCGGATCGGTGGGGTCCGCCTTCCTCAAGGTCATCCGTGTCTAGACTATTTGAAAGGATTCTGATTCAATTTTGACATGACAGACGACGTCAAACGGTTCGCAAATAATCCCTCAATGATGGGAGGAAAGAGATGGTATGTGTCCATATCGGTCAACGGCAGAATGGGGGAATTTTTATTGGATACCGGAGCTAACCACTCCACTATGTCAAAAAGGTTCTTCGGTCTGGTGTCGAACATGGATGATGACCTCACAAAGAGGGTAGATGCATGTGCGGACGACGGGAGCAAGATACAAACATTTGGTAGGACTTGTATGGTCATGTTGGTAGGCGGAAGGGAATATATCATTTCCCCGACTGTTGCCGGGATTGAGGATGACGGGATCATAGGGATGGATTTCGCTTCCCTTTATGGAGCAAAATTTGACCCCCTCAGTGGAGTATTAAAATTGACTAATCCCTATAAAGACAGGATACAATGCCTGGCGCGAGAAGTAAGTGGTGTAGCAAGTGTGGTACAGACGGTGAAAATACCTCCCGGGATGGCATGTGATGTCTTAATAGCCTCCAGCTGGATGAAAAGGGGTGTTGCGGGGGTGTTTGAACCAAATGTGACGGTGTTGGGAAAGAAGGGATTGGAATCGGCCGACACCCTGATAGGGAATATTGCATGCGGAGTGGCCCCGATCACGAACCCGAGTCCGAAAAGCGTCTACCTGGAGAAAGGCACTGTAGTGGGAGAAGTGATATCCGCAGAGGCGGTCACCAGTAGCTTTGAGAGAGGAACCAGAATAGCCTCGACTAGTGAAGAAATGGAGGAGGGGTTGGCAACATTGGTAGAGAAAGCTGGGGTGGAAACAGAAGGGCAGAGGAATGTCCTGAGAGATATGTTGACAGAATGTGGCTCGGCTTTCGCATGACCCGGAGAACCTTTGGGACGAACAGATCGAGTCCTATACTCCATCAACACGGAAGGGGCAAGTCCAGTAAAGATAACATACCGACGTCTTCCGCTAGCGAAGAAAGTGGTAGCAGAAGAAGAGATTACGAAAATGTTGGCGGAGGGGGTGATAACCCCTAGCACCAGTCCTTGGAGTAGTCCGGTGTGTATGGTGACCAAGAAGGATGGGAGTATCCGATTCTGTATCGACTACCGGAAACTGAACGGCCTGACTAAAAAGAATTCGTATCCGCTCCCCCGGATAGATGAGACCATAGACTTTCTCGGTGGAAATGAATGGTTTTGTACGATTGATTTGCAGTCTGGCTATTGGCAGGTGGGTATGAGAGAAGAGGACAAAGAGAAAACTGCATTTTCGAGTCATGTAGGGTTGTACCAGTATAACGTGATGCCATTCGGATTGTGTAATGCTCCAGCCACGTTCGAAGCAATGATGGAAACCTTACTAAGTGAATTGTTATGGAAGAAATGTCTAGTGTATCTGGATGATTTAATCATATTCGGGAAGACATTTGATGAATGCCTGAGAAACTTGAAGTTGGTGTTACAGCGGATAATCTCGAATGGATTGAAGCTGAAGAAGTGCAATATGTTTCAGAAAAGTATTAACTACTTAGGGCGGATCATCTCTAGCAAAGGGAGGAAGGCGGACCCTGAGAAGGTTAAGACAGTGACTGATTGGAGCATCCCCAGGAGTCCGAAGGAAGTGAGATCCTTCTTAGGGTTTTGCTCTTATTATCGAGATTTCCTACCGGGATATTCCCGGATCAGTTATCCTATACAATGCGTAAGCAAAGGTTCCCGTGGGGGAAGGAACAAGGAGAATCATTCGAAACGATTAAACGGCTGTTTGTAGAAACACCTGTGTTGAAATACCCCACTGCGGATGGACATTTTATATTGGACACTGATGCTAGCAATGACAGTATAGGGGCGGCTTTGTCTCAAGTCCAAGAGGGGAAGGAAGTCCCTATAGCATTCGCAAGCAATACCATGAGTAAAGCACAAAGGAATTATTGTACAATGAAAAGAGAATTATTGGCTGTAGTAGTGTAAACAAAGAAATATAAGCATTTCTTGTGGGGATCTGATTCTACGTTGCGAACGGATCATTCCTCGCTGAGGTGGTTATTGAATTTAAAAGATGCGGAAGGTATGATAGGGCGGTGGTTAGCACACCTGTCAGAGTTCGGACTGGACCACAGGCAAATTTAACATAGAAAGGGGGCTAAGCATGTACACGCTGATGCGTTATAGCGAATCCCTGTGAAGAAGTGTCAGAACGTCGGATGTGATGATTGTGGGAAGCATAACGCCGTGCTGGCGGAAGTTCGGAAGCCTTTTAGAGATCTCGGTCCAGTGGCTCTTTAGTGGGGCGAGGACTCCATCCAGAGCTTCCAGGAGAAAGATGCGAACAGCATCCGTCTGTAGACATTACTTCAAGAAGGAAGGGTCCCAACTCGTCTGGCGATATCGCTAGAGAACCGGGAGATGAGGCGGCTAATAGCTCAATGGGCAGAGTTAGAGTTTGTGAATGGACTGATTTATAGGTGGAAAACGAATGCGCTGGGGAATAAATCAAGACAGATCTTTATTCCTACTGCCATGCTGAGGGATATAATGTTCTTCTGCCATGGACATCGGACCAGTGGCCATTTTGGAAGGAAAAGGTCCCTGGAACGATTGGCTAGGATGTATTACTGGCCAGGTATGAGTACAGATCTGTTGAGATGGATTGACACTTGTCCGAAATGTTGCACAAGCAAGCCAGGCCCTGGGCTTGGTAAAATGCCCTTAACCCAGGAGTTGTTTGGAGTGAGATTCGCAAGGGTGGCGGTGGATATAATTACAGGATTTGTGACAACTCTGGAAGGGAATACATGTATGATGGTAGTAACGGATTACTATACGAAATATACAAAAGTATTTCCGATGAAGGATCACAAAGCGGCAACCTGGGCTAGAATGTTGGTTTAAGGGTGGATCCTGTATTTAGGAGTGCCTCTAATGTTGCATAGCAACCAAGGGAGGGAGTTCGAATTGAATCTATGGCAGGAAATGTGTCATCAATAGGCCATTTGCAAGACCCGCACCAATCCGTATTGACCACAGAGTGATGGTCAGGTGGAAAGGTTAAATCGTACCCTAATACAGGTCCTGACGAGTTTGATAAAGCAGGAGATGGTTGATTGGGATGAGCAATGTGACTTTGTTTGCCATGCATACAATAGCACAGTACATGCGAGCACGAATTGCTCTCCGAATCTATTAGTATTTGGAGAGGATCTGATTATGCCCGCGGACTTGGTGTTCGGGGTAGTTGGAATGAATCCGGACGTCCCTTGTCAAATAATGTTTGTGGAGGCTTTAAAAGAACAATTCAGAAAGGCTTACAAATTGGTAAGAAAAGAGTTGGGGAAGACAGCTATATGGCAGAAGGTGGGCTATGATACTAATCTAAAGGTTCAGCGGTTTGCAGTGGGGGACTTAGTAGCGAGGTACCATGAACCTCTGGTTGGCATCAAGCTAACTGGGATGGTCCGTGGAAGATTACCCAGAGAAAAAGTGATGATACAGTATTGATGAGAGATACATTCGGGAGGAATCAGAAATCGAATGTAGCCTGTTTGAAGCCGTGGAAGGGGAGAGAGTACTCCACTGAAATGTTCAAGATGGGACAGGAGGCGAAAGAGGAAATGAAAAGAGATTTGGATAGAGTAATTGAGAAGAGGGGTCCGGGTAGACCAAGGAAATTAAGGAAAGAAACAGTGCAAATTAAAAGATCTCCAATAACATCTGGAAAAGCAAAGAAAGTCTCGGCAGGTGTAGACAGGACGAGAAGGACTTCCCCCTCTGTGGCTTAGTCGGGGCGGGAGAAAACCTCTCCGAATGTCAGGTATAAAGAGAATCCGGTAGGGGTTCGTCGTAGCCCCAGGTTGAGGGTGAGGGGTGCTGTTACCTAACCTGAAACACAACGATGTAACCAGTTAAATGTTGTCATAATTACCGGGGGAACTGGGTAATTCATCTTACATATAGGAATGATCACCACAAAGTCAGAAATCCAACAAACTTACCTGTAAATGTACCAGTGGGTGATGGACGGTTAATCTGGCGGATTAGTAGTTGCTGTCTGTATCAAATCCATCTAATGAATTCAACAGGAGAGTGAGGGTATCAGTACTATAATTACCTGATCGTAATGCTAGACGCACGGGAAAATGAAGGGTTGTTTACTTTTTGGCGAGGGCGGGAAAAGAACGAGGTCTCGTGGAATGCGCGGTATCTCGTGAGAGAAGCCCGCATGCGCAAAGGTCGACGCGGGTCAACGATCCGCCATATTTGTTTACGGTTCGCCGGAGAGAGAGAGGAAGCGTAGAAGAGCACACAAAAACGAAGTTATAAAGATTGTATATCTGGGACAGCGGTATATAGAAGGTGGGTGGTGTAGCCAGGAGCCCGTTGATAGGGTCCTGGTACCTGCTATTGTATAGATTGAAAGAACAGGAGTGCCACGATGGCTTTGGCACTCACACTGAAAGATCGGCCCTTACCGAGGTGACCAAACTGTTCATGGAAGAGACTGAGGCGATGTCGCCAATAACAAAACGGAGGAGAATGTTTTGAATGAGGAAAACTCCGACGAGGAAGAAGGAATTATTGGAATGGATATCGGGGAAGGGCCAGATCGAACGGACACACCACTGCTCGAACCCAATCTGGATGGGTTCGTGTTGAGGTATGATGGACGAGAGCTACACATTCATGCTCGAATCTTGAAAGGAGATCGAAAATGTTGGCACAAAGAAACGAGAGACTGTGTACGCCAATGGAGTATGCAGCCCTTCCGTTGAACTGGCTGCTGTTCTATAATGCGACTGAGGCTGGTTTACAAGTAAGTCAGTCTTTCCAAAGGGCCGTATTTGATTGTGAGATAGCACACAGGCAGCATCGGTTACCGAACCTGCCGTATGTGCTGACAGACAATACTGGAGTGGTTGTGACGGGAATGGACATCGCCGGAGATGTCTTGTACCGTGAACCAGATACCGAACCCAAACCCAAGAATTGTGAGGATTGGGTGGAAAGAGCGAAGAATCCGCGAGTCCCGTGCCTGTATACTTTGGATGGAGACGAGTTACTTCGTTGTTTGAAAGAGTGTGAAGACGCGGAAGAAATGCTGAATGAAGTCATCTTGAGGATGATTCGAGAGGGTACCTACGCCACTCGAGCCTACGTACCCGGACTGCAGGAAGAGCCAACAGCTGCAGAGCAAAAGGAGCGGTTGGCGTCCATCCGAAAGGGGAAAGCCTTACTGAAGGCGGCCAAGCAGAAGGGCAGCCAGTCGACAGAGAGCAAACCAGAGGGTGATGGAGTGGTAAAGAAATCGAAAGGGAAAAGTTTGAAGGGAAGGGGTGAGAAAAAGACACTAACTGATACCTAATCCGACCGTGACCAGGGGGTGCTTCACACTGTCCTGTCGGTGAAGGAAAAGAAGAAACTGAGAGACTCAAAGAAAGACATAAAAATGATTGTCCCTAAGAAAGTAGTTGCGAAAGTAACCGAAACCGTGGGGAAGACGGAACCTGCGGTTGAGGATCCTCTGAAAGGAAGAATGGCTGCTATTCAGGCTGCTGCCACCGCAAAGGTTAGCAAGGTAAAAGCAAAAGAACCCCCATTGAATGTTACTGACCCAGAGGACAGTCCGAATGAGGAATCCGGACACGAATCTGGTTCCGAACTGCCCAAAACGCCATCGAAAAACAATCCGGAATCTGGCAAGTCGGATCCGGAGGGGAAGGATAAGATGGATGATGGGGAACCACCAGAGAAAGAAGAGGAAGAGGGGGCTAACAAAAGAATTGATCGAATCTGGTTAAATAGTGCTGCCAAACTCAGCTATTTTATTCCAGGATCATTCAAAGAGTGCGCTAAGGGAAAGAAAGCCTACGGCTGCCCGGACGCGCGGAATATGAATGGAGAAAGTGATGATGAGGACTGGCTTAGGGAAACCGAGTCAGATCAGTTGACATCAGGCTTTTATGAGGAATGGTTCAAACAGATCCAGAAGTATCCGGAGACTTATTACAGCAGAGACCAACGATGGAAGCTGCGCTTGGCTTACCACTGTTGGTATATAAAAGATCAGGAACGGTATTGCCCGTTCACTATTTGTATAGAGGAGTGTGGAACGAGCAGAACGTATCCAACCCGGATGCGCTTTCCGCGGCATCTATGCGAAAGCCATATGCACCACGCTGTGGTGTACGAATGTGCCAATCCCGAAGGACAGAGGGATAGCGCGACCTGTGATGGTTGCGTTACCCCGAGACGGGGCGTGATGATCAGACATTACAAGTACTGTCACAGCCCCGGAATGAGTGCGGCACGGGAAAGAGTAATGACCCTGCATGACAAGGTCCTGCTGGAATATAACAAAATGACGACAGCGGACTTCAAGAAAATCAATGTAAAGACCGAAGCATTCTGCTTTGTGCAGGATGCTAAGAACGGGAAATTGAGTGGCCGAATTGCCCTGGTGAAAGCTAGAGGCAAATTCCAAATGAAAGAAGAGTTATTTTCGAGGGTCTGCGATTATCGAGGAGACCCACCGAAGTCGAAAGTAGATGAGAAAAGACGGGCTAGCCGTAGCCCGGCGAGAGGGAAGGGTAAGAAGTCCGGTTTGGAATCTTCTGAGAAGACTGAGTTCAAGGTACCGCATTCGGTATCGAGGGACTCCAGATCAACTCAACAGAAACGAAAGGATTCAACTACCTGCCAGTCGCCAGTGAGTGGGGGGTCGGGCTTGCGCCCTACCTCGACAGGTTCGAGTTCACAGGGTGATACTCCACCGGCATGGTTTGATTCGAATGGACCCAGCCCCGTCGAAAACCTAGACGAATACCCCGGGTTAAGGACATCAGAATTGACCCGTCGGAATGAACCTGTAATGACTCAGGTGCCAGATAACAGGCCGCGCCTGAGCACATGACCGGTGGATCTGTATTTCGATCCAGCAGATAGAGTGATATGCGAAACCGCCCAGGCTGCGGTGGATTCCTTCCAAGATTCGCAGACAGAGCTGGCTGTGCACTATAACCAGGGGGTGGGGAGCTTATTCGCACGTTCACTGGTTGAAATGGAGGGCACACACCGAGTGAAACTGGAGGAACAGAAGGAGGTAATCTTGGCGGCCGAAACCGCCAAGATCCGTAATGAATTGAAGTTAGCCGCATTAAAGACAGCCATAAGTAATAAGAGGTTGCAAGAGAGCACCGACCGGAATGAGGCGATGAACGTCAAATTTCAGGTGTTCGGAGTGTTCATAGACGATTGGGATGGCACTCGAGAGTCAGCCCTGGAACTTCTGAAGAACCAGGCTGACCAAGAGTGATATTGAATGTATTAAAATATGAGTGAAGGGATATTTGAATGAGAATGATTTGATGGGTGTAAGCGTTGAATATCAAATAGAATGTTAAAGAATGTTAACATAATTCGTGGAAATAACATATGAAGAGGAGAGCACCAACTACCCGTTCGGAAGAACCTGTCTGTTCAGTTGGGAACAGAATAAACGATCCAGAAAAGAAGAGCAGAGCGCCACTAACCTGTTCGAAGGAACGTGCCTGTCCAGTTTGGGACAGGGTAGGAGTTGAAGAGGAGCGCACCAAACACCCGTGTTCTTCCGAAAGGAAAGAGCATCGTGCCTAACTCTTGTTCATAGGGTTAGGATGGCTGCCCGGATCTTCAATTTTTTTGCTGTTTTTTATTATTATCGCGTTGAGATGTAAAGTTATTCGAGGTAAAGGTCTGACTATTTTTTTGTATGCTACTTATGTGTTCTAATTCGAAATGTGTCGAGCCGTTCGAATATACAGAGATTATAAAACCGTCCTTGTAAATAATATTAGTTTTGTATAAACTTACCCTACTGTGTTCAGAGACATATACATAACGCTTTAAACAAATATAACTCAATTGTATGAGTTTATATATATATAATGTACATATATTTATAGGGAAGCGTATGTGTTGTCTGGGGTGGCGTGGTGTAGGGACACTAATATTATATAGTCAAACACCTACTGCGTAGTTCGAAGGGCCGGAGCCAGGGGGCATCCCGATCGGAGGCGAACAGTATAAAAGCTGCCCTCACCCCCTTGCTCTGGCAGACCTTCTCAGGTCTCCGACTGTGATTGACTGTATGAAAGTACCTTTTGCTATTGAAAGACTCGAATGAGATGAAACATTGATTGTTAGCTTGTTTGTACAGGTTGAAGTCATAACAAACTTCCTTTTTTGCATCTCAACAAGAAAACTGGGGCTCGCATCCTTATTTATCGAATTACATAAAGAAGAACTCTACATAGGTAACAAAAAAATACAATTGGTGCCACTAGAATCAATAAGGTACAAATTGAATTCATTAAATACAGATAGAATCCATCAGGTACCAATAGAATTGCGGATAACGGGAAAACAGAGGACAAGAAAACAGAGAAAGAGAAAAGAGATGGGCCCAATTTTTGCAAGGGACAGAAAACTTCAAGTCATTTTTAGGCCAAAAGGTACGAATATTATCCAACTGGTACTAATAAAATCCTATAGGTACCAATTAAATCCAATTGGTAATGTGATATCATAAAGGCTCAAACTGGTATTAATTGACCAAGAATATTATATATGATAACTTATTTTCATTTCTTTTATTCGCATTTCAAACCAAAAAACTTTTTTTTCACACACAAGTTTATGTCTTTTTCTTCGATTTGCAACCCAACAGACCGCAAAGCCTCCCCTCTCCACTCTCACACCCACCACCCTTGTTCTGCAACATATATTGCACCACTTTGGATAAATCCAACACCATTTTGGCAAGGCAGAGAACCTTTGCCTGCATGAAACGACCACCATCGCAGCACCCCACTTCTGTCACAACATCAGCACCGCAAGCCTCTGACTCACTGTCTGGTCGCTCAGCTTTGGATTTTTGCTCATTTGCATGACGCATTTCTTCAGGTTTCTCATTCGACATGCTTCAATTAGGAAATGAAAGCAATGAGGTCCACAGGTGTCAGCAGATGTGTCTTGGAGTTGAACACAGTTTCTTTGCCACTTGAACGGAGCAGAGAGGTTCAGGAAAGACAAGAACTCCCCACTCAGCGGCGGTAGGCCAAAGGAATCAAAGTAGTACACTTCACCAGTCCTCGACACGTAAAACGCCACCCGATGCTGACCTGGTAAATGTTGAGGATCTGTGTTGCTCATGAAACAAGTGTCCTTGATAGGGTGCTTCGGAATAGTGTCACAAGAGAAAACACCTTGGAAACGATGTTTTGTGTGAACGTTTTCCTTCAACACTCTACTTATTTCAAGTGTATTTATACGCTACAACCGTCACAGCGTCTTCAGTTCATGTGATAGTCAGTGATGGGATGTCGATCTCGGGTCAGCTCGACGACGTTGTCGTACACCAAGTAGAGTAGCACCATTGTGGTCTTCGCTAACGCTGTGCGGAAACTGACCTCCACCCTCAGCTGACCCGCCCTTATAAGGTTGACGCGACACCCGTCGTGCGACCTGTCTGGGGTTAGATCGAGGGGGAACACGGTGTAACCGTTCAGGAAATCGCCGTATGAAATACCACAGGAGCGCGTGCCCCCGTTTCCTAGTAGTGCTAGGTACTCTCTCATGGCTGTCTTTTTCGTAAAGTCGGGGACGTAGGCGTCGTTCGGCACCTTCTGATCATTCACTATCACTCGAAGCGTGCTGATGTCGTAGTGCTGTATCTCGAACGGATTCTTCAGATAATTACCGTTGAAGGCGTTGTGGTCCAAGAAGCAAATCATCATCGACTTGGGTAGCTGGCCTGTGTTGGAGTGCGTGTAGGTGTGATCTCTGTTACCTCCAGGGATGGCGTACGTCGTCACCTCCACTCTCTTTACAGGGTAGTTGAAAAGTCTATGTTCTTTGACAGCTCTTTCATGGGTTTCTGCCACAGAATCCCCTACCAGCACTCGCCGCATGAAGAGCTTCGCTTTGAAGATATTGAATTTGAAGCCTGCGTCAGCGTCGCAAATGAGATAGAAAGAGGGGGCCGCCTGTTTGAGAGTGAGATTGATTTCCGTCTCTCCAACGATCAACTTCTGTTGATGAGCTAGGTCAAAGTGGGGTCACGCCATCAGCGAAAAGCGACCGTTGGAGATTAGCTTTCTGCGTGCAGTGTACCCGGCATTCTCATCAGTTAACTCGTGAAAGTGACCGGGTGTATCTTGATGCCAGCTATCTGGATGTTCTTCAAAGTCCACCCCTCCATCATATCTTTAGCCACACCCACACCAGCGCGGAAAAGAGTTTTGCCTACCTTCTTCAACAGAGCAGTAGCCGAGCGCATCAGCCCTAATAGAACACCACCGAAACTGTGACCGCTCTGGAAAGAGCGCCCGCTGTACACATTAATGCCGTTGCCCAGCTGTGCATTGTACCATCGGTGGTGCGCTTTGGTGGAAAGTACGGAACGCGTTGACGTATAATTTTTTTAACGCTCAACAGGTCTCAGATGAAGTGCAACGGTCACCTTGCCTCTACTGAATGGTATGGGACGCCCTGATCTGTCTCTTAAGTAGACGCCGACCTCGTCCAAGCTCTTGGATTTCAAGGGGAAATAATCCAAATGCGGAAAACTGATAGCTGCCATCCAACCTCTACTCTTTCCACTCCTGTCCGCAGTGACGCAGCTTAACAGAGGCACTTGCACGTCTCTCCTCGATGATGTTGTACACAGAGTACAAGTCTCTGCAAGGGTCCATCATGTAGCCCGTGGTCGTCGCATCGAAATGAGTCTTCTCCCCAAAGGCTAGAATCTCCGCCAGATGCTCGGTAAGGAGGACGCAATTGTGTCTCGGCGGGTGGACGGTGACGCGTCTCTTCATCCCATCGTACGAGAAGATGGACTACTCGAGGAGCAGGAAGCTAGCACCCACTAGTCTATCTGTCATGATCTTATTCAAGCGCTGGATGAAGTGGGCGTTGTTTCCAGTGAAAATAGGGGGTAAAGGGAACATGTTCGGCAGAAAGGAGCGCACGTTCATTTTTTTCTCCTTTCGTTCAACCATACTTTTTGCCTGGATGCTCATTTCCTCCTTCTTGCGGAGCGCGGACAGGAACTGCTTATATACGGCGTTCGTCTGTTTCAAGTTGACATCTCTTTTGAACTTTTTTATCCCCCCTTTCACTCGCAGCTCTTTGGCCCTGTGTGGCGTCTTTTCCATGACATAACGCGCCTCCGCCTCATTTAGTGGGTTAGCGCTCAAGAGTAACCTCTTCAGACCGATCAGCTGGTTCACTTTGGCCCAGTCCACCTCGGAGGGTTCTCTCTTGCCGAGTTTCTTCTTATCCAAAACTCTTTTCGTCTCAGTCAGCGAACCCTTTGTGCGCAGGGGAACAACTATGATCATATTGTCGTCTTGCACGTTGCTCCATTTTGTGGGGAAGATCATCTCACTCAGTTCCGCTGCGTAAGGTTCAGTCGGAAGGAGCGGCGAGTCGAAGTGAGTTTGGAAAGATGTCAAGCTGTTGTCAGGGTAATGCGCCATAGAGCTGTTGCTAGGTAGGGTGATGTTCATTTTTCTACGTGATTTTTTTGACAGGAATCCACTCGTTGAACTTGTCGTTGTAACCCAACCAACGTAAAAAACCTAGATCTTTGCCCTCCACGGTCTTGCGATGCAACACCTTGTCTATCAGGTAAGTGTTGTTGTAACGAGTCTTGTAGACCCTCTGAACCTCCTGGGGGTAGAACACACCCTTTATCTCCTCACCGCTGTCGTCTTTTAGCTCAAACCCTCTGCTTCCCAATGTTTTAGCAACGTTCATCACTTCCTTGTGCCAGTTTCCCTCGTAGTGTAGGCGTCCAGCGACACTAAGGCATCTCAGATGACAGCCGGGTCTCGGTCACGAAAATGATGTTTCTGGAGTTCGGTGACGCTAGTGAAACTGGAGGGTGCTTTGATGTCGGTATATTTAGCTATAACGAGACTCTTTTCTTTTTAATTCTTGGTCAGTTTCTTCACTGACTTACCAATGGGGGTGTGGAAGCGTTGAGGTTCGCTTGGCGACTGCGCGGTTTCTTTTTCTTTCTTTGGTCACCCGTCCTGATGGTGGAGGGGGGAGTATACTGCTCCGCGAAGTAGCGCGACAGTGGCTTATTTGACGGTGATGATCTGTTGGTAGTCAGAGTTTGGAAATCTTCGTCGTCTTTGTTGTCGGAAGCGCCACCAAAGTGGAGCGGGGTGGCCGCCGCACCCTACTCTGCTGCTGTTTCTTCTTCCGCATCGGAGCTCGCTCGTTTCTCTCTTCTGTCGCCAGCTCTTATGTCCGAAAGTCTCTTGGGACTGCTCGCTTTATACAACGGGTTACCGATGAAGGAGCCGGTGGGATCTTCCGGGCGCAGCACCTATTTGAACGGGGTGTAGCCTGCCGGTCTTGACACCGTCTTCCTGAGCTGACTGACGTTGTTCAGTAAGTCCACTATGTTAATTCAAAAGGCAGGATCTGTTCTTTTACCCATCATCTCGCGCACCGTACCATCCTCGTTCCACTTGACAGAGGTGGCGTTTTGCAATCTCTTATACAGCTTGATGGTGGGGAAGCGTTTCTTCTGCGGAACTTGTCGGAGCAAACCCTCTAGCAGGGGGACGTGGTGTTCACCAGTCTGATGAGGTGGTGGCGAGGGGGAGTAGGATGTCGGGATGTTGATGTTGTTGGGATTCACGTGAAAAAAATGCAACCTATTCAACAACTTTTGGTATTTCAACATTTTCTCTCGCGATTCCAAAGTAGGATTGTTCAACACTAAGGCCAAGTCCCTGTAGATAAACTGTAGCACCTGGTGTAATGCCGCGTTGGGATGAAGGGATTGGTCTGCCTGTCTGTAGTAATGGGGCATATTTAGGGAATAGGGGACAGCACCTGGCCCTGGGTGTTGTCTAGACTAGATAGAGACGTCGAGGAAGGCTCAGAGGATGGCGCAGCCATCTGCTGAGCCTTCTGAGCCACACCACAGCCAGGAGCAAGTCCTCTATTCACGTTATGACAGTATTCCTTTTTAAACTGTGTTAGAATAACCATGAAATTAGAAACGATGAGTTGCTGACTACCCAATCAAGACAGTGAAATACCTACTCAAAGGATGCAGGCACCAGGTGTTAATTTAAAGTCACCACAAATATGGAAACATCTTGACTAAAGAAGCACAGCAAAAACTCAAACAAACTCAGACATAAATGTAAATTAGGCACACCATGAATATAAATAAATGCAGCATTCAAAGTTAGCACATTAGAAAAGTGAATAAAAACAACAAAAACGTAAATAAACTCCCTAAAAACATAATTAAACATTAAGATATCTTTGAATGGATGAATGTCTGCCATTTTAAATTGATTCATCACTGCTACTAGTGGTATATCCATATAAATATACCACAGTGTTTAGCCACTCACCCCGCAGTAACTAAGAACGTCTCTGATTGGTCAATAGTGCCCATCACAGTCTTTCATCCAATCAGAGAGCAGCTCTGTCTTTCATGCATTGGCTAGATCATAGCAAGTTGTGTTACAATGGAAGGTAGGCCCGCTGCTGCCGCGGCGGCAGCGGTGACGAAGCGGTGGTGGTGGTGGTGGTGAAGCTTTCGCTTTCGAGAGCGTGTCAGGATCTACGAGCGCCAAGCGTTTGTAGTGTTGTTGCTGCCCTGAGTCCGTCATGGGGGTAGCGGTGGTGGTGCAGGAATGAGGTGTCTAGTATACGGAGAATGCTTTTTATTAGCGGTAAGGCCATCCCTATGAGAGCGGGAATGAGGAAACCTCCCTGTTGTACCAAGACGCTTCTCTTTCTTTTGATGGAAGTAGATTTTTTGCTAACCTCCCTCAGCACGTTGGCGGATTCTCCAAGACTGTCCAGTTGTTTGTCGCTGAGCGG